>SJYT01026120.1:11636-34003 GCA_006410635.1 Cephalophus harveyi
GGCTGGGCCTGGGAGCCCTCCTGGGGGTTTTCCCTGGTCTCATCTACAAGGAGGAGTTGGTGGACCTGAACTGGAGTCAGCCCACCTTGAAGGAGAGACCAGTCCTGGAGAAAGTCCCCTCTGCCTTGTCGACTCTGGACATCCGGGGTGAACTCTGAGTACAGCCTCAGAGTTTGTTTATTTTGGTTTTGGCTGTGCTGGGTCTTCGTTGCTGCACGCAGGCTTTCTCTAGTTGTGGCAAGCAGGGGCTGTTCAGCAGTTGTGGTGCCACACTCAGGCTGTAGAGGATTTGGGCTCCAGTAGGTGCAGTGTATGGGCTTAGCTGCCCTGTAGCACGTGGGGTCTTCCCAGAGGTCAGACACTAGCAGGCAGATTCTCAACCCCTGGACCACCAAGAAGTCCCCTCAGAATTAAAAAAGAAAAAAGAAAGCTTCATCATAATGTGTAAAAAAGTTACATTAAATTAAAACATATTATATTGTAGAAATACAATAGGAAAAATATATTTTAGAGAATATGGAAGATAGAGAAAAGTATAAAGGAGAAAACAAATCACCCTTCAGTCAGCTACTGTAATCGTTAGTCTTTTTCTGGATGTAGATGCAGTTTTGCTTGTCGTTAAGTATTCTTTTTTTTTCCTTCTAGTTTTGTTGAGATATAATTGGCGTTCAGCACTGTATAAGTTTAAGGTGTAGAGCATAATGATTTGACTTATATACATCATGGAATGATTCCCACAGTATGTATAGTGAACATTTATCCTCTCATGTAGATAAAAAACTTTTTAAATAGAAAAAAATTTTTTTCCTTGTGATGAGAAACTCTTAGGACTTTCTTAACTTTTATATGTAACATACAGCAGTGTTAATTATATTCATCATGTTGTACATTACATTCCTAATATTTATTTATCTTATAACTAAAAGGATTTTTTGACAGCCTTCTTCGAGTTCCTCATCCTCCTATAAGTATTCTTTAAAACATGGCTTTAGGGAATTCCCAGGCGATCTAGTTGTTAGGAGCCCATGCTTTCACTGCTGAAGGCCTGGGTTCGATTCCTGTTCAAGGAAATAAGATTCTGTAAGCCATGAATTGTGGCCCTCCCCCCACCAAAAAAAAAAAATGGCTTTAAAACTTGACATGACTAAATAATATTCCAGCTTTCAGTAACTTCCATAATTGATTTTACAGTGCCCTGTTTTTGAACATTTCAGTGATTCCTTGTTATTTCTCTGTGTAGTTTTTATTGCAGCGTAGGTGCTTTCCAGTGTTGTGTTAGCTTCTGGTGCGCAGCGCAGTGAGTCGGCTGTGTGTGTATATGCCCCTTCCCTTGGGCCCCCTCCCCCTTCAGGCCGCTGTAGCGCCGAGTAGAGCTCCCCGTGCTGCACAGCATGTCCCCGTCAGCTTCGATTTTGCACATAGTATTGATAGTATATGTATGCCAATCCCATTCTTCCAGCTTCCTCCCGCCTTCCACCTTGGCATCCATGCATTTGTTTCCTACATCTGTGTCTCTATTTCTGCTTTGTAAATAAGGTCATCTGTACCACTTTTCTAGATTGTACAATATATGTGTTAATATACAATACTTGTTTTTCTCTTTCTGACTTAACTTCACTCTATGACACCCGCTGGGTTCATCCATGTCTCTACAAATTTCATTTGTCCCTTTTATGACTGAGTAATATTCCACTGTGTGTGTACTGCATCTTTGTCCATTCCTCTCTCAAAGGATGTTTAGGTTGCTTCCGTGTCCTGGATGTTGTAAACAGTGCTGCTGTGAACACTGGGGTGCACGTGTATTTTCACTTATGTTTATTTCTGGATATATGCCCAGTAGTGGGCTTGCTGGGTCATATGGTAGCTGTATTTAGTTTTTAAGGAACCTTGATACTGTTCTCTCTAATGGCTGCACCAGTTTACATTGCCATCAACAGCGTGGGAGGGTTCCCTTTTCTGCACACCCTCTTCAGCATTTATTGCTTGTAGACTTTTTTTTTTTGGTGGGGGGCGGGGAGGGGCGACTTCCCTGGTGGCTCAGATGGTAAAAGCGTCTGTCTACAGTGCTGGAGACCCTGGTTCGATCCCTGGGTTGGAACGATCCCCTGGAGAAGGAAATGGCAGCCTGCTCCAGTATTCTTGCCTGGAAAATCCCATGGACAGAGGAGCCTGGCAGGCTGCAGTCCATGGGGTCGCAAAGAGTTGGACATGACTGAGCGACTTCACTTTCACTGTTGATGGTGGCCATTCTGACCAGTATGAGGTGATACCTCTGAATATTTTGATGATTTCTTGCTGTTTTCTACTGTGCTCTTTCCCGAGGGTGAATTCCTCAGACCTTGTGAGCACTAGGAGCTCACTCGTGAGCTTTTCTGTGTGTGACTTTGTGTGAGTTATAACCTAACCTCTTCTCATGAATTTAGACTTAGGGGTGTATAACTTTCAAAACTGAAAGGAAAACTGGAAACCCTTAATTTCAATCCCTTCACTTTCATTTTCTTTTTCGGTTGGGAAACCTAAGAACCAGAGAGAAGTGACTGCCCCAGGGTCACACAGACATTCTATCTGCTGCTCTTCATTTATCCCCAAATCCTGCTGGTTCCCCACTTCCCTTTCTCTTGTCCGGAAGCTGTTTCTGCACAGCTCAGCTTGTCCCTTTGACCCCATGGCTGGTACCGAGCAGGAGATGCCTCTGAACAGCTCTGTTTGCTTGAGGAGAGAGTCACTGGTTAGCCCTTTGGAAAGCTGAGGAGTTTGTGTTCAGTCCTGTCCACCCTCTGACCTTTTACTTTATTCCAGAGACTTAGTAAAAATTAGAAAGATTTTTGTGGTTCTTAGGAGTCCTTCAGTCTCAGCACCCTGGTCTTCTCAGTGGGGATGGCAAGGGGCTCTTCCAGGAGCACTCAGGACAGTCCGTGCAGGTTGGTGAGAGCCCAGGGCTGGGCTGCAATTAGAACCTGCCCAGGAGGACATGAAGAGGGTGGACTGGAATAGCTTTCTTAAAAGTAACATATTTCTTTTTAAGAAGGAAGAAAGTCTATTAAAAAATCAGTAATTCAAATAAGGAAAAACAAACTAAAGCAGCCATCTCAGCTCTCATTCAAAAGAGGCTATTTTTACTTTTATTGTTAATATAATTAACTTACGATAAAAAGAGGTACTATTGTGGCTTGGCTTCAAACTTAAAAGGTACAAAGAGGAATGTAGTGAAAAGTCTCTTGCCAAAAATTCATCTACATATAGGCAGCCATCATTACCAATTTTTTAGTATTAAAAAGTTAGATTAAAACATAATAAATTTGGATCTTTTTCTCAGCAAACTGAAGTTTTCTCTCATCCATGTAAAGAAAATACAACCCAGAGGTTATATTCTGGAGAAAGAGAAGTTCTCTCCTGTTGAGAGGGGAGGAGGGGCACTGGCATGGTCACTCCCCAGGTGGGAGAGTTTTGGGGGGAGGAGTGGCCGAGTGGGGGGCGGAAGGGGTAGGGCGGGCACTGACTGGCCTCTCCCTGCAGCGTCTCCGCGCTCTCTGCCCTTCCTCTACAAACTGGCTCAGATCTTCCAGCGGATCCGCGAGGCCGTGTCTCCTCCTCTCTGCCGGCTTCCCATCCAGCACTGAGTGGTCTTCCCTGCTCGCCTGAACCCCTTGTGCCTGAAGCCTGCCGGAGGAGCAGAGTCGCTCGTCCTTGGCAGCCTGTTTCCTGCAGCCGGATGAGCCCTGCCAGGGCGGGCAGCCTAACTCCAGGGGCACCGTGTCAGGCTGCCTCAACACCCTCCCCTTTGCGCCCCGCTCTGGCGGGCCTGGCAGGTGTTGTGGATTCAAGACGCACAGCCCTGCAGAGGCCCCTGCAGAGGAGGGGTTGCGGGAAGGGAGTGCTTCCTCCTTGGCATTCCTTGACACGATCCGTCTTCCTGCAGAGGCAGGGGTTGGTCTTTCAGGCCAGCGGTTCACACAGCTGGAAATTCAGAGCAAGGTCCTGGTTGGGGGACCTTGGCCTTTCACTTGCATGGAACACTTACCTCTGAAGGTGTTCCCCGGCACAGGCTCCATAGTCTGGTCTGGCTTATCACTCCCCGCTCCTTGCCCAGCCCTGAGATGTGCCGTGGGCTGCCCTCCGCTCACACTGAGTGTGGCTTCCTGAGCCTCAGGTCCTCTCCTAACTGGGTAAGGGGATCTGGGCAGCTGCCTCCTGGACTAAGCTCAGTGTTCCAGCTGTCAGTGGCCAAGCGGGGCTGTGTGAGGAGGTGTCTCTGCCCTCTCCAGCCTGCTGCCCCCCACCGCCCTTAAGGTGATGGTTTGTGCTCTGCCTTGCTGGTTCCTTCGCCAGCTTCTGCTGCATCCCTGGCACGCCCTGTTGCTGGCTCCCCTCTTTCTGTGTCCTGTTCCAGTTATGTTCTGCTGTTCGTATAATGCACAAGTGTTTCTGCTCCTATGTCCTTGGAAAGTAGGCCAGCCTCCAAAGCTGATGGACTGAAAATGGAGCGGATAATCAGGGGAGCTGGAAGGATGTGTGGAGGGGGCTGGGCAGAGGGGAGGCTTGGGAGGCAGTGAACGATGTTACTCCTTGTCTGGGGCGGGAGACAGTAGGGCCTTGCGGTTGTGCAGCTGAAATGTTTCAGTGCTTTCTCTCTGGCTGCAAGAATCCTCCCTGTCTCTGTGCGGGGACGTGGAGGCCATTGCTGTGGGGCTGTGGGGCGGAGGCGCCTAGCAGGCCAGGAAAACCAGGGGCTTATCAGCTTTGCATTAAGACCCTCAGGAGCTCCAGGTCAGCAGCATCGCTTTCATAAAATGATGGAGTGAGTAAACTTCAGGCCCTGGGAGGTTAAGTCCTAGGGTGTCGTAAAACATGCTGAGAGAAAGGGAGCCTATCGGGCTTGGGGATTTCTCCTTTACAGTGATTTTTAAAACCTGGTCCTGTTCATGCCACAGGTAGAACTCTTTAGCGGCTTCCCCTGGCCAGAGGATAAAACCCCAGTTCTTACGAGTGTAGGGACCTTGGGCGCTGGTTTTGGCCGACACCCCCACCTCACCTGGGGCCTGACCCAGCCGCTGGCAGTCACGGTTTTCTGAGCACCTCTACCTCTGTGCCTGCTGATCCTCTGGAGGCCCAGCTCCCCTCTCGCCTGGTGGGTTGCCTCTGGGAATCTCCTGGCCCCTGTTGCATATGCTTTCTGCAGTGGTGGCCCCATGCCTTGCGACTGGGATTCTGGGGCCTCTTTGAAGCTGGGGTGTGTGACTGCAATGTTGAAGTCGGGGGAGGCTGCCCTCCCACCCGTTGGGGTGTGGCTGTTGGGAAGGGATTTAGCCTCATTTCTAAGGTGATTCTCCTCTCAGGAATTTCTGGGTGAGTTGGGTGAGTAAACGAGCCTCCAGGGCAGTGTTAGCAGCTTCCTGCTCCGGGTAGGAGCCCCATGAGAGGTGGCTGTGTCCTCACTGCCCGGCTGAGGCCCGGGGGTTAGAAGGTGTTCAGAGGCACGTCAGAGAGTGAGTGGATGTAACTGACGTGACAGTAGCCTCTGCTTCGGTGTGGGGGAGGGTGGTTGTGTTGTGGAAACCCTGACTTCTGTCACCCCAAAGCCCATGTGACCCTGCTCCAGGCCTCAGGCATCTTGGCTTCCTGTTCGCCTGGTGTTCTGCAGTCTCTCTGGCATCCAGCCCCAGCTGCCCTCCTCGTCTGGCAAGGAGCTGGACCCGCTGCTCTAGTGGCTGGGCCTCATCTGGGAATGCAGCTGCTGCTCCGGCCAGCCTCAGCACGGAGCCTGATGACATCTGAAGCGAAGGGCGGGCCACCTGGTCACTCCAGCACCAGTGCTGACCAGGGAGGACCCCACTAGCTTCAGCCGCCTTTCAACCCTTGAAGTGTGGCTGGGCCAAATCAAGGTGTTGTGTAAATATAAAATATACACTGATTGCAAACACATAGAGCTAAAAAGAATGGAAACTCGCTAATTTTTATATTGATGGCATATTGAAATGATAATTTGCATATATTGGACTAAATAAAATCTGTTACTACCTGATTTTTCCACTTTTTGTGTGGCTCCCAGAATGTTTCCGCTTGCACAGAGAGCATGCGTCATGTTCCTGTGGGCCTGCGCTCTAAGCACCCAGTACACAATGGGTCCAGAGAAGTGGCTATGAGGTAGGCCTGCCAGTGTGTGATCTAGAAAGACTCCCCCATTGCAACCCCTTCTTTGTTAAGGAAATGGAGACCCCAGGGTGAAGTGACCCCCAGGCTACAGCTTGCCCAAGACAGGAGTCCCCTCCACAATCCACATCCCTCACTGCTCACGGTGCCCCTCATGTACCCAAAAACCAGCCACTGGAGCTTGCCGTCCTCGCATGTGCCACCTCGGCCCCAGCAAGTGGGTCCCCTCCACTGGTTCTGAGATACAACTGGGTTCTCGGGGCTGAGGGCCAGCTGGGGAGATGGTGAGGTAAGGAGCAGCTGGGCTTCGTGGGCCGTCACGGGTGGGGTGGGCAGTGGGGGGAGGACACGGTGCTACCTCTAGAGAGGAGCTTTGTGCAGGTGACACCATGGATATGTTTGGTTACGTGTTCATGCTCTTAAACAACGATGTTTTATGTGTCAACTGAGAAGGCACAGAGGGTGTCTGTGAAAAAGAGTGTCTTTCCCTCCTGCTCCTCACCCCTGGCCCCCTACCCACCACCACTGCCACCTGGATCCTTCCATGTAACTTCTGATGCTCAGCTCCTCTTTCTCCACAGATGATGGCATGCTGCACACGTGCACCATGCTTTTAAACCCAGTCTTGGGTGTTTGTCCGCGTCCACTCTTGCAGAGCTGCCTCACTCTGTTCAGCTGCCCCGAGCTCCCTTCTGTGACAGGCTTGCAATACAAGCCCCACAGCTTTCCTTGTAATGCCGTGGAGCCGCTCCACCCTCTTCTGAGCCTGAGTCTGAGAGGACCAGATGAGCGTCACACCTCTGCTGCCACTTCCTGGGAAACGCACCCCTCTGTCCAGCCTGCCTGGTACCTTCCCAGCCACAGGGAACCTGAGAGCCAGCCTTTCATGCTCCCAGACGCTCCACTTTTAAGTCGGGTGGCACTGCCTCTGCCAACCACTAAGCCAGCCACGGGAAGTGGCAGAGAGAGGCCTGATGTGAACTGCAGAGGGCGTCTGTCCACCTCCCCCCTGCTGCCTGGCTGGAGCGGCCCCGGGCTGGTGGGCGCTGTGTCTGCACCCGGGAGGGGCTGTGGGTTGTCGTTCTCTCGTGTGCTCTGCTCAGGCAAGCTTCCCTCCCTAGGCTTCCCTCACCACCTGCCAGCCCAGTGCTTTGGAACTTGACATAGCAATTGTTAGGGAGGAGATTGCTTCTCTGCCTCTGGAAATCTTGGTTCTTGGATGACAAGGAGCTGAGTTAAGAGCAACGGACATGGTACTCGCTTCGGGAGCACGTATGCTAAAATTGGAATGATACAGAGAAGATTACCATGACCTCTGTGCAAGGATGACACGAATGCGTGAAGCATTCCATATTTTAAAAAATAGATAGTAAGGGCCTGCTGTGCAGCACAGGGAAACCTACTCAGTGCTCTGTAACGGCCTATATGGGAAAAGTCCTAAAAACCAGCTATATGTATAGCTGATTCACTTTGTTGTATGCCTGAAACTAACAACATGGTAAATCACCTATACTCGAAAAAAGCAGTGCACACAGGGCCCTACTGAAACCCTGTGTGTGCCATTCCTCCAGGGTTAAAGTGGGATCCAGGTATTTCTTGGCCAGCCTCCAGGCCACTTGATAAAAACAGATTAAAAAAAAAATTTTTTTTTAAAGCAATGGTCATGTATGGATGTGAGAGTTGGACTGTGAAGAAGGCTGAGCGCCGAAGAATGGATGCTTTTGAACTATGGTGTTGGAGAAGACTCTTGAGAGTCCCTTGGACTGCAAGGAGATCCAACCAGGCCATTCTGAAGGAGATCAGTCCTGGGTGTTCTTTGGAAGGACTGATGCTAAAGCTGAAACTCCAGTACTTTGGCCACCTCATGAGAAGAGTTGACTCATTGGAAAAGACTTTGATGCTGGGAGGGATTGGGGGCAGGAGGAGAAGGGGACAACAGAGGATGAGATGGCTGAATGGCATCACGGACTCGATGAAAGTGAGTCTGAGTGAACTCCGAGAGATGGTGATGGACAGGGAGGCCTGGCGTGCTGCAATTCATGGGGTCGCAAAGAGTCAGACACAACTGAGTGACTGAACTGAACTGATATATTTTAGAAATTTTAAAAATTGTATAAAAGCAAATTTGAGACTTGTGATCCCATGCCTCTGAGATAACCACTGTAATGTTGGTGTTTGTTTGTTTGTTTTTTTCTGTTTTATCTTTCAAACATCCAGCCCTCTTGATAACCCCAGTACTTGAGAACCTGTGAAAAAGTGGCTGCAGACGGGGTTTGTTCAGGAGAATATTAGCTGGCTGAACTGCTGGCTGGCAGAAGGGCCTTGCAGCCAGTGGGCAGGTGGGTAGCCTGGCAGAAAGGCTGACATAGAAGAGGGATGGGAGCCACCAGAGCCGCTGTCCCTCCCCAGGCGACCTGGCAGGGCTGGGTTTTCTGACCCACTTCTAATTTTAATACTGACCCCCAGCTCTCATTTCACACTGTTGCCAAGCTCCTCTTTTTCAAGCACCTCTGAAACTTTTCAAATACCTTTTCTACCATCTGAGATGGGGACTGACAAGCATCAGGTAATATTTGGAGACTTGGTTGAAAAACCAAAGGATTTTTGCAGAAATCCTTTTAGAGAAAAGGATTTCTTTTCTTCTAGAGAAAAGTCACGTTAATAGTAGCATCAACGTTGATTGATGGCAGAAAAGCTAAGCAAATCTCTCTCTATAAAGAGATGCTGGCTCTGCTGCTGAATTGCTCTGTAACTTTGCAAATGTCGTCTGATCTTTAGGTCTCTATTTTCTTTCTTTCTTTCTTTCTTAATGCCAAAAACATTTTGTATTGGGGTATAGCTGATTAACAATGTTGTGGAAGTTTTAGGTGAACAGTGAAGGGATTCAGCCATACATATACATGTATCTATTCTCCCCCAACCCTCCTCCCATCCAGGCTGGCATGTAACATTGAGCAGAATTCAATGTGCTATATAGTGAAAGTGAAGTCACTCAGTCGTGTCCAATTCTTTGTGACCTCGTGGACTATAGCCTATCAAGCTCCTCTGTCCATGAGATTCTCCAGGCAAGAATACTGGAGCGGGTTGCCACTTCCTTCTCCAGGGGATCTTCCCAACCCAGGGATCGAACCTGGGTTTCCCACATTGGAGGCAGATGCTTTAACCTCTGAGCCACCAGGGAAGCCCCAATGTGCTATATAGTAAGTCATTATTGGTTATCCATTTTAAACACAATGGATAGCAGCCACCTACCAGGGCTGTGTACATGACCTCTCCAAAGTTCCAAACTGTCCCTTCCCCCTCAGCAACCATAAGTTTGTGTTCTAAGTCTCTTCCTGTTTTGTAAGTTTATTTGTGTCATTTCTTCTTAGGTTCCACATATAAGGGGAATAGGTCTCTATTTTCTTACCTTAAAGATGGGGATAAAATTTTTCTACCTTATTTTCTTTATGATACTTTTGTGTCACATGAGCAAAAGTCTACTAAAAAGCCTGGAAGGTGTTAAATGATACAGGGAATGGAGTATTTACTACAAAATATTTATTATTATAAAATAGGATGGTTAAGTCCTTTTGATAAAATCCACTTAAAATATTTTGAAATAGGTGCATGAAATAGGTTAAATAGACATGGACTTTGCATATAGGCACATTTAGTTGGATTAAGACTAATGGTCCCTGAGGGATCTGTGTCTTGTTACATAGGCAAATGCAAGTTAACACTTTCTTGGGGCTGTTTAATCAGGACTAGGTCAAGAAATGACATGCTGTTCGCCTCACCTTTTTCTTCGGGCTTGTGGAAGGTGAGGCTGGAGAATGGGGAGGTGATGGGGTTTGTGAGAGAGTATTTGGTAAAGACACAGGCAGGGGATTGTGGCCTGAGAGGGAGTTACTCTGTCTCAGACAGGGAAGCAGGTGTGGATGGACACTCCGATTTTAGTGGTGGACCTGCGAGGTGGTATGCTGGGGTCAAGACTCCAATGTGCACTTGACCAGAGTGAAAAGCAGCTTGGTCCTGGGGTGGCTGTCCTGCCACACGGGGTGACCAGACTTGTGTTTTCAGGGTTGTGAACAGGCCACATTATTCATTATATTTGTAAGACATGAAATGTGTTCATTCAAACAACCTTACTAAAAAAAAAATGTGTGAAAGCAACATTTTCTCTACCTTCTCTTCCATACACGAGAATATTGTTTGCCATAAACATGTATCTAGTGCTTTCTATGTTCTTATTATTATCTATTCAGTTTTCAGCATTACTGCTTCTCTACTATACACATTTGTTTCCTGGGGGTGCTGAAGCAAATGACCAGAAGCCGGGGGGCTTCAGACCATAGATGCTTACCCTCTCATAGCTCTGGAGGCTGGAGTCCGCAGTCAAGGCGTCTCTCTCCAGAGGCCCCGGGGAGGATCTTCCTGTGTCCTCCAGCCTCTGGGGGTTCCTCGTGTCCCTGGGCTTGTGGCCGAATGTCTCCCACCCCTGCCTTACCGCATTCTGTGTTTCTATGTCTTGTCCTTTTCTGTCTTGCTTAATGTTGCTGGATTTAGGAAGCACTCTATTCCAGGTGCTCTTGTCTTGAGATCTTAATCACACCTGCAAAGCCCCTTATTCCAAAGGAGGTGATGGTCGAGGTTCCAAGTTCTCCTCTTAGCAGCCACATAATCCTTCCTGCTGGTGTGCTGGGCCTTCTAGTTCTTTCCGACTTTTTGCTAGCATAAACAACAGCTCTGAGCAGACTGTATGTGCAAAGGCCATGAAATGACATGGTTATTTTTCCTGAGATAGTTTTCTAAAGTGGATTTATGACGTCGATGGTGAGAGCTATTTTCCAGCTCTTTTAACACACCGCCAGGGTATGGTCAAGAAAGTCTGGATCTCTGTGATACCTGAAGCATTCTGTGAAATTTCTGGAAAACAAGATAACCCAGCAGTCCGTCTGAAAGTGAAGAGTAAGCTGTGTGCAGAACACCAAGGCCTGAGGGGAGACACTGACCTGGCCGCCTTATCTTTCCCGTGGTGCTGCTCATTTGGTGCTTTTAATAGGGCTGGCAGCTACAGAAGGTGGTCACAGGATCAGGAACAGAGCCTTAGGTGTGGGTGAGGGCAGGCTTCCACTGGCCTCTGACCAGCTTGCCCCTGTTTGTTAAGGAGGCGAGTTTTTCTTTGTTCCCTGAGCTCAGTGTTCTCTGCAGTGTACCTGTCAGTCTTTGACCCCCAGCTCTAAGTGCCCACTGCCTCCTGTCCCCTCCATCTCATTTTTCTGTGACTGGCAGGTGAGGGCCTAAAGGGCTGCCCCCACTCCCGGCTCCCACCCAGGAAGCTGAGCTTAACCAGGATCAAAGGCAACACACCATGGGAGTGGATGCGTTGAAAGCTCCCACTTCTGACGTCAGCCAGCTGGCAGGCAGGGAGCAGGGGAAGAATCAGAACCGTCAGGAAAACGCTGCTGTCCCCTGCTTGAAGCAAGGCCACCCAGGCCCTCCTCCACGGTGGGTTTAGGAGGGGACTCGCCTGGGAGCAGGGCCGCCTGGGCTGTGTGCCTCCACCTTCGTGCAGTGGTCAGCCCTCAGAGGGGAACCAGTGTACCTGCGATTCTGTGGCCATCAGCGCCCCCGCCCTTTCAGCACCTGCACGGCTGGGACACAAGCAGGGAGCCCAGCAATCAAATGCAAGTGGTCTTAAGGCAGGCAATCACCCATCACCAGAGTTAAATCCATGTGGCAAGTGCCTAAATCTAGATAAACCTATTATAAAAAACAGTTTCCTCCTGGAACCTCGAGCTTCCCCTAGCAGCGTGGGTGCCTGGAAGGTGCAGGTCTTCCTCCAGGCTCTGATCTCCCCTGGGCAAAGTAAACGCCATCTTTTCTTTTTCATTATTTATTTATTCTTGGCTGCATCGGGTCCCAGTCGCCACCCGTGGGATCTTTCATTGTGGCACGCAGACTTCTCTCTAGTTGTGGCGTACTGGGTTTAGTTCTAAGCCCCGTGGCATGGGGGATCTTAGTTCCCCAACCATGGATCAAACCGATGTCCTCTGCATTAGAAGGCAGATTCTTAATCACAGGACCACCAGGGAAGTCCCTACTTCACTCTTTGTACAAGAATGAAACGCTGTATTCTAGTTGGGTCCAAATTGTCTGCTTTTGAGGCTGATTTTTAAAAATCTCTACAGGGAGCAGGGAAGTTCTGAACTGTCAAGAGCAACGTTGCTCTTCTCTGTGAACAGCCTGTATCTGACTTCAGTTTTTCCACCTGTGAAAAGGTGGACTGTATTAGGGTTCTCCAGAGAAATAGAACCCATAGGAGACACACATACACAGAGAGAGAGGAAATAGGAAGCTGGCTTGCATGATCATGGAACCTAAGACATAGTCTTCAAGTTGGATCCAGGAGAGCTGCTGGTGTGAGCTCCAGATCAAGGCAGGAGAAGACCAGGGTCTCAGCTCAGTGGCCAGGTGGGCAACTGGTCCCTCTTACTCAGCCCTTTCATTTAATTCAAATCTTTAGCTTATTGGATGAGGCCCACCTCATCCAATGGGGAGGACAATCTGCTTTACTCAGTTTACCAATTCAGATATTCATCTCATTCAGAACCACCTTCACAAACACACCCAGAATAATGTCTGACTCAATGTCTGGGTGTCCCATGGCCCAGTCAAGTTGACACATAAAATTAACCATCACGGGGACTGAAAACACAGCTCCTGCTTTCATTCCAAGCTTCTAACTCAGGGAGAAAGACATAGAATGCAGGTGGGATCCAGGTTGCCCCAGACCAAATAGTTGTGAAACAGAGGACTTAAAAACCAAAAAGAAGTTGATGTTTTTTACTTTTAAGACTCAGGCTACTATGTTAGTCTTCTAAGATGCCACACACTAGGTGGCTTAAACAACAGAAATCAATTATCTCACAGTTCTGGAGACTGGAAGTCCAAACTCATAGTCCACTTCTGGTGAGGCCTCTGCTCCTGGCTTGCCAATGGCCACCTTCTTGGACGGCCTCCCTCTGTGCATACACTCCTGGTGTCTCTTTCTCTTATAAGGACATGAATCCTACTGGATCAGGGCACCACTCTTATGACTTCATTTAACCTTAATTACCTCCCTAAAGGCCCCAAGGACCCATCTCCAAAGAGAGTCACATTGAGGGTTAAGGCTTCAACAAATCAATTGTGAGGGAGAGTGGACACAATGCAGTGTATGCCAGTTACCCTTCTTTTTATCTCCCTGGTATCAAAAGATAGCATGTTCAGCATTTATGGTGTAGACATGGCTCCTGCCAACCCTTAACCTCATAAAGGTGAAAGATCTTAGGGTCAAGGAATCATCATGATGAAGGCTGCTGAATGCCATCATAATCACCAGTATTGTCATTGTCATTTTTACCCCCAAGACATTAAGAACCTGTTCAGAACTTATTTGGTAATTTCAAAGAGAACTCAAACAATCAATTTACTCAGCAATGTTTATTGTGCATCTTTGATGCACTTGACTAGCTTCTTTTGAGAGAGAGAGAGCACCAAGATGAATAACACCCCAGACTTCAAGGTGTTCCATCCAGTTTTGTAGAAATAAACACATGCACATATATACATACCAAGAATCCAAAGTAGGGACTTCCCTGGTGGTCCAGTGGCTAAAACACTACACTATCAATGCACGGGGGCTCAGGCGTGATCCCTAGTCAAGGAACTAGATCCCACACGCTGTAATGAAGATCCAAATAAATAAATATTGAAAAAAAGATTCCAAAGTGAAGAGTGGTAAATGTCATGGGAGTGATAAACTGATCAATGATCTATGGGAGTTTCAAAGAGAAATTAATACATAGTTAATGATAGTCATCATCCTTTATTGAGCATTTACCATGTGCTTGGCAGTTAGTTTAATTATGATTCTCAATTTTTAGGATCTTTATAGACAATTCAATTCATGCTTTATTAAGCGCTGTATGTTTCAGTGTGTAAAGCATCATGTCTGAGATGCTCTAAAATACAAAGATGATTAAGACATGTGCCCCCAGAGGACTTCCCTGGTGGTCCAGTGGCTAACACTCCAAGCTCCCAATGCTCAGGGCCCAGGTTTGATCCCTGGTCAGGGAACTGGATCCACATGTCACAACTAAGACCCGCTTCAGCCAAATAAATAAATATTCAATAAGACACATGTCCTGTCCTCTGTCCTCTAGAAACTCACAGTACAGGTCGGACAACATAGGAATGGATGCTCAGCAGAACAAATTGTTACAAAATCACGTTCTCACTCTCCACCAGCCGGAGAGAGACAGTCAGGAAGGGAAGGTGGATCTGTGTGCCGGGACACTTGGAGAGTCATCACGTCCTGCCAGAACAGCTCTGTGTGGTGGCACCTTGCAGAAAAGCAGTGGATTTGCCTGGAGTCCCTCGGGGTTTGGTGGGCGGGGCCTGAAGAGAGCTGGAGAAGAGACAGGAGTGCCTTACTGTCTCAGCTCAGTTTGGACTCTGGTGGGGAAGTTTGCAATGCTTACAGCTAAACTGGGGCGGGGAGGAGGGGAAGCGAGGTACCAAAATCTGAAGTGTAAAGAGAGGGCCAGACCCAATGTCCCCACCCCACCACCCCCAACCCAGGGGAGTGGAGCAAGGCCCTTGGCCCTTCCACATCACTTGCAGCCCCCAAGAGAAGGTCTTAGCAAAGAGGCAGAGCAAAGAGACAGCTGAAATCCTGAGGTTGTTCTGCACATTCTGGGCTTTAAAGTAGGAAGAGGGAGATTTGATAAATGGATGGAGAAAGAGACTTGAAAATAATGGTGGAGGGGTGGTGTCCAGGGACAGGGGAGTAGAAGCGGGAACAGAGACGCACTGAGAAGTACCTCCTGGGGCGGGGGTCTCACCATCATCTCAGTGAATCCCCCAACAGCCAGGCCAGCCTGGGGGCAGGTGCACGGGCTTCAGACCCGAGGTGATGAGCAGCCCCAGAGCTGAGCTTGGAGCTTGTCCCTCCCACGGAGAGCCCTGCTCCCACCCTGCCGCCCACTCCTGGGTTGGTGGTGTCTGCGCACACCGAACTCCAAACAGCTGCCTTTCCTGCCGCAGGAAGAGGATCAAAGTTTGGGAGCGTGAACACTTACTCAAAGAGCACTTTCCATTTCCTTCCTGGGCGGCTGGGGTCACAAACTATGCTCTTGCAGAGCATAGTGCCGGAACCGGCCCCCCACCCCACCCCCGCGCGCTGCTCCCCTGGCGGAGACCGAGCCGCCGGCGGGCCGGTGGGGCGGAGCGATTGTGACCTGTCCGGTCCCTCCCTCCCGGCTCTGTGATGCTACAGGGCAGCTGCTGGCCCAGTCTGTCTGTCCCCGGCACCCTCCCTCCCGGTGTCACAACAGCGGAGGCGGCTGTATCTGGAGCAGTTGGGGTGGGCAGGCCCAGGCTACTGGAGCGGCCGCGATGGTGAGCCTGCAGGGCCGGGGTGCGGGGGGCGCTGGGCCGGGGACGGGGAGGGACGGGAGTGGCGGCGCCCATCCTAGAGCCGCTCTCCTCCGCGGCTGACAGCTAGCGCTTTGGATCCGCGGAGCTCGAAGTCTCCTAGGGGTGTCAGTTCAAGGACTGCTTCCAGCTCCCCAGTTTTTCAAGCGGGTCAAAGCCAAAGGACTTTGGCACACAGGGTTTCAGACCACTTCTTTCCTATCCTACCCTGGCCGCGGTGCCCGCCCCATCTGTCTGTCTCCCTCTCCTCTGGGACTGGGATCTTACTTGCTGGAGAGGTCCTCTCCCAGCGCTGCAGTCCCATCAGCCGGAGGCCCTCCCCTTGCCCCCTGAGCCCCGGGGTGGGTAAAATTTGCTGCCAGTCCACTTAACCACGATGCCTCAAAACACAGAGAACCCAGAAATCTCGTGGACCCGCTGTCTGGGGCTCGGGGAGGGTGGCAAGATGGGCTGGGGGAGGGGCGGCGTCAGCTTGACTGGCAGGCCAAGGTCAGGCTGTGCTGGCGCTCTTCCGCCAGTGCCAGTGGCCCGCAGGACAGGTGAGAACCGCCCTCCTCCTCATTCTGGAAAGTGCCCAGGGCCCCTGGCTCTGGCCCCAGCTCTGCCCATTCCAGCTCCTTGCCTGCTCCCCAGAGCAGGCTCCTAGGGAGTACTGGGACAGTGGCCAGAGGAGTCCATACCTGCCTGAGGCCAGGGGTCGCAGAGGAGCCCAGAGCCAGGAGTTTCTGAAGTTTTTGGCTCCTGGCTTTGCAGCTAGCTATGTGACTTCAAGTCACTTAATCTCTCTCTGAAGTAGTTTTTCTCATCTCCAAAATGAAGAGGGGTTGTGGTTCAAATTTTCAAAGCTCCACCTAGCTTTACTATTTTAACCTTTTCATTGCAGAGAAATCCAAGCATATACAAAATGAGAGCGTTATAATGAAGCCCTGTGTATGCCTCAACCAGTTTCAGCAGTCATCTACTGAATGATGAGTCTTACTCCATTCACTCCCCCTGCTCTCTCCCTTCCTGTTATTCTGAACCACATCCCAGGCAGCTTACTCCAGATCTGATATTTCATATTTATAATATCCAGCACACAGCTTGTGCTGTGTAATTTTCAGAGTGCTGCCTCTTACTTTTTCTAATTCTCACCTAAAAGCTGCTGTGAGTCTTAGAGGGGATCCCAGGACCCAAATCCAGCTCCCCGAACAGACTTCAATATGCACTCAATAGGCAGGTTTCTGAAAATAGCTAGTAAATCAAAAAATGTAAAGTAAAAGCCTTGTTTCAAATGTGCTAAAGAATCTGAAAGATATTTAACTGAAAATCTATGGCTGAATGTTTTGGAAAGAGACTCTGTTTTGAAACACTGAATTTTATGTGACAGGTTCTATTTGGAGCATTTATATACATGGGCAGCACTATCTTGATGGGAAGACATACCTCTTTTTTTTCCTTTTTTTGGAGTGTAATTGCTTGTCAATGTTGTGTTAGTTTCTGCTGTACAACAACATGAGTCAGCTAGATGCATACACATATCCCCTCCCTCTTGAGCCCCCCCCCCGCCCTGTCTTCCATCATCTGCTTTGCGTATGGTGGTGTACATATGTTAGGGCTGCGCTCTCCATTTGTCCCATCCTCCCCCCACCCCCATGCCCACATGTCTGTTCTCTATGTCTGCATCTCTATCCCTGCAAATAGGTTCATCTGTACCATTTTTCTAGATTCCACATGTATGCATTAATATACGATATTTGTTCTTCTGACTTACTTCACTCTATGACAGACTCTAGGTTTATCCACATCTCTACAAATGACCCAGTTTCAGAATCTCTTTTTAAAAACCCCTTGATGTGTTCCTAAAACCCTAGGATGACACCCCAGCACACCCGGCCCCAAAGTCCCACCCGTGCAGAAAGGACTTTCCTTCCCAAGTGTCTGGACTCCGCTCTGGAGGGCTGGGAAGGCTGCCCATGTCGAGGATGGGCTCGGCATTTCTTAGGTTCTAAGTGAGGATTTTATAACTAACCCTGTAACTGAGCATCCCAGTCTGCTCCCAGGGTCCCTCCAGCAAGCAGTTCTCCTGGGAGCTGAGGCTGTGACACCTGCCAGTGACTCCAGGCCTCAGAGAAAGTGTCTGTGGCTCACAGGGGATGAAGGCACAGCCCGCTCACTGCTCTCCTCTTGGGTTAGCAGCATGCCTGTGCATTCTGCGGGGGAGCGGGCATCAGAAGGCAACAAAGAGCTGGTCTTCCTGCAGAGCTGGGAGGCTAGAGGGCGGAGTGTTCTGGGGTGAGATGGACACTGCTTCTGCGTCCGCAGGCCTCTGCAGACTCCCCTGTGCAGGTGGTGTGGCTGAGCGCTGCAGAGCCCAGGCGTGTCTTCCAACTCGGCACCCGCGGGGGCCGCGGCCACTGCACTGTTCTCCCTTCCCATCACTAAGTACAGGTGCCCTGAGGTCCCTAAAGCACATCCTCTGGGCAGCGGTGGAGCCCCCAGCCCCCGGCAGTGTGTCCACAGGAAGCATCCAGGTTTCGGTTGGGCCCACGCAGAGCCCAAGGGTGATGCTCTGTCCTCTCCGAGGGACAAGGAAGAGGGAAAGTTAAAATAACTTTTGAGAAGGAAAGAGCTGACACGTACAGGGCTAGTGATGGGGTGGGTGGGAGGATGTGGCGCTCTAGGACGGGGTGGACCGCTGCTTCTTGCCTTTGGCCACCAGGGACCGACAGTGCTCTCCGTGGTCTTTGAGGCCTACGTCCCCCGTTGGCGTCTTCCTGTTAGAATTTCTCTGTGATGAGCTGCGTGTGGAAGAGACAGGGAGGACAGCGGACACCACGTGTGGCTGATTAAAGCTTTCTTGCTCTCTCCTGCTCCTGACCTGAGTGTCGGCTGAAGCTCAAGGGCCTTTGGCCTCGTAGTGTCTAAAGAGTTCAGGAGTCTGTGACCGGCCCAGCTGCTCCCCAGGCCGCCTGTGGTACCTTGTTGCTGCCCAGCTGCGGCGCCTGCCACCTGAGACCTCACCTGATGTTAACTGAGGTCGACTCTGTTCCTGCGGTCGCCAGCTTTCTATCTATTCTCTGAGTCCAAATATGATCTAACTGAAGGATTTTGAGAAGAGAGAGCACAGCCTCCCAGGAATCATGTTGTTCTTGCTTTAATCATCCCTCGGGAAGCCTGGCTCTACTTTTCACCCGTTGTCTCTGACCTGGATCCTGGCATGATTCATCATCCCAGCCTGACAACTGGAAGTACGTGGGCCTAGGAGTAAGCTTCCTGAAGGCAACTGTCTGGCTTGACACACAGGTGGTCGGGGTATGTGGCCTGGTCCCGGGTTTTCACTGGCCCTCACTGCTGGCCTGTCAGTTCCCTGCCAAGATAATATGCCAGTTTTACTGGCTTGTGCTACTTCAAAACCATTTTTAAAGCTCCAGAGCCTCCTTCTGCAGAGAACTGCAATTAGCGGGTCTGAGTTCTCTGAGAACAAATGAAGTGGAAATGATTAATATTAAAATAGAAGTTGTATAAGGTTGACACAAGGAGAGATTTCTGGCCGTGGAGCAGTGTCAAGGTCTGGAGCACATTTTTCCTACTGTTCTGCAGAGCTGGGCACCCTCTCCATGGAGGATGGTCATGGGCACACGACCTCCACCAGCCTACACTTCGGACAGCCTATGCAGTCTGTGGGACCTGCCCTAAATTCTCCTGCTCCAAATCCAGCTGCAATGCCCCAGATCCTACCAGCCTGTCTGAATTTTCCACACAGCCTGCAAATAGTCATCCCCTCAGGAAACCAAGCCAGAAGCTGTTTTTTCTTCTTTTAGCGTCCACTGCCTGGCGGGCCCTGGCCACCCACTCCTTGTTAAGCAGGGTTTTCATTCCAGTCACCCCTGAATTTATTGAGCACCTGCTGTATTCAAGCCTTGATGCTGGGAATCTGGCAAGAAAACAGGGGCTCCTTGCTGTCCACCAGGAAAGTCAAACAGAGAACCGTTAGCTAGGAACGTGCGATAATGCGCTAAAGGGGAGGTGGCCTGTGCTGGTGTGGGGGCTTCCAGACCTCCAACAGGAGAGGGCGATCAGTGAGCACACTGATGGGTGAGTAGGAGTTGACCCAGCCCCTCTCCATGTCTCTTGCGCACTTGACTGGAGATCTGCTGCAGGAGCGGATAGAGCAGGTCACTTCTGTGTCACTCAGCACTAGGTCTGGGTAGGGGTGTCATAGTTTGCTTGGGGAAGGGAGCTCCTGTGTTAAGTCCCTCCATCTCCCTCACCTTCACCCGCTGGGTTGCTGGGCCGAGAGGGGAGGACCCCTTTCCTCTCACAGGGTCCCAAGAGCAGAGAGCTGGAGTCAGCCCTACGAGCCCAGAGTCAGGATAGACTGAGGGAGGAGCAGTGTGAGAGAGAAAGCTTGAGCTCTGCCGGCCAGAGAGCGAATCTGAACCAGCCATGAGTTTGGAACAAACACTTGATGTAAATACCATCTGCTGGGTCAGCACCCCTCTCCCTCTCAGCACACACCAGCTCCGCCCCGCCCCTCACCACCCTGCTCTCCTTCAGCACACACCAGGCCCGCCCCCACGCCTCAACACACACCAGCCCTCATGCCCCCCAGCACACACCAGCACCCTCCTCAGCACACACCAGCCTCTCCCCCACACCCCTCGGCCCACCCCCCCAACACCAGGCCCTGAGCACAGCCTTGGTTCTTCCAGGAAGGGTGGCTGTTTTCTGAGGCGCCCACACTGAGCCGTTCTCTTCTGTTCTCTCTGCAGTGGAGCTTTTTCTGGTCTGGAGTGTTGTTGTACAAGCTTTCCTGGGCTCCAGCTGTCAGGCTTGGGCTGCAGTGGGCGTGGGGGCTGCTGTGGGCATGGTGAACCGCTGTGGGTGTGGGGGGCCGATGAGGGTGTGGGGGGCCGATGAGGGTGTGGGGGGCCAATGAGGGCGTGGGGGGCCGATGAGGGCGTGGGGGGCTGATGAGGGCGTGGTGGACTGCTGTGGGCGTGGGGGACCAATGTAGGCATGGGGGGCTGATGATGGTGTCGGGGGCTGACGATGGTGTGGGAGGCTGATGATGCCATGGGGGGCTGATAAGGGCGTGGGGGGCTGATGATGGTGTGGGGGGTGTGGCCCTGGGCCCTGGGGGCTCAGAGTGAGAACGAGGCAAGGGTCCAGGGTGGCATCCAGGAGAGGACTCTGCAGAGGTCAGAAGGTCTGGATTTTAGCCCCGGCTCTGAGAAAGAGCCGTGAAATTCCTTACAGAGCTGTGAAATTCCCAATCTGTCCTTTACCTGTCTGAGCCTCAGCCTCTTCATCTGTAAAACAAGAGCTGGGAATCGTATTAGATGACCTGTGAGGCCGGCCTGGCTCGAGCTTCTGAAGGCTCTGAGCTCACAAAACTCCCCGGTTACCTGTCTTAGGCATGAGAGCCCACCCCCAAGGCCGTCAGCACTGGATATGCTCCTGGCTTTTCTGTGTAGAACCTCCAGGCAGGAATGAGGGGTGGTGACAAGTAAGAGTCACTGGAGGAGCAGGTGGGATCCTTGTCCCCTCAGGGCAGGTGCAAACGGGGGGGTTTAGCACTGGGGGTCAGGGCAGGTTAGCACTGGGGGTCTCGCCTAACTTCATTTCACTGGTGATTTCCTTGTGTAACTTTATTTTATTTATTTATTTATTTTGGCTGTGCTGTGAGGTTTGTGGGATCTTAGTTGCCCAACCAGTAATTGGACCCTTGTCCCCAGCAGTGACAGCACCTGAGTCCTAACCATTGGACCGCCAAGGAATTCTCCCGTGTGTAACTTTACAGTTCTTGTTTGCCCGACCATCTGGGCTCTTGGTAATTGTCAGCTGAATGAATGGCGAAGTGGAAAGGGACAGGACAGGCCTGGCCTTGTCGATGGGCTGCTATGTCAATGCGCCCTTGTCGATGGCCCTCGTCAGTGGGGCCTCACCTGGACCTCGCTGTCTCCTGGCTTTAATGTTTGGGTTGTCAGCATGAGAGCTGCCAGCCCTTCAGAGCAGCAGGGCAGCGTGTCGCCTGCATGCCTGTCATCCAGAGTTAATAATTGCTATTTTTCTGCCATGTTTATTTGCTGTGCTTGTTGAAGTCAAGTCAACTACCCTAAATGCTTCAGAAGTGACTCTAAAAATAAGAGCTTTTCGATACTTAGCTACACTTTCATTATCATGCTTAACAAAATCAATCCGTTTCTCTATTTATCCCCTCAAATATTTTGATTTGTTCAAANATTGCTATTTTTCTGCCATGTTTATTTGCTGTGCTTGTTGAAGTCAAGTCAACTACCCTAAATGCTTCAGAAGTGACTCTAAAAATAAGAGCTTTTCGATACTTAGCTACACTTTCATTATCATGCTTAACAAAATCAATCCGTTTCTCTATTTATCCCCTCAAATATTTTGATTTGTTCAAACCAGAATTGAGTTAAAATTCACACACTCCATGTGTTTGTTATGTTTCTTAAGTCCCCCTTGATGTGGGTCAGTTCCTCCCTCACCTGTGATTTTGATGAGTTGAGAAGATGGGTCAGTTGCCCTGCGGAACTTACCTGCTTGTGGATTCATGCTCGTCGTGTCTCTTATCCCTGGACCCCTGTGTTTTCTGTAAAGTGGAAGCTACTTGTAAAGGGTTTAATACATTAAGGCTGAGTATTTAAGTTTTTAGCAAATTTTATTTTTTTATTGGAGTGTAATTGCTTTCCCACGTTGTGTTGATTTCTGCTGTACAGCAAAGTGTGGCAGCTACGTGTGCACATATG
>SJYT01026120.1:34179-107847 GCA_006410635.1 Cephalophus harveyi
CCCCCCCACCCCTGGGCCAGCCTCTAGGTCGTCGCAGAGCCCTGAGCTGAGCGCCTTGGGTTGCACAGCAGCTTTCCGTTGCTGCCTACTTTACACGTGGCAGGGTGTGTGTGTCAATGCTGCTTTCTCAATTTGTCCCATCCTCCCATCCCCCTCTGTGTCTACAAGTCCATTCTCTACATCCGGGTCTCTATTCCTGCCCTGCAAACAGGTTCCTCTGCACCATTTTTCTATATTCCATATGTATGTGTTAATACACAGTATTTGTTAAGGCTGGCAAGAAGCTTTCCTGGGAGGTGTGTGTATCCTACTGCGTTACATCGGTTTTCTCGCTGCCGTGGGGTCACGATCCAATCCATGGTCAGAGGTTACACTCCATCCCAGGGTCAGAAGCCGGTAACCATTGACGTTAACTTCCCCTTGTGACCTGTAAGTAACAGTGATTCTCTGGCACTCTGTGAATATCTAGTTCCCCTTCAGTCCTTGTCCAAATCAATTGTATAATTAGAAACTATCGTATGCAATATTTCTTAGTATATTATTCCTTCCACCCTGACTAGCTCACAGTCTTCTGTTAAAAGAAGTGCTCTCTCTCGTCAACAGGGCTGTTTGGATAGGTAGATGCGTTTCTCTCCCGTGGTTTTTTTTTCTATGAAGGTCTTGTGGATTTTTGCGTGTCCATCCTGTTTTGGTTGACTACTGCTGTTCCTCTTTCTGACCCTCGAGTTGTTTCACCTTTGGCCGAGGGAGCCTCTTATGGTTTCTCAGCCCTTTCTGTGTTCTTGGGCTCCCCATGGTGTTCCAGAAGGTTCTCACAGGGGATCATCTTGTGCGTTCCTTGCCCTAGACCTGGAAACCCCCACCCCCAGGGACCCCTGCTTTCTGCTGGTGGAGACCAGTGCTGAGAGGCTGCCTGGAGGCATCTATGGGCCCATCAGTTATTTCTGAGTCCATCTTATGCCTCCAGTTACTCTTGTGAATTAGTTTAACAGGGAAACCAGCTCCTTCCTCCTGAATGTTGTGTGCCCGTGTGTGAGGCTGATTTCCGCTATGGAGAGTGGCATATTGACTCTCATGAGGTTAAAGGGATGTGAAAACATCCACATCCCCACGTTGGTGGTCTTCAGGACCTCAGATCCTTCCATCTTCTTCTCTCATCTTTAATCTTCCTGAAACACCCCTGCGTCCTTCCAGAAAGGCCCAGAGCACCCATGGGGAGGGGGTGCCTGGAGATGGTTGGGGGCGGGGCCACAGGACAGCATGTGGAACCAGCTCCTTCAGGCCTCTCCAGGTCCCCTCGCCCACACGCACTGCCCCCACGGAGGCCATGGCTTCCTGTGAGAGTGTGGTCCGGTCGGCAGCTGCTGGATTTGGGGGTTCTTGGGGAAGGATCCTGCTTCTTCAGGTCTGAATCGAGTCCTAAGACGAAGCCCTTTCATTGTAAGAGGGGCAGCAGCCTGAGGTCTGCGGCTTCCCATGGGTGCATCTTCCAGGTGGAGAGTACGGCTACAGGGCTGAAAATGCGTAATGATGATGCTGAAGACAAGAGTGACCATAGCAGAAGTGATCGTGGTGACTTGTGCTTTTCACACGCAGGGAGGTTATGTAACTCAGCCCAGCCCACACAGCACAGCTTGTAACTTGAGAGGCAAGATTCGGGAGCAAAGCCCTTTCCTGGCCACTAGGCTCACGGAAACATGGCCGGTTGTATTCCTGGCCAGGCCTCTGTGACACCCAGAGGCCAAGCAACACAGAGACTGGCGTGCACGTTGCACAACAGCGTTAGGGCACCAGGTCCTGATGGCCCTGACCACCCCAGACCCACACCGGGAGAGCCCCAGAGTCCCAGGAGTCCCATACCCCTTGCCCAGCCCCGGTTTCTGGAGGCTATACTCCGCGCTTGGGTTCCCTGGAGCTGGAAAATGCCAGCTCGGGTCATGGATAAGAATAGAAGCCACACACCAGGCACATGGTTCCCGGCCCAGCTCTGTCCCGGGCACAGAGGCTCCTTGTGAGGCCAGTGCTTCCCTGGAGGGGCGTGGGGGGTGATGCCACACCGTCCCAGCAGAACCATAACACACTCACCCACACTCATGTCTGCACATACATACACACTGCCACTCTCAAACACGCTCACGATCACACTCTTACAAACATACACCCACACATTTATCATTTCACACATTCAGATACACGTACCCCTCTCCATCCTAAGCTGTTAGTACCAGAACCAATCATGTAATTGTGGCTTCATACCATAACATGGAGAAGGACCCTCTGAAGATCAGCTTAATTTGGCTCTTGGCCTGATGGGTGAGGGAATAGGTTATGGTGGCCACAGATGAGACTTGGCTTGCTTGTCCCCTCCCAGCCCCTTCCCTGCTGATGCACTGATCCTGTTTTTTAAAAAATAAATGTTTATTTTAAATATTTATTTATTTATTTGGCTGTGCCAGGTGTGAGTTGCAACATGTGGGATCTAATTCCCTGACCAGGGATTGAACCCAGGCCCCCTGCATTGGGAGGGCAGAGTCTTAACTGCTGGGACCCACAGGGAAGCCCCTGAACTGACCCTTTCTTATTCCTGCATTTGTACTTGAAACAGTAATGACACCCATGATACAGACTCCAAGACACAGTCCTCCCGTGAGTGTTTCTCTGCTCTGTGATGGGGAGATGTGGAGTGTGTGTGTGTGTGTGTGAGAGAGACAGCGTCTGGGAGACTGGCTGACGGAGGAATATGATCCGTGTACCGGGCATGGCGGTGGATTCGAGGATGGGTTCTGCTGTTCTCCCTGGCTCTTCCTTGGACCGGCTTCACCGGTGTAGGAGTCTGTCCGTGGTTGGGAATTTCATCTGTTTCATCTGTGCGGCTGGCCCTCTCTTTCCTTTTCTTGACACAAAGGATTAACCATGGAAAGCCACCCTCACAGCAAACCATGGAGCTGGGGTTCTTCTTTGGAACCGAGTCTTGATCCAGATGCGGTGGGGCCTGGAGCCTGCCTGCTGGGCGGGGGGAGGGTGTCCTGCTTGCCGAGTGCCAGGGAGGAACACGTCCTCAGAGGCCTGGGCAGAGGCTGGCTGGGGCTCTGACTGGCCTGCTCTCTGCCTGCAGCGGGAATGCATATCCGTCCACGTGGGCCAGGCTGGGGTCCAGATCGGCAATGCCTGCTGGGAGCTCTTCTGCCTGGAACATGGCATCCAGGCCGATGGTACCTTTGGCGCACAGGCCAGCAAGGTCCATGACGATGACTCCTTCACCACGTTCTTCAGCGAGACCAGCAACGGGAAGCACGTGCCCCGAGCCGTCATGGTTGACCTGGAGCCCACAGTGGTAGGTGAGTGTGGGCCAGGGTCCTCCTCAGGAGCAGCGCCAGGCTGCAGAGGCCGTGGTCCACCATGATCTGCCGTGGTCCACCATGGTGCTGCGGTCCACTTTGGTGTCTGGGGAGGCTTGGGAGGCTGACCTCCACGTGGAAGGGTGACCCTCCAGACCCCCACCCTCACCCCATGTGACTCTTGGTTCCTGGAGCCCTCCCCAGTCTCGGGGTCTCAAGCGGGGATCAAAGGTCTCTGCTCCTCCGTTAAAGCTCCAACCTGGTGCTCTCTCCCCAAAACTACTGAAGCAGACCAAAATTGCCAAGATTATTCACTAAATGCTAAGAATCAAAAATACCAGTAATTTCAGAAATTATAAGAAGCCCTCACATAGTCAGTTTCCCAAAGTGTATGTTTCCAGCTCTGCAGTGATTACAGTCCATCCTGGTGGGCCTGGCGTAACCTTGCAGCCTCACACACGAGACGAAATAGCAGCAGGCACTTTCTCTTACAGCCCAAGGTGACTGAGGTTAGCGTGAACCTCGTCTGGATCTTAGGGGAACAGGAGTACTGACTTGTGTCGGGGCAGGATTCTTGTTCTCCCTGCCGCCAAGCCCACAGCACCCCCGGGTCAGTCCACACTCTTCACCAGCATTTCCTCAGCTCCAAAGCCTGCTCACCAGCAAAGACGGATGAGCACTGTCTGGGCACTGTCTTTAGGGCCTGAGCACTGTTTCTGGGGCCACAGACTCCAGGCCCTCCACCTTTTGGACACTTGTACAAATATAGAAAGGACAGATGACTTCCTGGGCCACAGCACAGATGGGTGCTTTCCCTGGAGGAGCAGAGGGGCGCTGTAGAGGAGAGGGGGTGGCGGCGGGGCCTGAGGCACCCTGGTCTGCTGTGTGTCCACTTTGGTGGACCTAAGAGGTGAGCAGAGCCCCCATGCACTGGAACCACTCTCGGGCTCGGGCTCTTCTGGAACCTGGAACACAGCTTTGCTTCAAAGTCGTTCTGAAATATCTCTAATGCCTGATGTGTATTGTTGCCTCTGGAAGTGGAGGTTAGGGCTGGGACAATCCCGGAGAAGCCTGGGAGCAGGTCATTCTGAATCTTTCCCTGAGTCCCTGAAGGATCTGGAGGCGAGTGAAGGTGGTTATATTCTGGGGTAAATTTTGCCGCATGAAGGAAAAACTGGAGGGAAGCCTTGGGGGTCCAGGGGAACGAGGCAGTCAACCTTGGTATCCGCCCAGCTTTGTAAACAAACCCAAGGCTCCCTAAGGTCCTGCCAGCAGAGCAGCTGGCTTCTCACTGCTGCTTGAGTCCCAGGCTTCTGCTCTATTGGAGCCTGTATTACCCCGGAATTCCCTTAGCCTCGCAGATATATTCTGGGGTTGTCTGTTCCACCTCAGTGGAGTTTAGTAGATAGGGATGTCGAGTGTTCTCGTGGGATGGGGGTTTCTCCTCTGGGAACCAGGTGTAAGACTGATGGTCGCCCTCTCTCGGTAGATGAGGTTCGGGCTGGAACCTACCGCCACCTCTTCCATCCAGAGCAGCTGATCACGGGAAAAGAGGATGCAGCTAACAACTACGCCCGGGGCCACTACACGGTGGGCAAGGAGAGCATCGACCTGGTGTTGGACCGCATCCGCAAGCTGGTACGTGTTTGCAAGGGTGGGGAGCTGGAGCGCCCACCATCAGCAGGCCGGTGGGAGGACATGGCCCCAGGCTGCAGCATAAACACCTGAGCCTTGGGAATTTCTGCTTGTGTTCTGTAAGCGGCATGTCTGGGTTGGCGCCCCTTCCTTCGCCTGGGCCATGTGGGCTGCCCTCCGTTCTCCACGTACGGATGCTCTGCGGTGGTGTTGGGGAGAAATCCCAGGGGTGAGGAAGGCAGAACTCTTTGATGGGTGGCAGCAACAGGTTAACAAAGCATTTTTTTGTTTTATTTTGAGCAGGTTGAAAAGGTGAATTTATTTCACTTAACAAAGCATTTAACTTGGAGGAGAAGAGGAAGACTGTTGATCTATTTCAGCACTTTACAGATGCTATTACAAATGTCACATACGTTCCATTGTTTAATCCCCTAAACAACGATTGAAAGGCAATCTCATGCCTGCACTTTACAGTTGGGGAAATAGAGGGCCTGAGTGGTTCAGTGACTTGGTCTGGGTCCCCCAGCTAGAAAGTGGCTGAGACAAGATCTGAACTGGGTTGGTTTGACTGGGAAGCTCAGGGAGTCACTTGTCTACTTGAGCCCCGTTCCTAATCTGTACAGTGGAGAGGTGAGCTTGATCAGGGGCTCCTGACTTGGGAGCTAAGGGTGCCGAGTTTTTGCGTGTTCACCTTTCCTGTTTAGAACAGAGTTCATGGGGGTCATCGGTCCCAAAGTCATCTGCGATCCCCAAAGTTCAGAACATCCAACTGAACAGTCACAGATCACGTCCAGCGGGGAAGTTGCATGACTTGCAAATTCTTAGTTCTGGTGAGAGCTCACTGTCCTTGCTGAGCACAGTAGGACTTCTCACTGAACGATCACAGTAACCTTATTTATAAGAGGAATGTGTTTGTTGTCCGCACTTTAAGAAGAAACGTGAGTCCGGAGGGTTCAGTAACTTGCTCGAATATTTACAGCTAGGAAATGGCAAAGCTGATGTTAAATCTCAGGGTCTCTGACCCATTTCTCTCTCTGATATTGGTACCCTGAGCCACCTTGCAAGGTCGGGCTGGGCTGTATAAGCCTGCAGTTTCCACAGAATCAAAGGACAGGGCCAGGGAAGTGGGCAAGGAGCTGGGGTCCGCACGGGGCAAAGTCCTTAACCACCATGATTTCGGAACCTCATTCCTGGTCCAAACAGGCCACTGGGCTGGAAGCTTCGTGGTGCTGGAGGCGAGAGCGTGTTTGCTGTCCCATATTTTAGCCGTTCCTCCCAAGAGCGCTGCAGCTCCTGTGTGTTTTCTGACTTCTTCAAGGACGGTTTGATTTCACCCACTTGAAAATGTTGTGGGATGGAGCGGGCGGACAGCGAGGGCCGCCTGCCGGTGCCCACACACGGGTGTCCTCAGAGCTTTATCCGTGTCCCCCTCTCCCAGACAGATGCCTGCTCGGGCCTGCAGGGCTTCCTCATCTTCCACAGCTTCGGGGGCGGCACCGGCTCGGGCTTCACGTCTCTACTCATGGAGCGGCTCTCCCTGGACTACGGCAAGAAGTCCAAGCTGGAGTTTGCCATCTACCCGGCCCCCCAGGTCTCCACGGCCGTGGTGGAGCCTTACAACTCCATCCTGACCACGCACACGACCCTGGAGCACTCAGACTGCGCCTTCATGGTGGACAACGAGGCCATCTACGACATCTGCCGGCGCAACCTGGACATCGAGCGGCCCACGTACACCAACCTCAACCGGCTCATCAGCCAGATCGTGTCCTCCATCACGGCCTCTCTGCGCTTCGACGGCGCCCTCAACGTGGACCTGACCGAGTTCCAGACCAACCTGGTGCCCTACCCCCGCATCCACTTCCCGCTGGTCACCTACGCGCCCATCATCTCAGCGGAGAAAGCCTACCACGAGCAGCTGTCCGTGGCCGAGATCACCAGCTCCTGCTTTGAGCCCAACAGCCAGATGGTGAAGTGCGACCCTCGCCACGGCAAGTACATGGCCTGCTGCATGCTCTACCGGGGGGACGTGGTGCCCAAGGACGTGAACGTCGCCATTGCCGCCATCAAGACCAAGAGGACTATCCAGTTTGTGGACTGGTGTCCCACGGGCTTCAAGGTGAGAGCAGGGGACACGATGGAGACAGACAGCTAGAGAAGCAGAGGGAAACCAAGGATGGGGAGGAAGGGGTGGAGACTGGGGTCCTGGGCTGACTCGCGTTCCATGGGAGCTTTGGGGAGAGCGGGGTAATGCTAATTTCATTCTTTCATTCATTCGCTCAGGCGCTTGCTTTAGGCCTCGAGAGACTGGGAGGGGCGTGGTTACTGGAAGAGGGGAGGGGCAGTATTGCAAAGTGGGAGGGTGTGACCCCTCCCGCCGATGGTCTGCAAGCAGCATCTCAGAGGTCTGGCAGGAGAGAAGTTAGGCCAGTGTGTGCAAGTGGGGTAACCAGGCTGAGGGGGTGGAGGTAGCCCTGATCTGACCGCAGATCAGAGAGTGAAGTGACCGGATTATTCAAGTTACCAGAGAAGAGGTGCAGTTCCCTCCTCTGACAAAGGATGTGTCCTTCTCCCCAGTTTGTTTTGAAAAATTGTTCACCTTGTATGTTTTCATCAATTCAGAGTAAGGATCAGACATTTTATGGTTATTATATGGCTGTGACTCACTTACATTATGAAGCCCTGACGTTTCCACTAAGCAGGAGTGAGCTGGGAGCCGGCTGTAGGTGTGTGTTCTGTGGGTCAGTGGGGGAAGAGAAGACCCCAGCTCTCAGGACCGAGGATGCTCTTGGGGGCCGCCCCTCTGAGTTGCCCCGGTGGGACAGACAACTGCCTCTGCCCAGGGCCTCTCATGAGAGTTCACCATCAGAGCAACTGTCACTGCTCGGGTTAGCTAGCCCCCTCCGGCGGGCCTTTAATAATTCAGAGGTTTACCGAACACCAGAGGAGGTGGCGCCAGTTGCTGGAGACAGAGTTCATCCTCTCAGTTTTCCCTGGGGGGACTTTCGCAAACAAGGCACCGCATGCCAGGCTCTTGGCTGAGCTGCTGACAGGCGAGCAGTCTCCGCACGGCTCTGCTCCCACCCTTGGCTGGAATCCTCTCCCCTGGCCTGCACCTGTCCTAACGTGGCAGTTCTGGTCACTCTTGTGAAAACATTCACGATCTTACCCCAAGTTGTTATTATTTTCTCTTTCAAACAGAAACAACAAAACAAGCTAGTAGTAAAATAAATAAGCAAAAAAAAAAGGGTGGTCGAGACATGAACAAAAAAGCGATGCCCCCGTAGTCTCATCCTTTTATTTATTTTTTAAAGTCTTTATTGAATTTATTACAATACTGCTTCTGTTTTACATTTCTGGATTTTTGACCACGAGCCATGTGTGATCTTAGCTCCCCAACCAGGAGTCGATCTGGCACCCCCTGCACTGGAAGGCGAAGTCATAACCACTGGACCAGGAAAGTCCCCTCCGCCCTCCACTTCTAGCTGAAGTTCGGGGTTATGACCAGAAGGATAAAGCAGTGCTCGAACCTTTAGCTGCTTCTCAGAAAAGCACGTGCCACGGGGGTGAATGGTGTTGACTTCACGCTGTAGCACACCCCCCGGGACGGTTAGCACACCCCCCGGACCGGTTAGCACACCCCCCGGACGGTTAGCACACCCCCCAGGACATGTAGCACACCCCCCAGGACAGTTAGCACACCCCCCAGGACGTTTGTCACCGACTGGGGTCCAGGGGTGCTGCTGTTGAAGAGAGAGCGCAGCTGGCTGGCCCAGCGGACATGTGATGTGGCACTGCCTGTGCCCCCTCACTTTGATCCTCTGCTCCCGTCTCGGCATCACTTCCACCCCCATGATGCCGCTTTCGTCTAAGAGGAATGGTAGACCATTCTGGGTTAGCCACCTTGGCTCTGTAGCCTGATGCCCCTCCCACCTCTGCCTCTCAGGAGGACTTGTATTTTAAAGCTGTGAGTTTAAGAGGTTGGCGGTGAAGACCCAGTGGCCTAGGCAGGAGAGGCACTTGGGGAGCAGCTCTCGGTTCTCATTGTCCCATGAGCATCATCACAGTGGTCACCTGAGGCCCCTTCCAGGTCCCCAGAGTTCTTGGTTTGGGATCTGTGTGGGAGAAGGGAGATTTCCAGGATGGTAGCCCCCTTCCGCTGGGCTGGATCAGCTTGGTGTGCCCACCATGCTGCCAGAACTTGGGGGATCCACTTGTCCGGCAAGACTTTTTAACTGACTTTCTTTCTTTCAGTTAATTAGTTGTGGCTGTTGCTGTCCTCGGGCTTTTCTCCAGTTGCAGTGAGCAGGGGCTGCTCTCCAATTGTGGGGCTTGGGCTTCTCACTGCAGTGCCTCTCTTGCTGCAGAGCATGGGGTCTGTAGTGCAGCCTCAGTAGTCACGGTGCGCCGGGTCAGGTGCCCCGAGGCATGTGGAATCTTCCCACATCCCCTGCATTGGCAGGTGGATTCTTAACCACTGGACCACCAGGGAAATCTTTCTTAGATTTCCATGCTCTCACACCCCAGAGGCAGAGGGCCTGGTGGATGCAGACACCATCCCCAGAAGCTCTTGCACCTCTTTATTGTTTGAGGATATCTCTGTGATCTTTTAAATACCACCCTTCACCCTTGGCGGGGCTTCCCAAGTGGCTCAGTGATAAAGAATCTGCCTGCCAGTGCAGGAGACCCAGGTTCGATATCTGGGTTAGGGAGATCCCCTGGAGGAGGAAATGGCTACCCACTCTAATATTCTTGCCTGGAGAATCCCATGGACAGAGGAGCCTGCCAGGCTACAGTCCATGGTGTCACAAAGAGTTGGATAGGACTGAGCATGCACTCACGCATGCAAAATTCACCCTTGGCAGAGAAATTGCCCTAAATCTATTGACAACATAACTAAGAGAAAAACCTGAAATTCCCCTGGAAGGCGTGAATTCACAGTAACTTCCATCTCCGGGCACTGCACACGCCCCTGCCTGACCCCTGTTCTGGACCCTCACTTGTCTGCTTACGTCTCCTAGGAGCATTTCTGTCAGCTCTCCCCCTCCCCTCAAGCTTCCCCACCCAGTCCCGCTTACTTCTGCTTTTTCTTCCACATGCGCTTCTACCTGCCTGCCCCCCACCTCCTGATCCCCTCTCTTCACATGCAGGCCTGCTGCCCCGTACCCGTCCCACTACATGACCAGGGTGCCCCAGCTTGAGTTATCCACTGACCACCGTGTTTTGGTTCTCTGTTCCCAGGTGGGCATCAACTACCAGCCCCCCACGGTGGTCCCCGGGGGAGACCTGGCCAAGGTGCAGCGGGCCGTGTGCATGCTGAGCAACACCACGGCCATCGCCGAGGCCTGGGCCCGCCTGGACCACAAGTTCGACCTCATGTATGCCAAGCGCGCCTTCGTGCACTGGTACGTTGGCGAGGGGATGGAAGAAGGCGAGTTTTCTGAGGCCCGGGAGGACCTGGCTGCCCTGGAGAAGGATTATGAGGAAGTGGGGACTGATTCATTTGAAGAAGAGAATGAAGGGGAGGAATTTTAAATACAGATGTTCCTCCTGGCTGTGTCTCTTTATTCCTGCTACCCTTCCAAGCACGTTAACCCAGCCTGGATCCTGACACCAGTGCCCGTGGGTAGTGAGCCCACGTAGACGCTGAGCTCTGCCAGATCCTCGTGAGGGGATGGCGGCTTTGTGTCCCCAGAGGAGACCAGAGTCACTGTCTCTGGGTCAGAGTGCAGGCCAGCCACACCTGCGTGGAGGCCGAGGTGGGATTTAAGATTCTAGATGCGGCCGGCCCAAGCCCAGACACAGCCTCCTGGCTGGGAAGCAGGCAGTTGGGACCTGGGCTTTGGGAGGGCTCTGGAAAGGGAGTGGCTCTGTGGTCAGGGCTTGAGGAGAAGCAGGAGTGCGTTTCTCCCCTTGTAACACACAGACAAAGCAGCGAGGTCACCGCAGGCAGTTCGGTGCTGTGACGTGAAAAAAATGGGTGGAGAAGTTGGGTGGGGAGTCAGAAATGACCTCGTGGAGACCCGGGTGCAGCCCGTAGCTGCCCCTGAGGTTCTGGGGTCAGAGGGCGCCGGGAGGATGTGTGAAGAGCAGGAGGGAGGCCAGGGCACCCAGAGGATCGAGCGGAGGGATGCTACTGAGCCACGCCAGGTCAGGGGCCATTTGGGCCGCTCCTAGAGAGGAGGTGAGGAGGTCAGTTTCCTCTACCTGAAGCAGCATTTGGAAGGCTTTATGCAGAATGTCTCCTGTGCACACACCCCTTCTCTCTCACCCCCAGCAGTCTCAAGGGCGGCTCCTCTTGTTTTATGCATGAAGAAACTGAGGTGCAGAGAGTATATGTGCTGGAGTGGGAGAGCGGAGCCAGAGGCGCAACCACCGTCTTCTCTTGGCGCTCCATACCGTCTCCACCCTTGGGATTTGCATCCTGTTCCAATAGCCGCCTCATGAGATGAAGGGTGGGGAGAAGCAAAGTCCACTTATTACAAAAGAGAGGACAAGTTAATGCGTCTTTCCCTAAAGTTGGCAGCTCCAATAGGATTGGGGGAAAAATCGTAAGCCGCCCTGATTAAACTCGTGATGAGACCCCCAGGGTTGGGCCCAGAGCAGGTCCCAATGCATGAAACATCAGCTCAGCGACTGCACACTTTCCTTGCTTGTTTCTATTCTGTATCCCTTGGAAGCCCCAAGAAAAATAGAATGAAACGTCCCAAGGAAAGGAAGGTCAGGCTCCCCACTCGTCAAGGACTGTTTCAGAGAGACCACCGTGGCGGTGCTCCTCTGTGATGGAGGCCGTGCTGCCGAGGAGGCCAGGTCTGCTCGCGTCCGGACCTCCTTGCCTGAGGTCATCCCACGTCAGTTCCTGGGGGGCTGCAGGGACCCAGGTCAGGAGCTATGGTCCATCTCAGGAAGGGGCGTTTTCTACTGATGCAGGGGAGGGACCTACCCACGAGTTTCAGATGAGCCTCATGTGTGTGACTGTGACCTAATCAGGGAGACAGGAAGAGACCTCCAAGGCCAGAGTTTAGGGGGCGGTTGTGAAAGACACAGAGGGGAAGGGAGGGTGCTGGAGGGGCGAGGGGCTGATGCGTGCTAAGTCGCTTCAGTCGTGTCTAACTCTTTGCGACCCTGTGGACTATAGCCCGCCAGTACCCTCTGCCCATGGGATTTTCCAGGCAAGAATACTGGAGTGTGTTGCCATTTCCTTTCCCAGGGGATCTTCCCCACCCAGGGATGGAACCCAGGTCTCCTGCATTGGCAGGCGCGTTCTTTACCACTAGTGCCACCTGGTCATTTGAAAAGACCCTGAAGCTGGGAAAGACTGAAGGCAGGAAGAGAAGGGGACAACAGAGGATGAGATGGTTGGATGGCATCACCAACTCAATGGACGTGAGTTTGGGTAGACTCCGGGAGTTGGTGATGGACAGGGAGGCCTGGTGTGCTGCAGTCTGTGGGGTTGCAAAGAGTTGGACATGACTGAGTGACTGAACTGAACTGAACTGAGTGCTGCCTGGGAAGCCCAAGTGGGTCAGGGAGAAGTTAATTTAAATGAGTGTTTGGTTGACTCCTGCAGAGGTGACATTGGAGCTGAGAGGGAGCCAGCCTTTCTCACTCATCTGGGAAGAGTGTCCCGGGGCAGAAGGCACAGCAGTGCAAAGGCCCTGAGGCAGGAGGGTGGGGACCTGAGGGAATGGGATGGAAGGACTCGGTAGACTCTGCAGGGCTGGGCACTTGGGAGGAGGGGTCACTCCTGTGACTGTCATTATGTCAGGACCGGGGAGGAGACAGGGATGTCAGGCAGACAGGCCCCAGCTGAGAGCTGCCCTGCATCGCTTCCTGTTCGTGTACTCCACCTCAAGAATGCCCGGCCGGCTGGCCAGCCAACGTGCCCGGGTCCTTGAGCTGCAAAGGGCGTTCACTCCGGCCAAACTCGTTTGTTTCTTTGATCCTCCCAGTAGCTGTGTGGTAGGGCTGCCCAGGCTTATCTTCGTTGCGTCCATTCCACGGACAGGGAAACTGAGGCAGGGGTGCACACAGGATGGCGGCAGCGGCTTGCTGAGATCACCGAGCTCAGTCATGGTGACGCTAAGCCGCACACACGCTCAAGAAGCTGGTTCTCGGGCTGGTCCCTACTCCAGCCTCACCCCAGCATCTGGCCCAGCACCCACAGACCAGCACACAGCCTCCACCAGGAGGTGCCAGCCACCCCCCCACCCAGGCTCCAGCCCAAGAAGAATGCAGCCTGACCCTCCCCGTGGGAGCTCTGGTCAGCAGGCCTTGGCAGGAGAGAGGCCGGCTGAGTCAACAAGAGGCTGGCAGGGGCTCAAGCTGCCCACCGAGGTGGAGTCAGGGTCCTAGAGGGGACGGCCCACTCCCACCCCTCACTGTCCGTGAGACCCTCCCTCCTGCTGCACGCCAGCCCTGTTAACCCCTGCAGGCCTGGCAGGGGAAATGGCCTGGTGAGAATCAGTTGATCAATTACCCTGCAGAAAGGTGCTGTGGGACCTCGGGTAGGTCACTTCACCTCTCTGGGCCAATTTCCTCACCTGTGAGATCCTTTACTTACCCATGAGGATGGTGTCAGAGTCTTTATCAATTAACAAACATTACTCTGCACAAGACCCTGATGCTGGGAAAGATTGAAGGCAGGAAGAGAAGGGGATGACAGAGGATGAGATGGTTGGATGGCATCCCTGACTCGATGGACATGAGTTTGAGCAAGTTCCGGGAATTGGTGATGGACAGGGAAGCCTGGTATGCTGCAGTCCATGGGGTCGCAAAGAGTCGGACACGACTGAACTGAACTGAACTCTGCACATAAGGCTTCCCAGGTGGCACTAGTGGTAAAGAACCTGCCTGCCAATGCAGGAGATATAAGAGACCCCTGGATTGGGAAGATGCCCTGGAGGAGGAAATGGTAACCCACTCCAGTATTCTTTCCTGGAGAATCTGAAAAACTGATTTGGATTCTTCAATCAGGAGTAAGCCAGGAAAAGGAATGCAGCCTACATCGAGAAGTACTTCTATCTGGAGGGAGGCTTAGAAAGAGGGGAGAGTGCCTCTGGCCTCAGTTTACCTATCTGTAAAATGGAGCACAGAATTTCTGACTCACAGAGTGCCTTACAATGAGCTAGCAGAGACAAAGTGGCACAGAGTAGGAAGTTTCCTAAGTCGTGTCCAACTCCTTGTGACCCCATGGGCTGCAGCACGCCAGGCTTGCCTGTCTTTCACTATCTCCCCGTTTGCTCAGATTCATGTGCATTGAGTTGGTGATGCTATCTAACCATCTCATCCTCTGCGGCCCTCTTCTCCTTTTGCCTTCAGTCTTTTCTAATGAGTCGGCTCTTCACATCAGGTGGTCAGAGTATTGGAGGTTCAACGTCAGCATCAGTCCTTCCAATGAATATTCAGGACTGATTTCCTTTAGGATGGACTGGTTGGATCTCCTTGCAGTCCAAGGGACTCTCAAGAGTCTTCTCCAACACCACAGTTGGAGTCAGTTCAGTTCAGTCGCTCAGTCGTGTCCGACTCTTTGAGACCCCGTGAATTGCAGCACGCCAGGCCTCCCTGTCCATCACCAACTCCTGGAGTTCACTCAGACTCACGTCCATCGAGTCCGTGATGCCATCCAGCCATCTCATCCTCTGTCGTCCCCTTCTCCTCCTGCCCCCAATCCCTCCCAGCATCAAAGTCTTTTCCAATGAGTCAGCTCTTCGCATGAGGTGGCCAAAGTACAGTTGGAGTACTACACCACAACTGGAGTACCTACCCAAGTATAGTAGGGACATATAATTGTAGAAGGTGATAGGTACAACACCATATTTGTAGTTCACTTCAGTTCAGTCGCTCAGTCGTGTCCAACTCTTTGCGACCCCATGAATTGCAGCACGCCAGGCCTCCCTGTTCATTACCATCTCTCAGAGTTCACTCAGACTCACGTCCATTGAGTCCGTATTTGTAGTAGGTACGTATATTTGTAAACTGTCATGTATTTGTAGATTATCCAGTCTCATCATTGTAAATATGCTGTTTTGTAAATATACTGTGTAATGGGCCTCTGGGTAGTTCCTGTTTGGGAGCTATTACAGATACTGCTGCTATGAATATTCATGCTCCCTTCTAATAAACATGTTTATGCATGTCTGTTGGATTTGCAGCCAAGAGTCGGCTTGGTTGGTCTTGGGGTTGGCCTATGTACAGCCTCAGTAGATCTGCCAAGCAGTCCTGCCACGTGCTTGACCATTTTCCACTCCCACTGGTGGTGTGTGAGAGGCCCACATGCTCCCCCACACTTGATGCAGGCGGTTTCATTTTACTCAGTCCATCGGAGGTGCAGTGGAAACCAGTTTTCTGAATGAAATCTCAGTACAAGCCATCGTTTCTAAGAAAGATCAAAGGCGAGACACAGTGAAAGCCAACACCATGTACAAGGGGGAGTCTACTGGGATATCTTGCTATTGTTTTAGTTGGTTTTGCTTTATTTTATACTTTTAGAGGTGATTGTGTATTGTTAAATTTAAACTTAAAACATATATGTGCCCTTGAAAAAAATCTATGAAGCCCTTTCTGCTGGCAGGCAAGTAGCTAAGAGGCAACGCTAAACAAAGGAACTTGAGATTTGCCTGGTGGTCCAGGACTTAAGGCTCCCTGCTCTAATGTCAGGGGCCCAGGTTCAATCCCTGGTCCGGGAACTAAGATCTCACATGCTGCACAGTGCAGCCAAGAGGTAAAATTTTTTAAAAAATAAAAAATAAATAAATAAATGAACTCAGAAATGGAGTAGCTGAGGTGAGCATGGAATCCACTTTGGTAGTGGATTATAATTAGCCAAGTGAAGAGGAATTCTGTGGTGGTCCAGTGGCTAAGACTCCGTGCTTTCACTGCTGAGAACATAGGTTCAATCTCTAGTCAGGGAACTAAGATCCAACAAGCAGCACAGGGCAGACAAAAAAAAAAAAAAAAAACCTAAGCGTGTGAAGAGGTAACGGTGAAAAAAAAACATAATTTAAATGCTATGAACTCCAACAAAGCAAAAAGAATATGGACAATAATAACTAGGAAATGGGCAGGAGGGGAGTGAGAAAATGTCAAAGAGCGAATTCATCTTTTATTTCAGAGAACTGATACATGATGATTAAATTCAAACACACAGTCTTTAAAAATTACTCCAAATATTTCAATTGAAAGATAAAGATTGTCAGGATAGATAAAAATAACAAATTCAACTCTATCCTACTTACAAGAGATATAATTTAAGTATAAGAACACAGAAAGGTTGAAAATGAAAATATAGAAAGAGATATACCACACAAACAAGAACCAGAAAAATCTGCTATAGCTGTCCCGGTGTTACAGAGTAGACTTGAAGATAAGAAGCAGTACTGGAGGGACTTCCCCTGGTGGTCTGGTGCCTAAGACTCTGTGCCCCCAATGCAGGGGACCAGGGGTTTGATCCCTGGTCAGGGAACTAGATCCCACATATTGCAACTAAAAGTTTGTATGCCACAACTAAAGATCCCGTATGCCGTAACAAAGACCCAGTACAGCCAAATAATTAATAATAATAAAAAAAAAAGAGTATATGGTTAAAAAAAATACAAGCAAAACTTAATGGAACTAAAAGGAGGAAGAGACATGTCTATAATCATGGTAGGAGACTTTAACACACATCTCTCAACAATTTGTGTGAATTTAGCAAAACTAGAAATAGGGTCAAAATCAACTATATTTCTCTCCACTGGCCACAAATATAAAACATTTTAAAACGGAAACTATTGAAGTCCTAAAAGATAATGTAAGAGAAAATTTAGATGACCTTGAGTTAGGTGATGAATTTTTTGATACAACATCAAAGACATCACTGACGAAATCATTGATAAGCTGGACTTCATTAAAATTGAAAGCTTGTTAAGAAAAAAAAACAAAACACTGTTAAGAGAATGAGAAGACAAGCCATGAACTGGGAGAAAATATGCTAAAAGACATATTTGATAAAGGACTGTTACCCAAAATATACAAAACTCTTAAAACACAAAAAATAGGATGAACAACCTAACTAAAAAGAAAAAAAGAAAAGACAAAGCAAACCATCTGAACAGACACCTCCAGGAAAGATGTACAGATGGCAGACAAGTATATATAAAGGTGCTCAACATCATGTGTCAGTAGGGAATTACGAATTGAAACAACAATGAAATGCTACTATGCATCTATTAAAATGGCCAAAATCCAAAACACTGAAAACACCAAGGGCTGATGAGGATGTGGAGCAACAAGAATTCTCGTTCATGGTTGGTGAGAATGCAAAAGGGCACAGTCACTTTGGGAGATGGTTTTTTATAAAACAGTTTCTTATAAATTAAACATACTCTTATCCCTTATGATTCAGCAATCCTTTACTTCTTAATATTTACCCCAAAGTGTTGAAAATTTAAGTGCACACAAACACTCGCACCTGGAGGTTTCTGGCAGCTTTATTCATAGCTGCCAAAATTTGGAAGCAACCAAGATGTCCTCCAGGAGGTGACCACTTAGATACACTGTGGTGCACCCAGACAAGGGTATATTATTCAGTGCCAAAAAGAAATGAGCGCTCAAGCCATGAAAAGACATGGAGGAAAGTTAAAAGCACATTGCTAAGTGAAAGAAACCAATCTGGAAAGGCTACATACTGTGTGATTCCAACTATATGACATTCTAGAAAAGGCAAGACTACAGAAATAGCAAAATGATTAGTGGTTCAGGGGAAGGAAGGATGGTAGGTGGAGCACAGAGGATTTCTAGGGCAGTGAGATTGTTCTACATGGCACTATACAATGGATGGATGTCATCATGCATTTGTCAAAACCCATAGAACGTACAACATCAGGAGTGAACCGTTACATAAAATACAGATTTGGGGTAACGATGTAGGATAGTTTCATTGATTAAAACAATGGGATGATGATAGTGCGGGAAGCTGTACATGTGAAGGCAAGGAATAGAGGAGAATTCTCAGTACTTTCCTCTCAATTTTGCTGTGAACCTAAAACTGCTGGAAAATAATAAAACTCTATTTTTAGAAAATGAAGCCATTTATAAGAGCATCAAAAATATCAACTTCCTAGGAAGAAATCAAACAAAAGGTGTGCAAGACTGCTACACTGAAAATGACAAAGTATTATTGTGTGTTAGTCATTAGGAAAATGAAATAATAGACCACCGTGAGGTCCCATTTCACATCCAGCAGGATGACTATAATCAAAATGACAAACAGTAAGCAGTATTGGCCAGGCTGTGGAGAGAGTAGAACCCTGTCACAATCCTGGTAGGATTATGAAATGGTGCAGCTGTTTTGGAAAACAGTTTAGCAGCTCCTCAAAAAGTTAAATATAGAGGTGCCCTGTGACCCAGCAATTTCACTCCTAGATAGATACACAATACCCAAGAGAATTGAAAATATATGCTTACACAAAAATGTATACATGATGTTCACAGCAGCATTACTCATATTGATAATGGCCCCAAAGTGGAAATAATCCAAGTATCCATCAGATACTTGGATGGATAAACAAACAAGGTATATCTAGACAATGGAATATTCAATTCAGTAGCTCAGTCTTGTCTGACTCTTTGCAACTCAATGGACTGCAGCACTCCAGTCCTCCCTGTCCATCACCAACTCCCGGAGTTTACCCAAACTCATGTCCGTTGAGTCGGTGATGCCATCCAGCCATCTCATCCTCTGTCGTCTCCTTCTCCTCCTGCCTTCAATCTTTCCCAGTATCAGAGTCTTTTCCAATGAGTCAGTTCTTCGCCTCAGGTGGCCAAAGTATTGGAGTTTCAGCTTCAGCATCAGTCCTTCCAATGAATATTCAGGACTGATCTCCTTTAGGGTGGACTGGTTGGATCTCCTTACAGTCCAAGGGACTCTCAAGAATCTTCTGCAACAGCGCAGTTCAAAAGCATTAATTCTTTGGTGCTCAGCTTTCTTTATAGTCCAACTCTCACATCCATACACGACAACTGGAAAAACCATAGCTTTGACTAGATGGACCTTTGTTGGCCAAGTAATGTCTCTGCTTTTGAATATGCTGTCTAGGTTTGTTGTAGCTTTTCTTCCAAAGAGCAAGCATCTTTTAATTTAATGGGTACAGTCACCATGTGCAGTGATTTTGGAGCCCCCCAAAATAAAGTCTGCCACTGTTTCCATTGTTTCCCCATTTATTTGCCATGAAGTGATGGGACCGGATGCCATGATCTTAGTTTTTTGAACATTGAGCTTTAAGCCAACTTTTTCACTCTCCTCTTTCACTTTCATCAAGAGGCTCTTTAGTTTTTCTTCCCTTTCTGCCATAAGGGTGATGTCATCTGCATATCTGAGGTTATTGATATTTCTCCCAGCAATCTTGATTTCAGCTTGTGCTTCATCCAGCCTGGCATTTTGCATGATGTACTCTGCATATAAGTTAAATAAGCAGGGTGACAATATACAGTCTTGATGTACTTCTTTCCCAATTTGGAACTGGTCTGTTGTTCCATGTCCGGTTCTAACTGTTGCTTCTTGACCTGCATACAGATTTCTCTAGAGGCAGATCAAGTGGTCTGGATCCCATCTCTTTAAGAATTTTCCACAGTTTGTTGTGATCCACACAGTCAAAGGCTTTGGCATAGTCAATAAAGCAGAAGTAGATGTTTTTCTGGAACTCTTTGCTTTTTTAACGATCCAGTGGATGTTGGCAACGTGGTCTCTGGTTCCCCTGCCTTTTCTAAATCCAGCTTGAACTTCTGGAAGTTTATGGATCACATACTGTTGAAGTCTGGCTTGGAAAATTTTGAGCATTACTTTGCTAGCATGTGAGATGAGTGCAATTGTGCAGTAGATTGAATATTCTTTGGCATTGCCTTTGATATTGCCTGAATAATGGAATATTATTCAGCCATGAACGAAAGTGCTGATACATGCTTCAACATGGATGAACCTGGAAAACATGATGTGAAGTGAAAGAAGCTATACACAAAAGCTCATATGTTTTATGATTCTACATCTATATATTTAAAGTCGAGAACAGGCACATCTACAGAGACAAAAAGAAATTAGCGGTTGCTGAGTTGAAGGAAGGGGCATATAGAGAATGACTGCCAGTGGGGATGGAGTTTCTTTGGGGAGTGATAAAAAATATTCTGGAATTAGACAGTGGTGATGATTGTACAATTTTGTAAATATACTTTAAAAAACACCCACTGAGTTGTACACATTTTCATTTGCCATGCTACATGGCTCATGGGATCCTAGTTCTCCAACCAGGGACTTGAATCCAAGCCCTCAGCAGTTACAGTGCAGGATCCCAACCACAGGACCAACAGGGAATGCCTTGTACACCTTTTTTTTTTCCTTTTTTTTTCCCACACTAGGTCTTTGTTGCAATATGTGGGCTCTTCATTGCATGTGGGATCTTAATTCCCTGACCAGGGATTGAACCCATGTCCCTTGCATCAGAAGACAGATTCGTAACCACTGGACCACCAGGGAAGTCCCACCCTGTTTTAAATGAATGAATTTTTTGGTATGTGAATTATATCTCAATTTTTTGTTTTTTATTAACATCATTATTTGAAATTAAATGTGATCTAAATAAACTGAGAGCTATATCATTTTCATGGATTAGAAGCCTCAATATTATAAACATTTCAATTCTTCTCTAATTAATTGCAAGATTCAACACAATCCCAATTCAAAAATCCCAGAAGTTTTTCCCCTTAAATTAACAAATTGATTCTAAAATGTATATGGCGATGCAAAGGAAAAGCCATTGATACAAAAAGAAAAAATAAAGAACAAAACCGCAGAACTTACTGTACCAGACATCAAGAACTATTGTAGGAACAGGAAGTTAAACAGTGTGGCATTGGTACAAGAGCAGACAAACAGACTAAAGGACGATCTTTTCAGGAAATGGTGCTGGGTCAGCTTGATAGAATATTGTGGGGAAAATGCATCTTGACCCCTCTAATAGCTTCCTGTGGCTGCTGTAAAAAATTACCTGAAACTTGTGGCTTAAAACCACAGAACTTTATACCTTCACAGTCCTGGAGGTCAGATGTTCAGAATCAGTATCACTGGGCCAAAATCAAGATGTGGGCAGAGCCAACATCTTGGGGGCCATCAGAGAGAATCTATTTTTTGCCTTTTTCCATCTCTGGAGCTGCCGGCATGGCTTGGTTTGTGGCTACATCAATCCAGTCACAAGGCAAGCAACTTCCAATCTATCTCTCTCTGCTCCATCTTCATAGGGGCTTCCGTGTGTGAAATCGCCCTCTGCTTTCCTCCTACAAGAATGCATGTGGTTGTATTTGGGACCCAACTAGATAATCCAGGATAATCTTTCTTGCTCAAGACCTTTAACTTAATCACTCTGCAGACACTTTGACGTAGAAGGTAACAGTTCCAGGAGTTAAGAGGTGTGTGCCGTTGGGAGACCGTTTTTCAGCCTAACGTAACCCCTACTTCACACCACAAACAGAAGTAAATTCCAGACCTAAATGTGAAAAACAAAAAAGACTTAGAAGAAAGCATTAAGAGAACATCTTCATGACCTTGAAACAGGCAGGCTCTTCTTAAACAATAAACAAAGGAGCTAATAATTTTTTACTGGACTATATCACAATTAAGAACTCTCCTTTAAAAAAAAAATTTTTTTTTGAGGAGTTAAAAGATGACCCAAAAAGTGGAAAAGGACATTTCTAACGAACATAAACAGCAAAAAAACTTCTGCTTGAAATATACATAGCACTCCTACAAATCAATACAAAAACACCCAACATGAAAAGACATCCTAATAGCAAAATAAATCAACTATACTCCAACAAAAATTTTTAAAAAGAAAAATAGGCAAAAGACTTGAACAGATCAAAGAGGATACCCAATTGGCCAATAAGTACGTGAAAAGGAGTTCAACTTTATTAGTAATCAGGGAAATGCAAATTAAAAGCACAATGCCATAGCACTATACACCTACCAGAATGGCTAAAATGAAAAAGGCAGAAATATCAACGGTGAGCGAAGATATGGAGTAGTCAGAACTGGTGGGAACTTCAACTGTTACCATCACTTTGGAAAACCTTTTGGCAGCTTCTGCTAAAACAGAAGGTGCGTGGGTGCGTGCTTCCGTCGCTCAGTCATGTCCATCTCTTTACTGTCCCATGAACTGTAGCCCACCAGGCTCCTCTGTTCATGGGGTTTTTTTTCCAAGCAAGAATACTGGAGTGGGTTGCCATTTCCTTCTCCAGGGGATTTTCCTGACCCAGGGATAGAACTCGGGTTCATGTCTCTTGGGTCTCCTGCATCTGCAGGTGGATTCTTTTACCACTGAGCTACCGGGGAAGTCAAAACAGAACATATGTAGACCTTTGACCTAGAAATTCTGCCTCTAGGTGTAGATCCAACACGTTCACCAGGAAGACACATAATACTAGAATATTCAGAGCACACGAGGTGTAATGGGCAAAACCCGGAAACTATCCAATGTCCATCGACAGGAGAACGGATGAAATAAAGCATGGTGTAGTCACACAGTGGAACATTACACAGGCATGTGGATAAATACTGCACAACACAGGCAACAACATGACTGGTTCCCACAGACAGAATGCTGAGTGAAAGGAGCTGCCGACAAAAGAGGACATGATGCCATTTTCACGGAGAATAAAAGCATCAAAATCTCAGAGGTCAGAACAGTTAGTTGCAGGGAGTTGGAAGGGGGCACCGAGGAGACTCATGGGGAGCTGGTTGTGTTCATGTGTTGTGTGTGTGTGTTTATGTATTTATCTTGGCACTGGCTGCTTGTCGTGTTCACCCTGTATACACTTATGATATAGATACAGCTATCTGGTGGTTCAGATGGTAAAGAATCTGCCTGCAATGGGGAGATCCTGGTTCAACCCCTGGGTGGGAAGATCCGCTGGAGAAGGGAATGGATATCCACTCCAGTGTTCTTACCTGGTGAATTCCATGCATAAAGGAGCCTGGCAGGCTACAGTCCATGGGGTGGCAAAGAGGTGGACATGACTGAATGACTCACTCATTCACATACACACACACACACACACACACACACAATCCTGTGGATCAAATGTGAAAGTGTCATTAAGTGACAAAAGAAATGCAGAATGTTGATTGCTTGCCACTATTTTTTTTTCTAATGAGAGTGTGTGAATACACATTCAAGGGCGTGTATATGTGTATGTAGACATGCATATATATATATGGATATGCAGGGGTCATTCCTGGAAGCATATGGAAGAAGCTGCTGCCAGCTTATTGCCTTTCAGAGGGGAACTGGAAGCCTGCATTAAGTTTTTAATCCAGTAAGTATATTTTTTAAACTATTAAATAGTTCACACATGTGAAAATGTTTAGAGAAAAACAATAAACTAGTTGTTTTGCTTTGTTTTTTAAGACCAGTGTTTGGAAAGCATGAAGCAGCAGCGAGGTCCACAGACTATCTCAGCAAAAGGCTGAGTTCTGGGTTCTTCGGGTTTCTCTGCAAGGGGCTGCCTGGGGGGCTCAAGTGCATCCTCGCCCCTCTTACGTTTGGGCAAAAGTAGACCCTGAAAAGCCTCGCAGCCGCCGGGGTGGAGAGGTCCCGCCCCCAGGCCGGTGCATTTGCTAGTTTGTGCGGTGGAGCTTTAGAGTCAGACGGGAGTGGAAATTGTGAGACCTTAGCAAGTCACAGCCTCTCTGAGCCGAGGTCTCCTGGTCTGGAGGATGGAGGTTATGTCCCCCACTTCACACTGAGGCTAGCAGAACCCACGTGTGCGGAGCTGCGGTTCAGCCAGAGCTCTCTAAGTGGCCGCACCGCTCCACTTGTCCGCAGTGCAGGGACGGGGCTGGAGCCTCGGACTGCACTGCTCCAAAACGAACACAGGGTGGCGCTCACCTCCCACAGGTCCAGCGAGGTCCCCACCTCTGAGGGCGTTGGCTGCTGGAAGAAGTGAGGCGGGCAGGCATCTACTTGTGCACACGTGTCCGTACACCTCTGGGCCCTGGGGATGGAAGGGTAAACAGTGGGGCGTCCTGCCTGATCCAGGAGGCATGACTAGAGGGACCGGGAGCCCCAAAGCAGGGGAAAGAGGAAAGACTCTCCATCTGGGAGGAAGCACTGGAATTAGAATTTAGGACCTGTGGTGTGTTGAATGGTAACCCCCACTCCCCAAAAGACAAGACCACCTGGAACCTGCGGGTGAATTTATTTGGAAAAAGAGTCCTTGCAGATGTAATTAAGATAAGGATCTTGAGGTGAGATTATCCTGGATTATCCAGGTGGGCCCTGAATCCAACGACAAGCGTCCTCATAAGAAAAGATGCTGACACAGAGAAGGTCATGTGGAAACAGATGCAGAGTTTGGACTCTTGCAGCCACAAGTAAGGAACACCTGGAGCCACTGGAAGCTGGAAGGCTTGTGAGGGATCACAGCCTTGCCTACTATTTTAAAGCAGAGTAAGTTAAGGCACCCAGGTGGTGGTATTTGTTTCAACAGCCATGAGAAGCTAACAGAGATGTTGAAATTCTCTTCCCACCGCTCTGCCTTCTGACTCTCCCTCAACCCCAGTGGCCTACAGATGACACCCAAGGCCCCCCAACTCCTGAACCCCGCTCTTTCCTCCCCAAACCCACTGCTTTCACACCTTCTGCTTTTGGTTCCATCTGTCCGGGCAGCCCTTCCCTCATGGGTCCCTGGACAACTCCTATGCACCCTTCAAGGCCCTCCTTAGATACCCCCTCCTAAGTATATTAGTATATTCTGAATCAGTGGCTCCCAACACGCCTGGACTCCTCCATTCCCCCCAGCCCACAGTCTCTATTCACTCATTGTATTGATGATGCGTGTGTTACTCGCTTAGTCGTATCTGACTCTTTGCAACCCTGCAGACTGTAACCCACCAGGCTCCTCTGTCCATGGGATCTCCCAGGCAAGAATACTGGAGTAGGTTGTCCCTTTCTTCTCCGGGGGATCTTCCCAACCCAGGCAGATCGAATGTGGGTCTCCCGCATTGCAGGCAGATTCCTTACCATCTGAGCCACCAGAGAAGATTGATGATGTTAGATGTCATGGAAGAACCCAAATGAACTTTCTGGTCAACCCAGTGTCATCGTGTCAGTTCAGCTATGTGTCCCCCTGACACTGGTCCCCATCTCCAGGTTTTTCCATCCGCGCAGCTACTGTGCTCATTCAGGCTTCCCCATGTCTCACCAAGACCCTGGTGCCACCTCCTCACTGGTCTCCCTGCCCTAGGATGGCCTTCCAGCCCATCACCACTCTGTAGTGCTCCGATCTGCCGTGTCACTCCTCTGCTCAAAAACCATCTGTAGCTCCCCGCTGTCCTAAGGAAGGTGTCCACAGGGAAGGACAGTACTTCCATGATCCTTCCCACCTCTCACTCCACCCAAGAGATGTCCATCACACCCACGTGCAGCACACCCCTGGGCCTTTGCAAAGACAGGAAAGGGCTTCACCAGAAAGCCCTCTCCCTGTCTGCCAGGCACACTGTCAGCCGCATGCTGACCACACACCAGGGGCTGTTCTAAGTGCTTTCACTCTTAAAACAGCCCCAAGAGAAAGGCTCCATCACTGTGTCCAGGTCACAGATGGGAAAACAGAGGCCCAGATGGGAGAGGAACCATTCAGAAGTGGCAGAAGGATCTGATCACAGCCCACACTGTCATTTCCCCGGCTTGGGCTTCAGAACTGCCAATATCTCACCCCGCCCCCCACCCCATCCATGCCACAACCACGCACCCCCAGATTAATGTCTCTCTCCTCTGTGGTTTCTGAATTTGGTAAACCCGCGCCTCACTGCGCTGTGCAGGAATTAGCCGATCATACAGTAATCTCCGTACCAGGAAGCTTCTGGATAACTTCACTTTATTTCTCTGGGCCAGTGGTGACTGGTGCAGAGTAAGGGGTTCAGTAAACTAGAATGAATGAGTGAATGGTTTCCAAGGATGTCAGGTCCTGAGGCTTTCTCACCCTCCTCAAAGAAAAGAATACATTATGCAAAGTTTCTGAGGCCAGACTTCTTCCTTCTCTCTCCCCTGCTCCCTCCCCCTGCCTGCCCCGCTCCCCAGTTTCTGGGAGGGCATTGAGCTCTTCAGAAAATGCCCCAGGCTCTCTAGTGGTGAGTTTCCTGATTACTGATGAAACCAGGGCTTAAAGCTGATGAATCATGAGCCACCGCCAGCCAGGGCATGTTGGAGTGCCAAGCGGGAAGGGAGAAGCCAGGCTCCCCACCAACCTCTCTTCCCCTGTGGCCTCCCCCAACCTCTGAAGTCCTGGTGACACTAGCTGGTAAAGGACTACCCCTGGGGGCTTCCCTGGTGGTCCAGTGGCTAAGATTCTGCAGTGCCAGTGCAGGGGGCGTGGGTTTGATCCCTGGTCGGGGAACTAAGATCCCACATGCCACGTGAGCAGCCAAAAGATTAAAAAAAAAGAAGAAAGGAAAGGGCTAGACCAGGAGGTAGGTGACTTGAGCAACTCCTAGACTGTCCCCACTCCTCCCCCACCCCTACCTTGGCCACTCCCAGGTCCAAAGAACCCACAGTCCAACAGTTCACAAACCCCCTCCCCATCCTTGATCTCCTGACTTGTTGATGGTACCTAGGGAGGTGCTGCAACCCCCTTTAGAGGTAGCAGAACCAGCTCAGGGACAGAGAACCACCAGAGACCCCCCAGAGGAAGTAAGCCACGCACAGGAAGTTGAATCCCAGTTTCCTGCTTCCCAAGGTGGTTTGAAGCAGGACTGGCCATTTCTTGATTGAAAGGTCATACCCTTAGAGCAGGGGTTTCCAGCTTCCCGGATCTAATGCCTGATGATCTGAGGTGGAGCTGATGTAATAATCATAGAAATAAAGTGTACAATAAATGTAATGTGCTTGAATCATCCCCAAACCATCCCCATTCTTAAACCCCATCTGTGGAAAAACTGTCTTCCACAAAACCAGTCCCTGGCGCCAAAAAGGTTAGGGACTGCTATCTTAGAGGACAAAGGAGCAAAAAGTATGAACCCCCAGCTCTGACCCAAGACACCTGGAGGAATCTTATCAAACGGCCCAGGGACTGGAGGCAGGTGGGGAAACTACACCCAATGGTTAAGGGCTTAAGTCCAGATTCAAGTCCCAATCTGACTCTTAACAAATCACAGAGTTCCTGCAACCTTGGACAAGCTTCCTAGTTTCTGTAGGCCTCAGTTTCCCCATCAGTAAGATGGGAACAATTCTGAGTACCTACACATCACAGGATCGCTGTGAGGATTGTCTGAGTTAACACAGAAAGGCTTAGAACAGGTGAGGCATACTCAATAGACAGCAGTCTTTTTAAAGGGTGTTTTGAAGGAACTGTCTCCCCAAGGAGGAAGCACTTGGAGTGAATGCTTGTCATCAGAGAGGAATGTTCCCCACACCTGCCTGATAGAAGATCCAGGCCTGGGGCCTCCTTACAAACCCCAGGGCCTGTGTTACCCCAGACCTGGCAGGTCAGAGACTAGGGGTGGGAAGCCAGTGTTTTTAAAACAAGAGCCCCAAGGGGTTGCTTGGATCATGCAAGCCTGGGAATCCCAGGGGCTGAGTACCAGGTCTTTTTTTGTAGACTCTTCTGGTAAAACACCTGCCACCCACCTGTCATCTTGTCCTTGGGGGAAAACCAATTCTCTTTTTCCCAATTAGTAATAATATTTAGCTGGTAGTAAAGACTCACGGGGGCCTTCCCTGGTGGCTCAGTGGTAAAGAATCCACCTTCCAATGCAGGGGACTCAGGTTCAAACCCCAGTTGAGGAACTAAGATCCTACTTGCTGCAGGGCAACTACTGAGCCCGCATGCTGCAACTAAGACCTGATGCAACCAAATAATTAGTTTAAAACAACAGGTTAACTTAGTGCCAGGTCCTGTGTTGGGCTTCCTAGGTGGCGCTAGTGGTAAAGAACCCACCTGCCAGTGCAATAGACATGAGAGATGTGGGTTTGATCCCTGGGTCAGGAAGATCCCCTGGAGAATGCCAACCCACTCCAGTATTCTTGCAGGGAAAATCCCATGGACAGAGGAGCCTGGCGGGCCAGTACCAGGTGCTGCGCTGTATGTGATGCTCAGTCATGTCCGACTCCTTGTGACCCCATGGACTGTAGCCCGCCAGGCTCCTCTGTCCATGGGATTCTCCAGGCAAGAATACTGGAGTGAGGTGCCATTTCCTCCTCCAGGGCATCTTCCCGACCCAGGGTTCAAGTCTCCTGCATTGGCAGGCAGGTTCTTTACCACTGGCGCCACCTAGGTGCTATGCTAAATTAATTCCATTCACCAACAGCCCTCTGATGCAGGTCCTCTCTTTAACCCCATTTTATAGAGCCCAAAACTGAGGCCAGGGAAGTTAATAACTTGCCCAAGGTCACCACTGTGGGCAAGTGCCTAGGTGCTCTGACTCAGAGCAGGTCTATCAGGAACTGGAAAGTCTTCTGGCTTTTTGGGGCAGCTTTGCAGAGCTGAGGCCAGGGTCCCTGCCCCAGGCCCCAGCCCTTTGCCCTCACACATAACAACACTGAATCTCTCAGTGGTTCCTTTGCCTGACTCCCTTCCACCTCCTGGCCTGGGGCAAAAGAGGGCGCTCCAGAGCCACAGAAAGTCCAGGCTTTGAGGCTCTGAAGACTGATCTCATCCCCCACCCCACCCATAATCTCCCCTGGCTCACTCACCTGCACCTTTTTCCAGGTCCATCATGTGGCTAGCATTTCTCTGGAAATGTCATGCCTTTGATCAAGCTGTTTCCATGGCCAGGCACATCCTTCCTAATTTTAGGCTTCCGTGTAGAGAGGGTAGTCTCCTCCAGGAAGCCCTCCCTGACTGCCTTCTCTGGGTTAGCTGGCTCCTGGGGCCCCCACTGCCCACTAGGGGATGGCTGCGTCCAGCATTAAGGACTTTGTGTCCTAGAGGTCTGTCTCCAGATTCTCTGAGCTAGAGAGTGGGATGTGGGGGAGGTGAGATAGAGGACAGGTGTCACTGACCTCCTTCTGGGTTCGGTGAGGGAAGAGGACAAGGTCAGGTCTCCCTCTGCCCAGCCTCTTCACTGGCCATGACCCTCAGGCCCTAGATCAGTACCTCCTGTTGGGCAACCACAGGTTGGATTGGCTGGGACTGCCTGGAGGTGAGGAGGGCAGGAGCTATTTGCTTTCCCACCCAGAACACTTTGGCCGGCCCCACCGCTGTCTGCCCCCACTTTCAGCTCCTTGGACCTGGGGCTTTGAACAGAGGGTGATACCTCTTGAAGGTGTGAAGAGACATCTTGGTCCCATTTTTCTCTGGCTGGTCCCAAGCCCCCTGGGGGCCCTGCCCCATCCTCCCCGCATGTAAGACTCAGGGGAAAACATGGTGCATGCAAGATGAAGCTGATGGAGTTACTGGCCCATCACCCCAACCCAGAGACGGGCATTGAGGCCACCAGAGCCTGGTCCAACCAGGGCCGAAGCCTTGTGGCCCCGCTGGAGCAGGATAAGACCTAGCGTCCTTCTTCCCCAGCTCTTTCAAGCCCTCCCACCGTCAAAGCAGGGGAGGGCCTTGGAGATGGGGAGGAGAATGGGGTGGGGCATTCAGACAGGGAGGAGTGGGGCTGGGTCCTGGAGCCAGTGATGCTTCCTGTGGACACTGGACACTCGACTCCCACATTCCTGGCTATTCCAAAGACGCAGTCCTCCTTCCTTCTGGCCCTCCCCAGCAAGGGGGGAGGGCAGTGCCTGGGTCTGAACTGGCTGTTTGGGGGCCCCTGCAGGGAGAGACTTGAGATCAGCCTAGAGGGGCTGCCCGGGACGCCTGTCCAAGGCACCTCCCTGGGGGTCCTTCGGATTCTCATAAACAGGAAGTCCACCTCCCCCACCTCGCCTCCCTGTCGACAGGCCCCTGTGTATGCAGACACTGGACTCTGGAGGCCCAGTGGCCCTTGACCTCTCCGGCTGCTTCCTGTTAGCCTGGCCAGAGGAGAGAGAGGCAGACAGAAATGGCCTGAGATGGGGGAGAGGCCTGGGAGAGTGTGAGCGCAGAGAAGAGCCCAGAGAGGCTGAAAAGAAGGAGGCCAGGACAGGCCTGGCACATAGTAGGCGCTCAATAAATCATCCGGCTTGAGGTCGGAGATGGAGGAGAGGGTAGCGCCGGGGAGAACGGCATGGCTGGGAGAAAGGCTGGAGGGGGCCTCAGCCCGTGGTCCCTGAGGCCTGGCACATAGTAGGCGCTCAGTCAGCATCTGGGACGATGTTTCGGATAGGCGCGGGGAAGTGTCCTTGGGAAGGCAGCACCGTTGTGGGGGGCAGGGGACAGTGGGCTCCCCTGGTCTAGCTGCTCCCTGTGGGTGGACAGCCCCCGAGAATCGGCATCCCATTGTCCCTGTCTGGCCCCCACCCCGCCCCACCACTGGCTGGGCCAGGCCACTGTCTCAAGGCCCTTTATTTTTAAAATCCCTGCGGTGTTCCCACCCCAGCCCGAAGGAGCAGTGCCAGCCACAGATCCGCCTGCGGCCTGGGCTTGGGGCCCAGAGGCGCCGGGGGTGGGGCTTCCGGCCACCCCACAGCTGCCGCTGCAATTCTGGGAGGGCTACGAGGCCAGGCCGGCCGGCCAGCCAGCCCGCGGCGGGTAAGGAGGCCCCGGCGCGCCCCGGACACTGGCCCAAAGGTGTTAGCCCAGGGTACACGCTGCATCCAGTGGCCCGGGCTTCCCAGGTGGCTCAGTGGTAAAGAACCCGTCTGCCAAGCAAGTTGGATCCCTGGGTCGGGAAGATCCCCTGGAGGAGGAAATGGCAACCCACTCCAGTACTCTTGCCTGGATAATTCCACGGACAGAGGAGCCTGCCGGGCTCCAGCCCAGAGGGTGGAAGAATCAGACACGACTTAGCAACTAAACAACAGCAAAAACAGTCCAGTGGCTTAGTCTTCCGTGAACAGAATCAAAAGCTTCGATTTTACAGGCTCTTCAGAATCTTTCCCCATCTCCCACCAAACAAATAAGTGCGCAGTACCCACCGTGCATAAGGAGGGAGGCTGGGGTGGACCTCATGGGGGTGACCGATGTGGAGGAGGCAGGCAGTGCAGTTGTGGGGCCAGTTCTGGAAAGAGCCCCCTGACCAGCTCCATTTCTTCCAGGCTGTGTGACCTGAGACACACCATTTGACCTCTCTGAGGCTCAGGTGCCTCGCCTGTAAGAATGGACAGTAATAGCCACCACGGATGGCTGTGGTCTATCTCCTGATACTGCCGTGAACACGGCTGTTCACTGCCCCTGCCCTCATGGAGCCGGATGTCCAGGGGAAGATGATCCCCACGTGAACAAGGTCATGGTGGCTGTGAAAGACACAGAGGGGAAGGGGGTGCTGGGGGGGTGAGGGGCTGGTGCGTGCTAAGTCGCCTCTGTCGTGTCTGACTCTTTGCACCCCTGTGGATGGTAGCCCGCCAGGCTCCTCTGCCCATGGGATTTTCCACGCAAGGATACTGGAGTGGGTTGCCACTTCCCTCCCCAGGGGATCTTCCCGACCCCGGGATGGAACCCATGTCTCCTGCTTTGGCAGGAGAGTTCTTTACCACTAGCTCCACCTAGGAAGCCCAAGTGGGTCAGGGAGAAGTTAATTTAAATGAGTGTTTGGTTGACTCCTGCAGAGGTGATACTGGAGCTGAGAGGGAGCCAGCCTTTCTCACTCATCTGGGAAGAGTGTCCCGGGGCAGAAGGCACAGCAGTGCAAAGGCCCTGAGGCAGGAGGGTGGGGACCTGAGGGAATGGGATGGAAGGACTCGGTAGACTCTGCAGGGCTGGGCACTTGGGAGGAGGGGTCACTCCTGTGACTGTCATTATGTCAGGACCGGGGAGGAGACAGGGATGTCAGGCAGACAGGCCCCAGCTGAGAGCTGCCCTGCATCGCTTCCTGTTCGTGTACTCCACCTCAAGAATGCCCGGCCGGCTGGCCAGCCAACGTGCCCGGGTCCTTGAGCTGCAAAGGGCGTTCACTCCGGCCAAACTCGTTTGTTTCTTTGATCCTCCCAGTAGCTGTGTGGTAGGGCTGCCCAGGCTTATCTTCGTTGCGTCCATTCCACGGACAGGGAAACTGAGGCAGGGGTGCACACAGGATGGCGGCAGCGGCTTGCTGAGATCACCGAGCTCAGTCATGGTGACGCTAAGCCGCACACACGCTCAAGAAGCTGGTTCTCGGGCTGGTCCCTACTCCAGCCTCACCCCAGCATCTGGCCCAGCACCCACAGACCAGCACACAGCCTCCACCAGGAGGTGCCAGCCACCCCCCCACCCAGGCTCCAGCCCAAGAAGAATGCAGCCTGACCCTCCCCGTGGGAGCTCTGGTCAGCAGGCCTTGGCAGGAGAGAGGCCGGCTGAGTCAACAAGAGGCTGGCAGGGGCTCAAGCTGCCCACCGAGGTGGAGTCAGGGTCCTAGAGGGGACGGCCCACTCCCACCCCTCACTGTCCGTGAGACCCTCCCTCCTGCTGCACGCCAGCCCTGTTAACCCCTGCAGGCCTGGCAGGGGAAATGGCCTGGTGAGAATCAGTTGATCAATTACCCTGCAGAAAGGTGCTGTGGGACCTCGGGTAGGTCACTTCACCTCTCTGGGCCAATTTCCTCACCTGTGAGATCCTTTACTTACCCATGAGGATGGTGTCAGAGTCTTTATCAATTAACAAACATTACTCTGCACAAGACCCTGATGCTGGGAAAGATTGAAGGCAGGAAGAGAAGGGGATGACAGAGGATGAGATGGTTGGATGGCATCACTGACTCGATGGACATGAGTTTGAGCAAGTTCCGGGAGTTGGTGATGGACAGGGAAGCCTGGTGTGCTGCAGTCCATGGGGTCGCAAAGAGTCAGACACGACTGAGTGACTGAACTGAACTGAACTCTGCACACAGGGCTTCGCAGGTGGCACTAGTGGTAAAGAACCTGCCTGCCAATGCAGGAGATATAAGAGACCCCTGGATTGGGAAGATGCCCTGGAGGAGGAAATGGTAACCCACTCCAGTATTCTTGCCTGGAGAATCCCATGGAGAGAGGAGCCTAGCAGCCTAGAGTCAATGGGGTTGCAAAGGGTCAGAGGTGACTAAAGCGACTGAGCACATACTCACGTTCTCTGCACATAAAACTATATAAGCCATTGCATCTCCCCTCTGCAAGCTGGGGTGCAAATTCCTCAGTCCAGAGGCAATGGCTGTGCCCTATTGCCAGGCACGGAGGAGTCACTTAAAGAGTGCTTGCTATGACCTGACAGTTCAGTTCATGAAACATCCCAGAACAACACGAACAGCCTAAACATCTGCAATCATTATGACACACCCCCAACCTGTGTTTGCAAAGCTACTTTCCCAGCCATCTTCTTTGATCACAGGCGTTATTATTCACCTGTTATTACAGGTGAGAAAACTGAGGCATAGCGAGGCCAAAGAATTTACCCAAGATCCACAGCTGGGACTGGTTGGAGCCAGGTCTTCTGATTCCTGGCAGACATTTGGAAAGGGGAACTTTGGGGGCATCTGGGTGCAGCCCCAGAAGGTGAGGGAGGAGCAGTGAGCAGAGCTTATGGGGAGCTGATTTCTGCTCCATTTCAGGAGGGACCTCCCAGTCACCAAAGAGATATAAGTAGAGGCAACATCCATCAGTCAGGGAGGCTTCTGAGCAACCCAGTGCCAGGAGGATGTGCGTGCGACATGTAGGGTTCCTCCCCACGTCCTCACACTGGGAGGACAGCCCCCCTTCATGGGCAGCAGGGAACTATGGATGCCACAGACCGAGGCTCATATCCAGTGGGGCTACTTCCGAGCCATGAGAGGTTGAGGAGGTAATGTTATATCCTTGGCGTCAGTTTCCTTATCTGTATAATGGTGTTGTGAGGATTAAGGCCAGTGACAGTAAAGCACCAAGCCCAGAGTTCAGGCTCGTATGTGGCACTAAGCAGAGGGCTCAATTACCACTCCCTTCAATTCTGTGCTTTTTTATTTATTTATTTATTTTTGGCTGTGCTGGTTCTGCGTTGCTGTGCAGGCTTTGCCCTAGTTGCAGCGAGCGGGGGCTACTCTTTAGCTGCGGTGCCCCGGCTTCTCATTGTGATGGCTTCTTTTTTGGAGCCCAGGCTCTAGGGCACGCGGGCTTCAGTTGTTGCAGCGCGTGAGCTCAGTAGATACGGTTCCCGGGCTCTAGAGCACAAGCTCAATAGCCGTGGCACACGGGCTTAGTGGCTCCGTGCGTGGCATGTGGGATCTTCCCAGATCGAACTCATGTCTCCTGCATTGGCAAGCAGATTCTTTACCACTGAGCCACCTTCGGGAAGCCCTCCTCTCCCTTCTGATCATCCTTCTCTTATCATCCGTGTAGGAAAGAGAGGAGGAAACCAGGAGCTAAGAAGCACTGTGGGAAGGGGATCATGGGATGAATCCAGGATTCAGTGCCCAGGGTACCGGGTTCGACTCCAGCTCTACAGACAACAGGCAGGGGCCACAGGCCAGTGGGAAGGGCTTTCCTCCTCCATTTCTGCATCCATCACACAAAGGAGATCATGTTTGTACAAGCCCCGCATCCACCAAAGTGGGCCAGCTTCTGTTAGAAGAAAATAGTTGGACCCATGGATCCCGGAATGAGTCCATCGTTGTGGGGGTGAGGAAGGAGCCCCCTGCCCCACCCAGGCAGGACCACGTGCAGCCCCAAGGGCGGGGCTGGGCTGGAGGAGGCCATGCTGGAGATGGTCAGGACAGAGCAGGGCTGGCCTCCAGCCCACCGGCCTATCTCTCAGGCCAGGCGGGGCAGCAGAGAATAGGCCATTGTTTCTGCTCCTCAAACACTTTTCCTGTCTCCCCGCCCGCCTCTCCTTTCTCCATACCCACCCCTCCTCATGTGGAGAACAAAGGTCCCCTGGGGGACCCCACCCCCACCCCAACACTGCCCTTCCATCCAGGTCTCCGGCCACCTGCTCGAACTTTGAAGAAGCCACCCCATCACCCCTGAGATGACAGGGGCACCCGGCCCGGGCCCCTCGCTATCCCTGTAGCTCCAGGCACCTCAGATGCCCACGCCCCCCGCCATCCATCCGACTGTCTTCCTCAGGGTGGGGCTGGAGGAACTGACCCCACATCCTTCCTTAGCTCCCCCCTCCTCCAACTTCTTGTCCTGTTCTCCAGGAGAAAGGGAGCCGGTGGAGGGAGGGGGCTTCCCCTCCCCCATTTCCCTGCGGAGCAGTGAGTAAGGCCAGGAGCCGAGCTGGCCTGGAAGGCTCCGGCCGAGAAAACTCCTCCATGTGGCCAGTGCTTTTCCCAGAGCCTGGAATTCCAGAGGCGTTTCCGGCCCTGACAGCTGCCTGCTTCTGGGAGCCATGCTCTCCCTGTAGGCCTCACAGTCCCAGCCTCTAAAATACCCTTGGGATTAACTCCCATCCTGACCCTGCTGCTCCCAAGAAGCCACTGACACCCAGGCATCACTTCAAGAAGCAACCCAGCAGGGACAGCCAGGACTCATCTGTCATCACCCAGACCCCAGACCCGTCCCTGGCGCCCCAGCAACTCAGTCATCACTCCAGCTGACACCCTCATGGCACACACCCCCATGCCAGACACACACAGTCGGTGTACCCAGCCTGCCTCTCACACCTTCTGGTTTGCACAGCTTCACACGTCTGCAAAGAGCCATGTCCCACCTCCTCCAGGCAGCCTTCCTGGAGCCCTGCCAAGTGTGTGCTCTGCCTGAGCCTTACTCTCTGTGACCCCGTCTGCTTCGTCCTGTTAGGCTGGGAGCCTGCATGCAGTAGGAACCCAGCAGACGCTCCCTCATGCCGAAGGCAGCCGTGGGGTCTGCGGGGGCCGGGGACTCCAGTTCCATTGCTGACTCGCTGTGCAGCCCTGGCAAGGCTCTGGGCTTCAGCGTCCTCAGAAGCCCACCGAGGCCCTGAAACTTCCCACCAAGTGTTGACTCTTGGGGGTCTGAGTAGGAGGAAGGAACTAGAACGGAAGGGCTTACGCTTCCTTCCAGGAGGGTCTCCGTCCCCTGGCTTCCCTCAGAGCACATTCCTATCCTCAACACCAGCCAGGGGAAAAAAAAAAAACATGGGGCCAGCTTGCTGCAGACCTCTGCTAATGAGAAAGCCCAAGAAGGATCCCAAGACACCCCGGGGTCTGTGACACCTGAGGGCAGCCACTGCTGGGGAAAGGGCAGAGGCCCGGCCCAGCCCACACCACAGAGGGCCAAGCGCAGTGTTCAGGGCCTCTCTCCCATCCTCCACAGCAGACCATCCCCAGCTCGTCTGCTCCCTTTGTGAGACCAACTCTCTCCCAAGCTCACCTGTGGGCACTCTTACCCCAAAACACAAGGTCCAGATCAAATGCCACCTCCACCAGGAAGTTTCCCTGAACCTCCTCATTCAATCCTCTGCCTGCCTGGCCCCTTCTACTGCCATTTTGGCCCTTCTGCTGCTAAGTCACTACAGTCGTGTCCGACTCTGTGAGACCCCATAGACGGCAGCCCACCAGGCTCCCCCATCCCTGGGATTCTCCAGGCAAGAACACTAGAGTGGGTTGCCATTTCCTTTGGCCCTTCAGCCCCCACCAATTCCTGGCCTTGATCTTTCCCACCAGACCAGACAAATCGCTGAGAACAAGGAGTGCATGTGGCCTGGCCCACAGCAGGCACTTACTTCACGTGTGTTAAGTGAAACTGTCTCCTGGGGAAAGAAAATTCTAACAATAGTAAAACTATAGCTACCCTTCCTTGACCATCAGCCACAAGTCAGGTCGTGAACTTGACGGCTCATCACACATGAGGCCCAGGTAAGGAAGTGGCTCGTCCAAGGTCACTCTGCTAGGGCAGCGGTCCCCAGCCTTTTTGGCAACAGGGACCAGTTTCACAGAAGACAGTTTTTCCATGAAATTGGGGTGGGGAGTGGTTTCAGAATGATTCAAATACATTATATTTATTGTGCACTTTATTTCTATTATTATTATATCAGCTCCACCTCAGATTATCAGGGATTAGATCCCAGAGGTTGTGTACCCCTGTGCTAGGGAGCGGCAAAGCCAGGATTTGAACTTGGGTTGGTCTGATTTGGAAATGCATGCTGGATGCTAGAATTGAGAAACGTGGGGATGGCACCCTTGGCCCCACTGCCAGTCTCCCCAAGCTGAGGAACTAACCCACAGCACAGATCACTTGGAGAACGCAATGCTGCCCACTTCCCTGCAATGCCCAGGTCTGTCTGAGCCCCTGCCAGAAGTCCAGCCCATAGAGGGTGTTCCTGGAGAAATCCAAGGAGGGGTGTACCTGCTCTCAGGACAGTGCAGACCAGTTGGGGTGACAAGGACCTGCTTCTTATGCCAGCCGTACGGAGGTGATATTGCAAAGCAGTTTTCAAAGATGTTTTGCCTAAGGGTAATCCATTGATGAAGGTGAGGGAGGTGTGTGCCTGTGAGAAAAATAAGGACATGCTCAGAAACTCATGCTGGTCAGCAGAGGCCAGGTGTGAGTTGGTATAAGGTTATCATAGGATGGAGAGGCAAATGAGTGCATGAGGCCATGGAGGGACAGGCAAGGGGTAGACGGCAGGGGTTGTTGGCAGTAGAACAAGGATGCTGGATGGATAGGTGGGGGAAGATATATGGGTGGGTAAATGGATAGGGGTGGGAGGAGGCACGGGTGGGTAGATGGATGGAGCGGTGGGGGCAGATAAATAATGAGTAAGGGTGTAGGCAGTGGGTCAACTGAAGATTAGTAAGTAGTTAGGTGACTGGATGGGTGTGAGTGGTAGGTTAACAGATGGATGGGTAAATTGGTGGTTAAACAGATGGGTAGATGGATGGATAGGAGTGTGGGTGGTGGATAGATGAGTGGACATTCAAAAGGCAGTCCTCACTGGGAATTCCCTGGCAGTCCAGTGGTTAGGACTTTGAGCTTCCACTGCAGGGGCATGGGTTAGAACTCTATCTGGCTGTAGAACTAAGATCCCACATACTGCATGGCATCTCCAAAAAAAAAATGACAGAAGACTGGGAAGACCAATCGAATCGGTCAGTGAGCAGATGCATAAGCTGACCAAAACCCAAGCCAGACTGGGATGGAAAGGATGCACCCTCTAGGGAACGGCTGGGATGCAGGCTGAAAGATGTGGCCAAGGCTCCCCCGCCAAACCTCACTGGAGCCTGGTGGGCAGCCACTGGCATCCCTGGGTCCCCAAAGGGGAGGCGACCCCGTTAGCTGTGGCCTGCCCCCTCCACTAGAGCGCCAGAGAGGACTCCCTGCCCAGAGACCGCCTCCTTCCCATAAGCCCCGTGCCTCGGCCCACCCAGCCTGCAGGGTGAACTGAGGGAGCAGCTGAGCTCTGTGATTACAGTCCAAGGGGCCTGGTTCCTCATGACAGGGGAGGAGAGGGGGGCCTCCTGAACTCCAGGCAGCCAGTCCCACCTAGCAGCTCCCAGTCCCCAGCTGGGAGGCATTTGTTCTGCATTCTGCACGGTGATTACAGCTCTGCCAGGGTTAACCCCTGCGCTCCTGGGCACAGTCCCTTGACAAGGGAAAGAAGGGGACCATAGGAAATGGGGAGAGGAGAAAACCATGGGAAATGGGGACTGTCCATCCCTGCATCTTTCACAAGGATGCCCAGACTCCTCCCTTTCTCCCATTTCCAGAAAGAAAACCTGAGTTGGATCCTTCAGTCAGGAGTGGAGCCAGAAACAGGAGTGCAGCCTACATAGAGAAGTACTTCTATCTGGAGGGAGGCTTAGAAAGAGGGGAGAGTGCCTCTGGCCTCAGTTTACCTATCTGTAAAATGAGGTGCAGAATTTCTGACTCACACAGCGCCTTACAATGAGCTAACAGAGACAAAGTGACTGGCACAAAGTAGGAAGTTCGCTAAGTTGTGTCCAACTCTTTGTGACCCCATGGGCTGCAGCAAGCCAGACTTCCCTGTCTTTCACTATCTCTCAGTTTGCTCATATTCATGTGCATTGAGTTGCTGATGCTATCTAACCATCTCATCCTCTGCCACCCTCTTCTTTTGCCTTCAGTCTTCCCCAGCATCAGGGTCTTTTCTAATGAGTCAGCCCTTCACATCAGGTGGTCAAAGTATTGGAGGTTCAACTTCAGCAGCAGTACTTCCAATGAATATTCAGGGTCAATTTCCTTTAGGATTGACTGGTTTGATCTCCTGGCAGTCCAAGGGACTCTCAAGAGTCTTCTTCAGCACCACAATTCAAAAGTGTCCATTTTTTGGCATTCAAGCTTCTTTATGGTCCAACTCTCACATCCATACATAATGACTGGAAAAGCCAAACCTTTGACTATACAGACATTTGTCGGTGAAGTGATGTCTCTGCTTTTTTAATACGCTGTCTAGGTTTATCATAGCTTTTCTTCCAAGGAGGAAGTGTCTTTTAATTTCTAGGCTGCAGTCACCATAAGCAGTGATTTCGGAGACCAAGAAAACAAAATCTATCACTGCTTCCACTTTGTCCCTTCTATTTGCCATGAAGTGATGGGACCTGATGCCATGATCTTAGTTTTTTTAATTCATTGAGGGCCTCTGACATCACACCAAACTGCTTCCTTTGCCAGATGCTCTGGGCAATCTTCTGACTAGAGTGATGTGTAATTTATTGTCCAACCAGGTCATCTTTGAGAGTGAAAGAAGTCTTATTAATAATTATGCTGGGATATTGGGCATCATGTGGGACTCTCCGGGGCAAACCAGGACATATGGACAACTTGCCACAGCTGGAGGCTTTGCGAAAGTCATTTCGCTTCTCTGCAAAATGGACATGATGGCAGTATTGTCCCTACAGGGATTTCATATGGATTCAGTGATGAGCAGGTGAGGGGCGACAGGGCCTGGTTGTTGTTCTGATGTTGTTGTTTAGTTGCTAAGTCAGTCCTACTGTTACCTCAGCAAGCGCTGGAATTCTCTAAACCTCAGTTTCCCCATCTGTCCTGCTGGGGAAATAGCCTCCTCCCTTGGTGGCTAGCATGTGCATTCTGGGAGCCCAGGTGGCACTAGTGGTAAAGCATCTACCTACCACGGCAGGGGGCTTCCCTTGTGGCTCAGCTGGTAAGGAATTTGCCTGCAATGTGGGAGATCTGGGTTCGATCCCCAGTATTACGGCCTGGAGAATTCCATGGACTGTATAGTCCATGGGGTTGCAAAGAGTCAGACACGACTGAGCGACTTTCACTTTCACTTCACTTTCACCAAGGCAGGAGGCATAAGAGACTCCATCCCTGGGTTGGAAAGATCCCCAGAGGAGGAAGTGGCAACCCACTCCAGCATTCTTGCCTGGAGAATCCCATGGTCAGAGGAGCCTGGTGGACTACAGTCATGGGGTCGCAAAGAGTCAGACATGACTGAAGCGCCTGAGCACGCACTTGAAGGAGGTGCAGCCAAAAAACCTCCTCTTTCCACGTGTGTGTAAATACGGCCCCTCCTCCAGCCACACCTGCCTCCTGCATGCGGATCCTTAGTTCTAAGCCTTTGCTTGTTCTGTCTCTTGCCAAGTGTGTGCGCATTCCCACTGCCCTTCCCTCTGCTGTGTGTCCTTCACAGCTTAACTCAGGTATCACCACTTCCAGGACACCTTGCTGAGCCCGCCCCTCTCCTGCAGACTATGTTATGGGGCTGTGTGCAAGGACAGCCCCCAGATCTTCCCGCCTGTCCTCAGGAAGCTCACAGTCCAAGAGGAATATTGTTCCTGTTGTTTAGCCTCTACGTTGTGTCCTACTCTTAGGGAATGTTGAAACAGCATAAGCTGGGGATCAGAGATCCATCTCCTCTCCTTGAGGACAGCACAGAATCCTGTGCCTGGCTGATTCCCTGACCCTCATGGGTGGAGTTGAGGAGTGCTCAATGAAGTTTCAGGAACCCACCCATCCGAGATGTGACCTCATGTAATTGATTGTTCAGCAAGTCTGCTAGGTGCTGACACAGCAGAGAACACTTAACCACATAACATTTTATGCCTGCTGTTATTATCCCATTTTACAGATGGGAAGACCAAGGCACAGAAAGGATAAGCAGTGACCAGCACAGGATAGGAAACCAGGCTGTTGGGTTCCAGGGTCCAGAGCCTTGACCACACCACCACACCACTCTACCAGTGGCCTGGCCCCAGTGTGGCTCATGTCTGTGTTCTGGTAACCGCGGGATGGGGGTGGGGGTGAAGGAGCTATACTGGAGCAAAAAGGAAAGGGGGGTTAGGAGAAAGGGAGTGGGTATCCCAGCTTGTAGAACTTTAGGTTTAAGCAGGAGTCAGGCATGCAGGGCCTCGGAGATCTGGCTTCCAGGTTCCCCCAGACTCCCACAGGGAGAGCCCAGCAAGCGGAGTTGTCAGGTCAGGCACCCCAAGGCCCTGCGAGGAGACGGTGGGAGAGGGTTTGGGAGTTGGGGACCCGAGTCACCTCTCCCGGGGAACCCGCACGTTCCCGGTTCCCCCGGCCCAGGGCAGCCTACAAGAGCCTGACCTGGCGCCCCCTCCAGCTTTCGCAGTCGCCGCTCGGGGCCGCCGGATCGGTGCCCGGGACTGGGGGCCCCGCCCCGCCCGCAGCCTGGAGCAGAGAGGCGGGAGGAGGGAGCGCGCCCACACCCCGCCCCCGCCCCCGGAGCCAGCCCGCGGAGCCCGCGGCCAGGGCGGCGCAGACCGGCCCAGCCACTCGCCAGGGCTGCGCGCGGGGACGCACTGCCGCCGCCGCCGCCGCGTCCGCCCTTCACCCCCGGCTCCCGGGGCGCGCGGAGAGAAGGTAACCGCGAGCTGGCCCGCTGGTCGTCGAGCCCAGGGTGGGCGTGGACGCGGGCAGGGGGATCGCGGCGCCGAAAGGTCTTGGCACCCCCTAGGTTCTTGGGACCGGGGCGGGGGAGGAGGCCAGCCTGCCAAAGTCGCCCCGGGTGCCAAGGGACAGGCCGGGAGCGCCGGCCGCGGGAGCGGCACGGGGACGCTCCAAGTTTTCGGATGGTTTCGCGCTGGTCCCGGCGAGTAGAGGGCGGCAGAGAATTGGAAGGTAAAGCGGGTTGCGGGAGGAGGGGGTGAGCCGAAGGCCGTCTACACTCTTTCCTGCCCTGGGAAAGGAAGGGAATGAACGGGGAGGGGGGCATGTGTCGGAATGTCGGGCCCCTTGGCGAGGCCGGCGGGGAGAGCGGGAAGTGGGGGGGACCGCTGGGGAGATGGTCCAGGCACCCTGCCCCCTCCCCAACCACTGCATTCCAGGCCCGAGCGGCGGGTGAGGTCATCCCGTCCGGTTCCCCTCGGGCCAAAGCAGCCGGCTGCCCCCTTCCCCGCGGAGCGACGACCCTCCAACATTCTAACCTCGTTCCTCCCAGAGGGAATGTTTTCTGGCCAAAATCTTTCCGGGACTTCCCATCCCCACCGCCCTCGAGACTGTTGGGTTCTCGCCAGGCCATCCGAGACTCACGAAGTTTGAAGCTCCTTTTCTGGATCGGGAAACTGAGGCCCAGAGTGGCCAAAGGGCTGGCCCGCGGAAGCCACAGCTGCGCAGAACGCGGCGCAGGCTCTGGAGCCGAGGACTTGGGGAGACCCTGCCCTTAGGCCAATCAGCCTCGGCGTCAAAGGCTGGGTCGGCTCTAACTTGGGGTCCATGGTGCTCCCTCCTACTGTCCCCCTTGACGGCCTGAGAACAGGGTCTCGGCTGCCACTGTAGACAACGTTCTATCCTTTTTCTCACCTCAGTTTCTGCCTCTTGAAGCGGCTGGACTTTGAGGAGCAGGAAAAGGCAGCCCCCAGGGAGTTAACCCCATATTCTGGGAGGCTAGAACAGCCCTAACGGAGACAGGGTCCCTCTGTCCAGCGGTAAGGATGGTGTTACTACCCAGCTGGACCCTTGCGGGCGGGGTGCTGTGAGCAGGGAGCGGCTTCCAGGATGAGAGGTGGTGCCCCCTAGGGGCCTGCGGGTGACTCCCAGGTGAGCCCTAGGGTGCCGCCACCCCCACCCCCGCCTCACCCTTGCCTCTGCCCCCTCCCCCACAGCCATCAGACAGCCCTTGGCCTCCTCCAACCACATGCACTTCCACAGCGGCCCCTGTTGGCCTCTCCTAACCGCGAGGTCCCTACTTCCGGCCCCAAACCTTGTCCTTGTGGTCACCACGGCTATTGAATAAGCTCCTACCCAAGTACCCCGGCCTGACTATCTGTAGGGTAAACTGAATCTGCAGGGCTGGGTCTCCTGCCTCCCTGGCCTGCCCTTCTGTGCTCAGCGGCTGGGCATCTGCTCAGCACTCCTGGAGCCTTCACCCACTCCCCTGGCATTCACTGGTGAGGCTGGTAGACTCCTGACTTCCCCAGTGGCTCAACAGGTAAAGAATGCACCTGCCGCGCAGGAGACCCAGGAGATGCAGGTTTGATCCCTAGCTCAGGAGGAGCCCCTGGAGGAGGAAATGACAACTCACTCCATTTTTCTTCCCTGGAAAACCCCATGGACCAAGGAGACTGGTGGACTACAGTCCATGGGGCCACAAAGAATCAGACAAGGCTGAGCAACCAACAACAACAGTAGAATCTTGGGGAGATTCCTGGCTACGCCTCTCTTTTTGCTCTCTAACCTGGAACAAGTCAGTTTCCTTTCCATGTCTCATTTTTTCCATCTGTAAAATGGGTGGTTGTGAGCATTAGCAGGTAGTATTTCTGGGTTGGTGAGCAAAGAGAGGCCACATACCTGGACAGCCAGAGCCCTGCTTACTCCGGGGCCAGGTGGGGCACACCTAACCACCAGCGATACCTGATGATCAGCTTCAAGGGCCAAATAGGCTACATCGAGGTTAGAGCCTCTCCTTCTGTCTCTCCAGAATGAGAGACATTATTAGTGTAAGAATGTTGGCTTTGAACCCAGCCCTGCTTCAGGATCCAAGGGTTTAATTACAGCGCCTTCCACTCTTAAAACTCTCCTGGGAGAGGACCAGCCTTGTTCTGCACATGGGCAAACAGGTCCCCAGTAGCAGTGTCCTGTCCTTGGCTGCAAAGTGCCATGGGTGTCCCTGCAACAGTGGGCAGGGTGGAGAGCTTCTGGAGATGCCCGGAGGCATTTGAGACATAGGCTTATCACCAGACTTGGGCAGAAGCTGGTGTCTCAAGTCAAAGTGGCCACAGTGGTGGGGTGGGGACCAGGACCCCTTTTGCTGAGAAAGGAGGGGCTGGGGAGAAGTAGGTGTGGCCACATGACGGACATAGTGACCTCTCCGCGTGACATTTCAGAATGACACTCCCCCCGCCCCAGTTCCCTTCCCTCTGTCCCCAGATTCAGTGTTCCCCAGAGCAAGGAAATGGCCCATGCGAGGTAACTGCCATGTGACCCTGGCCAAGTTCCTTCTCTCCAAGCCTTGGCTCTTCCTGTAAAATGGGCTAACCCTCCAGCTTCGGGGCTGTTGGAGAATCAGATGACATCATGCAGTGGTTGGCCAACTGCAGAGTGCTTCATTACTTCAGCAAACATTCCACGAGGACATCTTGGTGCCGGGGGTGCCAGGGAAAGGAATGATTCAGATACCCGCCCCCCCGGGGGAGGAGTCAGGGTTGGGGGAGGATCCCATGGTGGGAAGGAAAGAGAATGCAGTCAGAAAACAAAGCAAGCTTTGTCTTCTTGCCTCCTTTGTTTTTATCTTTTTATTTAACCTATTTTGAATTTCAAATAACATTTGAAGGGCAGTATTGAGATTTTTATGCTTGGAGGTGGCAGCAATTTTTTTTTTTTTTAAGTTGACGCACAGATCTAGGTGTTAAGAACCTATCATTATCAACTTTTATCAGCTCAGGTCCCAGGTCTGGGCAGGTAAATGACTTGCCCAAGGTCACACTGTGAGGCCACTAAATCCTCTACCTGCCCTCACTTGGACGGTGGCAAGGGTGAGCCTTTGGCATGAAGGTGTCACAGAGAACTCCTGGTACTGATTGGGCACTTGGCCGTGTGCAGAGCCCAAGCTGAGTGCTGGAGGGAGGGAGGCAGGAAAATCCAGGCCCCACCCTTAGAGTGAGTTGCGATCTGGAGAGACAAGACAGGGCTCCACGGGCCACTAAAAGCCATGTGAGTCAGAGGCTCTGAAATGACACCTCTACTCGTTCTCTTGATGTGACCTTGAAGAAGCTTGGCCTCTCCGGGCCACAGGAAAACCAAATATGGCACCATAGGTTCATAGGTGTCCTCCAGTGTATATATACTCCTAAGGTACTAGAAGGGGTGATGTCAAACCAAGGGAAGCTTAGAGAAGATTGGGATGAGGGAGGAGGGTGAGGAAGAGATCAGAACAGAAGGGAGTAGGCAAAGAACAGCTTTTGGCACCAGCTGAGCTTTTTCCACAACTTGTTCCCTGGTAACAAGGCCTTGACATCAGTTTGAAAAAAAATATAATGTTCTTCCTGCGGGCCTTCTCAGAGCCTTGAATGTGCTCAGACATGTAATAAGCAGCTGGAAAAACCACTTTTGACCACAGGATCCTTTTTCCAGGAAGCATTCAGAAAGCAAAGGGTTCTGCTGGTTACACAGCAGTTCATAAAGCCTTTGCCTGTCACCTCCTAACCTCTGAGGGGAAGACAGTTTAACCCACCAAGAAGGGAGGTGACTTAACTCCACCCGCCAGCAGGAGGCAGTGTAGCTTGGGGCTCCAGGGCTCTGGGGTTGGAGGCTCCGCTTCACCATTGCCTACTATGTAGCCTCAGGCAAATCCCTTCATTTCTTTGGGGTTCTGTGTCTCCTCTGAAGCTTGTAGAGCCTCCCTCGAGGTTAAATGAGTGATGAACATAAGCCATTGGCACTCAGTAGGTGCTTCATCAGTGGGGACCAGATAATGGCCATTCATAGGTTTTAACCAGTATACCGCTGAAGAAGAGTACAGCTCCATGAATTTTTTGTTTTGTTGTTGTTAGTTGCTAAGTCCTGTCCAACCCCATGGACTGTAGCCCTCCAGGCTCTTCTGTCGTGGGATTTTGTTTCACCTGCTCTTAACTTTCCTGGATGTGGAATCATGCACGTGCCCTCCTCTGTGGGTCTGTTCAGCATTTTCTCCGCGATCCTCATGTATTCTCTTTAGCTGTTATTATTTGGACCATGATGCCCCCAGGCCCTCCACCAGCTTCTTTCTCTTAGGTCTCCACTCCTGGGCAGGAGAAGGACTGTTCACGACTGAGGCACGTTTGGTGCCATCTACGTCCTTGGCCAGAACATCTGCAGCTCCTTCCACGGGACTGGGGGCAGACAAGCCATGGACCCCCCACAGCCTCAGCATGTGGGGGCAGCGCCTTAGCACAGAGGGGCAGCCTCCTTCCACCCCCTCCCACCAAGAAGGAGGGAGCTGAGAAGTGGACCCTTCACCCAGCCCAGCGCTCTCCCCAGGCCCCGGTGAGCATGGACCAGCAGCTGTGAACAGCCAGAGCCGATGCCAGGCCCCCAGGGGGCCGGAGGAGCCCCGGCCATGAGCCTGGGCAAGCTCTCACCCGTGGGCTGGGTGTCCAGCTCGCAGGGGAAGAAGCGGTTGACCGCGGACATGATCAGCCCCCCGCTTGGGGATTTCCGCCACACCATGCACGTGGGCCGCGGCGGGGATGTCTTCGGTGACACCTCCTTCCTCAGCAACCACGGTGGCGGCTCAGGGAGCACCCACCGCTCGCCCCGGGGCTTCCTGGCCAAGAAGCTGCAGCTGGTGCGCAGGGCGGCGGCCCCGCCCCGGAGGATGGCTTCCCCGCCCGCACCCTCGCCTGCTCCACCGGCCATCTCCCCCATCATCAAGAATGCCATCTCCCTGCCCCAGCTCAACCAGGCGGCCTACGACAGCCTCGTGGTGGGCAAGCTCAGCTTTGACCGCAGCCCTGCCAGCTCCACGGATGGCCCCTCCGCTTACGGTGAGGGCCTGCCTGTCTGCTCATTTTTCAGGGGCTGCGGTGCAGCGGGTTTCATGGTTCAGCCAACCCTCCAAGTGAGCTCTTTCCCACAGTAGTTTGGTCTCCGTGGAAGTCAGACCCAAACCTGAGATTGTGAATGGCAAGGGCGGGTCACAGGGTGGGAACCAGATCACACCCCAAAACACTGAGCTTGAGAGCTGAGGAGGTGGGGTTGGAGTTCTGCCTGCCCCTAAGCTGCCTCTCCTTCTCCGGGCCCTCGGCTAAGCCAGCCCAGCACCCTCCTTCCCCTCTCCCTTGCCTACTTCAAAGGAAGCAGCTCCCTTGTGTCAGAACAATACAGTGGAGAGGTGGAGAGCCGAGGCCCTGGATTCAAATCCTGGTTCTGCCTGATTCTCAGTGAGCAAATTGACCTCTGTGAAGTCAAGTCCTGACCTATATAATGGGCACTTAGGGTCACTGCTAAGATTCAGTGAAATGATAACACATATTCGATTGTGGCCTAGAATCTCGCACACAGTAGGTGCTCAGGACATGAGAGCTGTTGCTCTGTTGTTATTTGAACAGAGGTTCCTGTAACTTGACAGATTTGGAAAACCCCTCACATGGACAGACGCCAGAGGCCCTTTCTGCCAGCGTGGGGAGGGGTGGGTGTCACCTGGGCTCCTCTGGACAGCTCACTTGAGAACTGGGGCCCCTGCTGCCACCTGGTGACCATTCCCTGCCCTGCGGCTTTGCCCAGCACCAGAGGCTTCCTTTGGTGCTCCCTGTCCAGGGGTGATGCTCAGAATCCCGCTGTCTGCAGTCCCACCACTATGTCTCAGGCCTGGTAGTCCTGGAGCCAGGGTCTGAGAAAGAGGGTGTTTAGAGGGCATTTGCCTGTCCTTTGGGTCTTGATTTCTATGTTGTCACACCGGCTGCTGGTTCTATCCTGTGCCCACAAACCAGTACATGTGCTGTGGGTTCATGGCAGGGGACCAAGGGTCATTCAAGTTCAGTGTTGGGCCTGAGAGTCAGGAGGTTTGAGCTCCAGGCTCAGCTCCAGCCCATCAGACTTTGTGGCCCTGGGCGAGCCTTTCCCCTTGTCCCAAACTGAGCCTCACTTTCTTCATCTGCAAAATGGGAATGAGGATTATGTCAATTTCCCGGGTTGACAGGAAGATTACTCAAGAGACTATGGGGTTCACTGTATTGGAAAGATGGAGGAAGCTGCTGTCAGATTCGGGGGTGGCTTGCTAAAGGCCACATAGCAAGCAGGTGTTGGTCCTGGCTCTGCCTTCCCCAATTCCTGGTTAGGGCCCCCAGCTCTGACCCTGGTCCCTATTTCTCTTCTAGGCCTGGACTCCGGGTTCTGCACCATCTCCCGCCTGCCTCGCCCAGAAAAGCCTCGTGACCGAGACCGTGATAGCTCCTTCCCCGCTGAGCCTGAGCTTCGCCGCTCTGACTCCCTCCTGTCCTTCCGCCTGGACCTCGATCTTGGGCCCTCTCTCCTCACTGAGCTCCTGGGGGCCATGAGCCTCTCAGAAGGCTCTGCAGCTGAGACCCCCGCCCCGGCTCCTGCTGGAAGTCCCCCACCTTCTGTTGCAAACTCCCCGGCCCCTGCCTCCAGCCCCTCACCTCGTGGACGCTGCCCCAATGGGGTAACCACCAGGTTGGGCCCAGTGGCCGAGGCGAGGGCCAGGGCGGTGGGAGAGGGCCCCCGCGTGCCTGCTGACGAGGGCCCCGGTGGGCACTGGGGAGCTGTCTCGGGGGGCAGCCAAAGCCGCCACCACTACACTGAGGTGGATGCTCGGGGCGAGGCGTTGGGGCCGCTGTCCCAGGCTCGGGCCTCCTGGGGGAGCCTGGATGAAGAGTGGGGGACATCCCAGGCAGGCAGCAGGACCCCCGTGCCCAGCACAGTGCAGGCCAACACCTTCACGTTTGCTGATGCTGAGGAGGACGATGAGGTCAAGGTGTGATCGGCTGGGCACGGGCTGAGAACCCCGGTCAGCCTCCGGGCACTGCCAGCGAGGAGCCCAGATGCAGCTCCAGCCCTTGGCGGCTGGGTCTTGCCAACGACAGATGGGAGAACCCAAGTTGTTCCCAGACCCCTCCACACTTCTGCTGGACAGACATGGGAGGGAGGCCAGGGGAGACCAGGCTTATTCCGGGACCCAGGTGTTCCCCTGGGCCCTGCTCAGCCACCCCGCCTCCCTCCACTGCCACTCCAGACCTCCGGACCCAGTAGCCATTCCCTGGGCCCACTCTCCACCCCAGGCCCCCAACCCGCTGGAGGGCCCAGCCTCACAGTGCAGCCTTTGTGTTGGGAAAGCTGCCCTTGCTGGGTGGGGGTGGGGAGCCTACCACATAGAGCCTTTGTCTCCTCTCCCGAAGAGACCCTTGGCCCCAGCTCATCCTGGAGTTGCCCCCAGCAGGGTCCCTCCTGCCTGTTGAGAGCCCCCACAGCTGCCTCCCCAACATTCCCACTGCCAGCCCCATGTCCCAGAGCCTCAGAAAAGTCAGGTGTGACCTCACTGCGAGGGGGGAGGGTCCCACCTTCCCATGCATCCCAGACCTGCCTCTGGGTCCTGATTAAAAAGGCTTTTTTTTGATAAAAGGTGTCCCGCGAGATGCTTGAGGACCTGGGACGACCATGTCCGCGCCACCTGCTCGAGTACCTTCAGCACTGGGCTTGGAAAGCCAAGGACATCCCCCGCCACAACCCAACCAGGGCCCCCAGTGAGGGAAGGGACCGAGGCAGGGGGTAATGAGTAACCAGACTGGAATGAATAGCCCTGAGATAAGAAGCCCAGGTGGGAGCCCTTATCTGCAGTTCCGGGAACAGCCCCTGGCCCAGGTGCCTGGGACTGTAATCCCACAGAGCAACTTGGCACTTGTCCCGGTGACAAAAGGGCACTAGCAGGCAGGACCAGTGGCTTCGAGGTGTTGGGAGCTCATCCCCCACTGGGCAGCCTCAGTTTCCTTGTCTGTATCATGAGGACGCTAGGAGCATCAAGATAATGAAAAACACCACAGTTGGAAAGACTATAAAGGTGGATTCTTTTGTTGGTTCTGAGCCTTGGGGGATGAGGGCGGAGGATTAGGAACAGTGCGCAGCAAGGGTCACTGATCCCATGTGAAGAGCAGCTCTGGGTGTCAGGAATCTGCTTGCAGGAGTGGGTCTTGCTCTCTGGTGAGGTGCTGCCTCACTCTAGCTTGAAGGAGGAGACGAGGAAGTTCTGCACACCCAGGTAGCTCAGGTGGCTGTGGCCCAGCCTGTTGGGAAAGGTCAACTGGTGCCCATCTGGCAGCTTCACCTTGAATTCATTGTTCTCAAAGGTCACGATGAGCTGCAGTGGGAGGGAGGGCATCAGGGAGGCAGGAGGCACCCTGAAAATGGGCCGGGGCCATGCCTCGTGGCTCAAACAGTCCCAGCACATGTCTAGGCCAGGGTGCCCCCACCATCTGTGCTCCCCCCTTGAGACCTGTTTTCAGGCCCCTTTCCCCTTTGACCTCACCTTGACTTCTGATCCTGGTCTGAAGCACATGTGACTGTCCCGTTGCTCGGCCCCCCAGCTGTTGCCATCACGTGAGTTGCAGACGATGGTGGATTCACCAAAGCGTGGGTTGAAATGCAGGTTCAGTTTATCTGTCCCCTGGCCCAAATTAATCACAAAGCTGCCAGAGGAGTAAGAAGTGAGAAGAAGGGGCCAGCCCTGGGTATAACAGCTTGGGTGTCAGCGTCTTGACCATAAAATTGGTAGAGTCACCAAAGGTTGTGTTAATTGAGGCTTGTGCCTTAAAACAACGGAGGTGACAATTTGATCGGACTTGGCATTGGAGTATCACATTCCATTTAGAGCACAGACTAAGCCTCTGGACAAGTTAACTAATAGTGACATTTCAGGAAATGAAGGTGTCTATCCTTGGGAAAAGCTGCTCTTCTTAACTATTTCTGAAGACCCATTCAATTCAGTTCAGTTCAGTCGCTCAGTCATGTATGATTCTTTGCGACCCCATGAATTAAGTGTGGCCAAAAATAGTTGTATGCCTAAGGTGGTGAGTTCCCTGTCATTAGAAGTATGCCATCAGGAGTTGTGTGATCTTTTAGAAAGATCACAACAGGGGCCTTGGTTAGACCTTCATGGTCCCTGAGAATGGGACATTCTGAGTCACCGGGTGTCTCCATTGGGAGGACTCAGGCCAGAGGTATCCCACATTTCTGCAAACTTGAGGGATCCAAGTAGGAGAAAGAGGTGATTTTTCTCTTGGGTCCTACCCAATGCTTCTGCCTGCCTCTCCCCAATCAAAAACCGATTGAGGGCAGTCTCAAGAAATGCTGACCTTTGTCCTGCACACAGGACAGCCTAACACTGACCTGTAGCCCCTGAGGTGAGAAAGGTCTCCGATTCCAATGGAGAGGATACAAACGAGACCACTAGGCGCCCCCTAGTGGGTACCCCTGGCTTGGTGCTGCTTGTAGTCGCTAAGTCTGACTTTTGCGACATCATGGACTGTCGGGCTAGGCTCCCTGGTCAAGAATACTGGAGTGGGTTGCCATTTCCTTCTCCAAGGGATCTTCCCGACCCAGGGATTGAACCCTGGTCTCCTGCATCGCAGGTGGATTCTTTACCAACTGAGCTATCCCTGGTTTAATGCATGTGAAAGGCCAGTCCCTGGTCCTTCAGCAGTATCAAGAGGGTAGTGTCCCCGGGGGTTGCAGCCTTCAGTAGCGGCATCTGACTCTCAGAGGCCTGGGCAAAGACTCAGGGATTTCCCACTTGCCCCTTCCATGTCTGTCGGGGCCAAGGAATTGAGCACATGGCGTCCAATGTGAATTCTGCAGGACCCCGAACCTGGCCTCAGATGTGAAAGCAGCCCACATGGAGCCAGCAAGGGTGAGGGAGGCGTGCGAGAGGAGAGAGAATGTACAAAAGGCCCCTGGGCAGAGGTCACTCTCACTGTCCCAGCATCTCACAAGGCTGCCTTGGCTGCCCCCACCTTCCCAGCCCATGCCAGGTCTGTGGCTGCCCCTCCCCATCCTGCCCCACCGGCCCTCCCCCTGGCTCACCCGTTGGCCCCGTCAGCGATCTTGCCCTTGATCTTCAGGCTTGACCCCATCTTCATGTCCATGTTTGTAATCTCAAATTTCCCCTGTGCCAACAGAGAAACATCCCACACAAATCAATCACACTCTTCTGCTGGTAAAGTCCACTCGCCAGCATCCTCCCATCCCACCCAGGCCCCAGGCCCCCTCTCCCTCTCCCCACATGAGGCATTGGAGCCAGGAAGGGAAAAAGCCAGAGAGCTCAGATCAAAGATTCCTGGAGCCCCCTCTTGCCCTTTTTGCTTTACTCTCATCCACCCCAGCCTGGGGAATAGCTGGATCTGGAGACATAGGGCCCAGCTGAGGGAACCTCAGTTTGCCCATCCATAAAATGGGTAGAGTGACCCCTGCCAACCTCACTGTTCCCAAATGTGTTCAAGTGATGAGGCACAATGCCCTCGGCAAAATATCACAAACAAGGGTACATTTATTTCTTGCACAAACTTGGGAGTCATTTTACTGATAGAAAATGACTGTATTAGGACTTCCTTAGTGGTCCAGTGGCTAAGACTCCACATTCCCAACGCAGGGGGCCCAGATTCTATCCCTGGTCAGGAAACTAGATCCCACATGCTGCAACTAAGAGTTCGAAAACCCCAGCTAAAAGATGCCATGTGCTGAAACTAAGAAAGATCCCATGTACCGCCAGTAAGACACATTGTAGACACATCTTTTTTCCATTTTTTTAAAAAAGAAAATAGCTGTATGACAGGCAAGTCTAGGCCCATCCCAAACAGAGAATCTGTAACATTCCATCAGTCACATGTCTGAACATGTCCATCAAAGTCCCTCTCTAAATCCCACACTCCTCATCTGTAAAATGGGCTGGTTTGATTTATTCATTCAAACCCAGTTGCCAAGCACCCTTGTGACAGATGCTATCTGATGCCCTGAGGTTAACAGCACCTTCTTCACCCTGGTTCGGAGGATGAAACTTCCCGTTTGTAAAGCCCCTAAAATAGGACTCGGCACAGACTAAAAGCAAATCGAGAGGCTGTGGTCATTAGGCTTACTTATCGCTACTGTGGTATCCTTCTGCTTCTTATTTTCCCACAGGACCTGGGCAGCGCCTGAATATCTATACTCTAGTTAGAAGGGAAGTTCTCGAAGCTGGGTTTTCAAACCTTATGATCCAAGCCTGAGGGAATGTCCAGTTATCTATGATTGGAGGGTGTGAGGCTGGGCCAGACAGGATTCAGCAGCCGCAAAAGACTTAGAACACTCAATGGGGGAACACATTTATATTATAGGATTTCTGTTCACTGATGTATTTTTTAATTTTTTTCTGGAGGGAGCTCACTCGGGAAGCCTTGAAACAACTTGCGGGACTGGAGTGCTTTGCTGAAAGTCAAGGGCAATGTCCTTGGGGGGTAGATTAGGACTCCCCTGCTGGCAGCTGCCTCCTTTCCACCAAGGAGGAAGACAGTCCTTGGCTTCCTACATGGGTGTAGGGTTGCCCAGTTCTCTTGGTGGTGGTGGCTTAGTCGCTCAGTCATGTCTGATTCTTGTGACCCCATGGACTGTAGCCTGCCAGGCTCCTCTGCCCATGGGATTCTCCAGACAAGAATACTGGAGTGGGTTGCCATTTCCTTCTCCAGGGGATCTTCCTGACCCAGTGATCAAACCAGGGTCTCTTGCATCTCCTGCATTACAGGTGGATTCTTTACTGACTGAGCCGCCAGAGAAGCCCTCTCCTGAAGTCAGTACATTTTAAAAGGAGGCCTGGGGACATCCCTGGTGGTCCAGGGATGGTCCAGTGGTTAAGACTCTGTGCTTCCATGCAGGGGCACAGTGTCCATTCCCGGTCGGGGAACTAAGATTCTGCCTGCCACAGGCCATGGCCAAAAATAAAATAAATAAAAGGAAGGCATGAAAGAGGCCATGCCAAGCTCAGGAGGGTGGAGCATCACGGCATGTCAGACCCTACGATGCTTCAGAGCAGGGTTTTCCAGGCTCAGCGCCCTGGACTTTCCGACTGAATCATTCTTTGTGTGTGTCCTGTGTGTGTAGGAGGTAGAGCCTCGGGCCGGGTCTCTAACCACCGGATGCCAGTAGCACCCTCCCCCCAAGTAGTGACAACCAAAAATGCCTCCAGATGTCCCCTGTGTGTTAGTCACTCACTCCTGTCTGACTTTGCGATCCCAGGGACTGTAGCCCACCAGGCTCCTCTGTCCATGGGATTCTTCAGGCAAGGATACTGGAGTGGGTTGCCATTTCCTCCTCCAGGGAATCTTCCCAACCCAGGGATAGAACCCCGGTCTCCTGCATGACAGGTGAATTCTTTACCGTCTGAGCCACCAGGGAAGCTCAGATGTCCCCAGGGTAGGGGGCATTTCACTGCCTCTGAGAAAGTGGCGCTTAGAGGACTAACCCCTCAGATGGGTGCTTAATGTAACACGTGGATCACCAGCCAAACTGGATTAAAATCCTCCTTCAGCCTCTCTTAGAAGGACAGAGAGCAGTCCCCCTAGGAGAGGTTATTCCATCCCTCCCGGAGGAGCATAGGTGTCCTGCCAACGAACAGCCCTTCACGGTGTGCCCCCTGCAGCACGCACAGTCCCCACCAGGCGTCGTGAGGAATCTCCGGTCTCCTCCCTGGGATGGTCAGGGTGAGACTGAGGTGGGGAGAAGCACCCTCGCCGCCCCCATAGCTCCTGGAGGCTGCCTGGCTCAAACAGAAGAATCTGAGCCCCCAGAGCTGCAGCAGGGTAGGGGCGAGAGGAAGGCTGGGCTCGGGGGTCCATCTGGGCAAACAGGGATCCTCATGGGAGAGGGAAGGCCTAGTAACCTGTCCCCGCTCCGTAAGGTCTGGAGCACAGAGAGAGACGGGGAGATGTGTATAAGAGACAGGCTCCAGCCCATCAGACTTTGTGGCCCTGGGCGAGCCTTTCCCCTTGTCCCAAACTGAGCCTCACTTTCTTCATCTGCAAAATGGGAATGAGGATTATGTCAATTTCCCGGGTTGACAGGAAGATTACTCAAGAGACTATGGGGTTCACTGTATTGGAAAGATGGAGGAAGCTGCTGTCAGATTCGGGGGTGGCTTGCTAAAGGCCACATAGCAAGCAGGTGTTGGTCCTGGCTCTGCCTTCCCCAATTCCTGGTTAGGGCCCCCAGCTCTGACCCTGGTCCCTATTTCTCTTCTAGGCCTGGACTCCGGGTTCTGCACCATCTCCCGCCTGCCTCGCCCAGAAAAGCCTCGTGACCGAGACCGTGATAGCTCCTTCCCCGCTGAGCCTGAGCTTCGCCGCTCTGACTCCCTCCTGTCCTTCCGCCTGGACCTCGATCTTGGGCCCTCTCTCCTCACTGAGCTCCTGGGGGCCATGAGCCTCTCAGAAGGCTCTGCAGCTGAGACCCCCGCCCCGGCTCCTGCTGGAAGTCCCCCACCTTCTGTTGCAAACTCCCCGGCCCCTGCCTCCAGCCCCTCACCTCGTGGACGCTGCCCCAATGGGGTAACCACCAGGTTGGGCCCAGTGGCCGAGGCGAGGGCCAGGGCGGTGGGAGAGGGCCCCCGCGTGCCTGCTGACGAGGGCCCCGGTGGGCACTGGGGAGCTGTCTCGGGGGGCAGCCAAAGCCGCCACCACTACACTGAGGTGGATGCTCGGGGCGAGGCGTTGGGGCCGCTGTCCCAGGCTCGGGCCTCCTGGGGGAGCCTGGATGAAGAGTGGGGGACATCCCAGGCAGGCAGCAGGACCCCCGTGCCCAGCACAGTGCAGGCCAACACCTTCACGTTTGCTGATGCTGAGGAGGACGATGAGGTCAAGGTGTGATCGGCTGGGCACGGGCTGAGAACCCCGGTCAGCCTCCGGGCACTGCCAGCGAGGAGCCCAGATGCAGCTCCAGCCCTTGGCGGCTGGGTCTTGCCAACGACAGATGGGAGAACCCAAGTTGTTCCCAGACCCCTCCACACTTCTGCTGGACAGACATGGGAGGGAGGCCAGGGGAGACCAGGCTTATTCCGGGACCCAGGTGTTCCCCTGGGCCCTGCTCAGCCACCCCGCCTCCCTCCACTGCCACTCCAGACCTCCGGACCCAGTAGCCATTCCCTGGGCCCACTCTCCACCCCAGGCCCCCAACCCGCTGGAGGGCCCAGCCTCACAGTGCAGCCTTTGTGTTGGGAAAGCTGCCCTTGCTGGGTGGGGGTGGGGAGCCTACCACATAGAGCCTTTGTCTCCTCTCCCGAAGAGACCCTTGGCCCCAGCTCATCCTGGAGTTGCCCCCAGCAGGGTCCCTCCTGCCTGTTGAGAGCCCCCACAGCTGCCTCCCCAACATTCCCACTGCCAGCCCCATGTCCCAGAGCCTCAGAAAAGTCAGGTGTGACCTCACTGCGAGGGGGGAGGGTCCCACCTTCCCATGCATCCCAGACCTGCCTCTGGGTCCTGATTAAAAAGGCTTTTTTTTGATAAAAGGTGTCCCGCGAGATGCTTGAGGACCTGGGACGACCATGTCCGCGCCACCTGCTCGAGTACCTTCAGCACTGGGCTTGGAAAGCCAAGGACATCCCCCGCCACAACCCAACCAGGGCCCCCAGTGAGGGAAGGGACCGAGGCAGGGGGTAATGAGTAACCAGACTGGAATGAATAGCCCTGAGATAAGAAGCCCAGGTGGGAGCCCTTATCTGCAGTTCCGGGAACAGCCCCTGGCCCAGGTGCCTGGGACTGTAATCCCACAGAGCAACTTGGCACTTGTCCCGGTGACAAAAGGGCACTAGCAGGCAGGACCAGTGGCTTCGAGGTGTTGGGAGCTCATCCCCCACTGGGCAGCCTCAGTTTCCTTGTCTGTATCATGAGGACGCTAGGAGCATCAAGATAATGAAAAACACCACAGTTGGAAAGACTATAAAGGTGGATTCTTTTGTTGGTTCTGAGCCTTGGGGGATGAGGGCGGAGGATTAGGAACAGTGCGCAGCAAGGGTCACTGATCCCATGTGAAGAGCAGCTCTGGGTGTCAGGAATCTGCTTGCAGGAGTGGGTCTTGCTCTCTGGTGAGGTGCTGCCTCACTCTAGCTTGAAGGAGGAGACGAGGAAGTTCTGCACACCCAGGTAGCTCAGGTAGCTGTGGCCCAGCCTGTTGGGAAAGGTCAACTGGTGCCCATCTGGCAGCTTCACCTTGAATTCATTGTTCTCAAAGGTCACGATGAGCTGCAGTGGGAGGGAGGGCATCAGGGAGGCAGGAGGCACCCTGAAAATGGGCCGGGGCCATGCCTCGTGGCTCAAACAGTCCCAGCACATGTCTAGGCCAGGGTGCCCCCACCATCTGTGCTCCCCCCTTGAGACCTGTTTTCAGGCCCCTTTCCCCTTTGACCTCACCTTGACTTCTGATCCTGGTCTGAAGCACATGTGACTGTCCCGTTGCTCGGCCCCCCAGCTGTTGCCATCACGTGAGTTGCAGACGATGGTGGATTCACCAAAGCGTGGGTTGAAATGCAGGTTCAGTTTATCTGTCCCCTGGCCCAAATTAATCACAAAGCTGCCAGAGGAGTAAGAAGTGAGAAGAAGGGGCCAGCCCTGGGTATAACAGCTTGGGTGTCAGCGTCTTGACCATAAAATTGGTAGAGTCACCAAAGGTTGTGTTAATTGAGGCTTGTGCCTTAAAACAACGGAGGTGACAATTTGATCGGACTTGGCATTGGAGTATCACATTCCATTTAGAGCACAGACTAAGCCTCTGGACAAGTTAACTAATAGTGACATTTCAGGAAATGAAGGTGTCTATCCTTGGGAAAAGCTGCTCTTCTTAACTATTTCTGAAGACCCATTCAATTCAGTTCAGTTCAGTCGCTCAGTCATGTATGATTCTTTGCGACCCCATGAATTAAGTGTGGCCAAAAATAGTTGTATGCCTAAGGTGGTGAGTTCCCTGTCATTAGAAGTATGCCATCAGGAGTTGTGTGATCTTTTAGAAAGATCACAACAGGGGCCTTGGTTAGACCTTCATGGTCCCTGAGAATGGGACATTCTGAGTCACGGGGTGTCTCCATTGGGAGGACTCAGGCCAGAGGTATCCCACATTTCTGCAAACTTGAGGGATCCAAGTAGGAGAAAGAGGTGATTTTTCTCTTGGGTCCTACCCAATGCTTCTGCCTGCCTCTCCCCAATCAAAAACCGATTGAGGGCAGTCTCAAGAAATGCTGACCTTTGTCCTGCACACAGGACAGCGTAACACTGACCTGTAGCCCCTGAGGTGAGAAAGGTCTCCGATTCCAATGGAGAGGATACAAACGAGACCACTAGGCGCCCCCTAGTGGGTACCCCTGGTTTGGTGCTGCTTGTAGTCGCTAAGTCTGACTTTTGCGACATCATGGACTGTCGGGCAAGGCTCCCTGGTCAAGAATACTGGAGTGGGTTGCCATTTCCTTCTCCAAGGGATCTTCCCGACCCAGGGATTGAACCCTGGTCTCCTGCATCGCAGGTGGATTCTTTACCAACTGAGCTATCCCTGGTTTAATGCATGTGAAAGGCCAGTCCCTGGTCCTTCAGCAGTATCAAGAGGGTAGTGTCCCCGGGGGTTGCAGCCTTCAGTAGCGGCATCTGACTCTCAGAGGCCTGGGCAAAGACTCAGGGATTTCCCACTTGCCCCTTCCATGTCTGTCGGGGCCAAGGAATTGAGCACATGGCGTCCAATGTGAATTCTGCAGGACCCCGAATCTGGCCTCAGATGTGAAAGCAGCCCACATGGAGCCAGCAAGGGTGAGGGAGGCGTGCGAGAGGAGAGAGAATGTACAAAAGGCCCCTGGGCAGAGGTCACTCTCACTGTCCCAGCATCTCACAAGGCTGCCTTGGCTGCCCCCACCTTCCCAGCCCATGCCAGGTCTGTGGCTGCCCCTCCCCATCCTGCCCCACCGGCCCTCCCCCTGGCTCACCCGTTGGCCCCGTCAGCGATCTTGCCCTTGATCTTCAGGCTTGACCCCATCTTCATGTCCATGTTTGTAATCTCAAATTTCCCCTGTGCCAACAGAGAAACATCCCACACAAATCAATCACACTCTTCTGCTGGTAAAGTCCACTCGCCAGCATCCTCCCATCCCACCCAGGCCCCAGGCCCCCTCTCCCTCTCCCCACATGAGGCATTGGAGCCAGGAAGGGAAAAAGCCAGAGAGCTCAGATCAAAGATTCCTGGAGCCCCCTCTTGCCCTTTTTGCTTTACTCTCATCCACCCCAGCCTGGGGAATAGCTGGATCTGGAGACATAGGGCCCAGCTGAGGGAACCTCAGTTTGCCCATCCATAAAATGGGTAGAGTGACCCCTGCCAACCTCACTGTTCCCAAATGTGTTCAAGTGATGAGGCACAATGCCCTCGGCAAAATATCACAAACAAGGGTACATTTATTTCTTGCACAAACTTGGGAGTCATTTTACTGATAGAAAATGACTGTATTAGGACTTCCTTAGTGGTCCAGTGGCTAAGACTCCACATTCCCAACGCAGGGGGCCCAGATTCTATCCCTGGTCAGGAAACTAGATCCCACATGCTGCAACTAAGAGTTCGAAAACCCCAGCCAAAAGATGCCATGTGCTGAAACTAAGAAAGATCCCATGTATCGCCAGTAAGACACATTGTAGACACATCTTTTTTCCATTTTTTAAAAAAAGAAAATAGCTGTATGACAGGCAAGTCTAGGCCCATCCCAAACAGAGAATCTGTAACATTCCATCAGTCACATGTCTGAACATGTCCATCAAAGTCCCTCTCTAAATCCCACACTCCTCATCTGTAAAATGGGCTGGTTTGATTTATTCATTCAAACCCAGTTGCCAAGCACCCTTGTGACAGATGCTATCTGATGCCCTGAGGTTAACAGCACCTTCTTCACCCTGGTTCGGAGGATGAAACTTCCCGTTTGTAAAGCCCCTAAAATAGGACTCGGCACAGACTAAAAGCAAATCGAGAGGCTGTGGTCATTAGGCTTACTTATCGCTACTGTGGTATCCTTCTGCTTCTTATTTTCCCACAGGACCTGGGCAGCGCCTGAATATCTATACTCTAGTTAGAAGGGAAGTTCTCGAAGCTGGGTTTTCAAACCTTATGATCCAAGCCTGAGGGAATGTCCAGTTATCTATGATTGGAGGGTGTGAGGCTGGGCCAGACAGGATTCAGCAGCCGCAAAAGACTTAGAACACTCAATGGGGGAACACATTTATATTATAGGATTTCTGTTCACTGATGTATTTTTTAATTTTTTTCTGGAGGGAGCTCACTCGGGAAGCCTTGAAACAACTTGCGGGACTGGAGTGCTTTGCTGAAAGTCAAGGGCAATGTCCTTGGGGGGTAGATTAGGACTCCCCTGCTGGCAGCTGCCTCCTTTCCACCAAGGAGGAAGACAGTCCTTGGCTTCCTACATGGGTGTAGGGTTGCCCAGTTCTCTTGGTGGTGGTGGCTTAGTCGCTCAGTCATGTCTGATTCTTGTGACCCCATGGACTGTAGCCTGCCAGGCTCCTCTGCCCATGGGATTCTCCAGACAAGAATACTGGAGTGGGTTGCCATTTCCTTCTCCAGGGGATCTTCCTGACCCAGTGATCAAACCAGGGTCTCTTGCATCTCCTGCATTACAGGTGGATTCTTTACTGACTGAGCCGCCAGAGAAGCCCTCTCCTGAAGTCAGTACATTTTAAAAGGAGGCCTGGGGACATCCCTGGTGGTCCAGGGATGGTCCAGTGGTTAAGACTCTGTGCTTCCATGCAGGGGCACAGTGTCCATTCCCGGTCGGGGAACTAAGATTCTGCCTGCCACAGGCCATGGCCAAAAATAAAATAAATAAAAGGAAGGCATGAAAGAGGCCATGCCAAGCTCAGGAGGGTGGAGCATCACGGCATGTCAGACCCTACGATGCTTCAGAGCAGGGTTTTCCAGGCTCAGCGCCCTGGACTTTCCGACTGAATCATTCTTTGTGTGTGTCCTGTGTGTGTAGGAGGTAGAGCCTCGGGCCGGGTCTCTAACCACCGGATGCCAGTAGCACCCTCCCCCCAAGTAGTGACAACCAAAAATGCCTCCAGATGTCCCCTGTGTGTTAGTCACTCACTCCTGTCTGACTTTGCGATCCCAGGGACTGTAGCCCACCAGGCTCCTCTGTCCATGGGATTCTTCAGGCAAGGATACTGGAGTGGGTTGCCATTTCCTCCTCCAGGGAATCTTCCCAACCCAGGGATAGAACCCCGGTCTCCTGCATGACAGGTGAATTCTTTACCGTCTGAGCCACCAGGGAAGCTCAGATGTCCCCAGGGTAGGGGGCATTTCACTGCCTCTGAGAAAGTGGCGCTTAGAGGACTAACCCCTCAGATGGGTGCTTAATGTAACACGTGGATCACCAGCCAAACTGGATTAAAATCCTCCTTCAGCCTCTCTTAGAAGGACAGAGAGCAGTCCCCCTAGGAGAGGTTATTCCATCCCTCCCAGAGGAGCATGGGTGTCCTGCCAACGAACAGCCCTTCACGGTGTGCCCCCTGCAGCACGCACAGTCCCCACCAGGCGTCGTGAGGAATCTCCGGTCTCCTCCCTGGGATGGTCAGGGTGAGACTGAGGTGGGGAGAAGCACCCTCGCCGCCCCCATAGCTCCTGGAGGCTGCCTGGCTCAAACAGAAGAATCTGAGCCCCCAGAGCTGCAGCAGGGTAGGGGCGAGAGGAAGGCTGGGCTCGGGGGTCCATCTGGGCAAACAGGGATCCTCATGGGAGAGGGAAGGCCTAGTAACCTGTCCCCGCTCCGTAAGGTCTGGAGCACAGAGAGAGACGGGGATGCAAAGCTGGGTGGAGGCAGGTGTCAGTGGTCAGGTGACTAACTGAGTGACTAGGGGCCAACGGTGCCCCTTTCTGGACCTCGGTTCCCCCATCTTTTTTTTTTTTTAATATTTTGGCCTCGCCTCATGGCATGTAGGATCTCAGTTCCCCGATCAGGGTTTGAACATGTGCCCCCTGCATTGGCAAAGCAGAGTCTTAACCCCTGGTCCACCAGGGACGTCCCCCTCCTCTCTCTTTAGTGTAAGAGATTTGGACTAGGAAGTCTCTGAAGAAGGAAGAAAGAAAGGGGAGGGTGAGATCAGGGGAAGGAGGAATTGGGCACAAAGGCCCTCCCTGAGAGGCAGAGGGTGGGGAGGGCACCATGCTGTCCACACTGGACCGTCTAGTCACATCCATGCCCGCATCCCACCTGTGCTGACTCTCCCAGAAAACTATGCCCCCCTGGAGCCTGTGAATGGGACCTAGTTGGAAACAGGACCAAGTTGAGATGAGGTCGTAGTGGTTTAGGGTGGACCTCAAACTACATATGACTGATATCCTTAGAAGAAGAGGAAATTTGGACCCAGAAACACAGACACGCAGAGAAGCTGTGTGAAGGCAGAGGCAGGGGTTGGAGGGAGACAGCTGCAAGCCCAGGAATACCACAGATGCCGGCAACGAATAGAAGCTGGAGAAGGCAAGATAGAACCCTCCCCTAGAGTCTTCGGAGAGAGCAAATTCCCACCAACACCTGGATTTCTGACCTCAAGCCTCCAAAACTGTGAGAGACTAAATTTGTTACGGCAGCGGCAGGAAAGCAACACACCAGCCTCAGAAGATGCCGTCTGTAAACCAGTTCCCCAAATACAGGAGACAGGCTCAGAGAGGAGCAGTGATTTCTCCAAGGCCACACAGCAGGCTACGGCAGAGCAGAGTTTGGAATCAGAGAATTGGGGAGAAACCTTGAAGGAGATCCACTTGACCCCCTGCAATTTATAGACCTTGCTCTGGGGCAAGTTAGCCTCCAGTCTCAATTTCGTCATCTTTCAAAGCTCAGGAGGTGTTAGTAGTTATCACTGTTGCTGCGATTAATGTTATTGAGAGGAAATTCCCTGGCTGTCCAGAGGTTAGGACTCCATTGCTTCCACTGCAGTGAGCCCAGCTTTGATCCCTGGTTGGGGAAATAAGATCCTATAGCCGAAAGAGATAGGCAAAAAATAAACAAATAAATTACTGATGAGAAAACCAGGCTGGAGGGGGAAAGAGAGACTCAGAATGGTGGTGGGGGGAACAGAGAGCCTTGATGCTAAAGGACAGTGGAGGCGATCTGTCCAACTTCCTCCCTACACAGATAAGGAAACCGAGGCTGGAGGGGCAGCGATGCTTTTTCTCCAGCATCCACCCCACCCCCACTCAGGTAAAGATTCGGAGCCAGCGTGCTCACCGACATGGTAGCAGCTCTGGACAGCAGCTCTGGGTTGCTCCTGGAGGTCTGGGCTCAGGGTCTCATCTTGTAGTCCAGCTGATATCCTAGAATATTACACATTAACTCCCCCCAGGCCATAAATGGGGACTTTGGTCCTTCCTGCCAGGGTGTCTCTCCACCCGCACCTCCTGGTACCCAGAACAAACAGGCAGAAGGCTCATTGCCCCAGCCCAGCCTGCCCAGCCCAGAGCATCCTCCTGGCCTCTCTCCAGCTCAGCCTCCCGCCTTCTTCCTGAGCCCTAGTGGATGTGACCCCGGAAGCAACACTGCACTGGGCGCCAAGAGCTGGCACAAACTGTGTGAGCGTGGCAGGCCACCCAACAACCCTGAGCCCCACTTTCTCATCCTCAAACAGAGACTTGCTTTGTAAAAACCTTTATGGTTCTATGATGTCCAGATTCACTTTGAGAACCTTTTGTTTTCTCTCCTCACCTCTTGCTTTTTCTGATTGTACAAGTAAGATTTTGGGGGGTTAAAATTTTTTTTTGTACATCTAAGCCGAAGAATTGATGCTTTTGAACTGTGGTGTTGGAGAAGACTCTTGAGAGTCCCTTGGACTGCAAGGAGATCCAACCAGTCCATTCTGAAGAAGATCAACCCTGAGATTTCTTTGGAAGGAATGATGCTAAAGCTGAAACTCCAGTACTTTGGCCACCTCATGCGAAGAGTTGACTCATTGGAAAAGACTCTGATGCTGGGAGGGATTGGGGGCAGGAGGAGATGGGGACGACAGAGGATGAGATGGCTGGATGGCATCATGGACTCGATGGACGTGAGTCTGAGTGAACTCCGGGAGATGGTGATGAACAGGGAGGCCTGGCGTGCTGCAATTCATAGGGTCGCAAAGAGTCGGACACGACTGAGCGACTGAACTGAACTGAACTGAAGCTTTAAAAGCAATCCATGGTGGATTTAAAGAAAACATCTAGAAATATCTACAACAAAGTAAGTAAAGAAGGAAGTAGAGGGGCTGGGGGTGTGCGGTGGGTAATGGAATTTCAGTGCTTTGCTCTTTACTTCTACTACTTATATAACTGACATGCTTATCATATGCAATGGGAGGTATTAAATAAAAAGAAAAGCAGGGGGCTTCCTTGGTGGATCAGTGGTAAAGAATCCGCCTGCCGAAGCAGGAGACGCAGGTTTGGTCCCTGGTCCAGGAAGATCCCACAGGCTGCTGAGCAGCTAAGTCCGTGGGCCACGACTGTTAAGCCTGTGCTCTAAAACCCAGGAACCGCAACTACTGAGCCCTCATGCCACAAATACTGAAGCCCACGCACCGAGAGCCTGTGTGCCACAGCAGGAGGAGCCACTGCAATAAGAAGCCAGAGCATATCAGCTGGAGAAGAGCCCCTGCTCGCTGCAGCTGGAGCAAAGCCCGTGCAGCAACGAAGATCTAGCACGGTCAAAAAATTAAATAATTAATCAATTAATTTAGAAAGAAACAGAAACAGGGCTTCCGTGGTGGCTCAGCGGTAAAGAATCTACCTGCCAACGCAGGAGACACAGGTTCGATCCCTGATATGGGAAGATCCCATATGTCCCAGAGCAGCTAAGCCCGTGCACTGCAACTATTGAGCCTGTGCTGTGAAGCCCATGTGCCACCACTACTGAAGCCCCCGCTCCCTAGAGCCAGTGCTCCGCAGCAAGAGAAGCCACAACGATGATAAACCCGCGCACTGCAACTTGGGAGAAGCCCCTGCTCGCCACAACGAGGGAAAAGCCTGTGCACCAATCAAGAGCCGGCACAACAGCTCCCCCCCAAAAAATTAATGAATGAATTAAAAAGTTATGTTGCAAATATACCACCTAAAATGTCTGTTAAAAAAAAAAAAAGAAAAGAAAGAAAATAATCACCCATAATCCCAGCTCCAGGATAGAATCTGCTTGCTTTATTGGCACATTTCCTTCCATGTGGTTTTCAATGGATTTATATCATAGACGCCCCTCTATCTTACTCAATTGTTGATTCTGCTTCATCTGATAAACTCCAAAGCCCATAAATCTATACTTTAGAATGATACCTTAGTGGCAGTGAAATAGTCTGCCTTTCAATGACTAAATTTATTCAACTAATTTCCTTCTGCTGAACACTTACATGAATTCTAAGTGTCTGTTATTAAAAATGTTGCTACATTCAATTATTTGCACATAAAGTTTGGCAGCATCATGAGAACTTATTTAAGGCGGATTCCCAGAAGTAGAATTTTTCTAGAGCCTTGTTTGGCAAGCTGAAGGGTTTTCCATTAGAGCTGACGGTGGCCACTCTGGGTGGGGTGCTGGGGGACCAGCCTGTTGAAGGCCTTTCGGTGCCAGGAGCGGACAGGTGGCTCACTGCCCAGCACTCACAGAAAACACCGCCTTCAGTTCCCCTCCCTCCCCCATCCCCACCTCCAGAGGCGAGTGATTTCCTCATTTTACCCATAAGGAAATTGATCCTTGATCCTTTCTTGATCTTTTTCCCATGGCCATTATAAAACTCGAGCAAGATAAGGATTTTGCAAGTGCTTTATCAGCGGAAACTCTCTAAATCAACACTACATCTTGGAGAGGTGACATTTTTATGACGATAGTAGTAATTCTAGCTCACTGTGGAAGGTTTTGGAAAGTGCACAAAGTAAAAAGAACTTAAAAGCTCACTTGGTTTAGAAGAACGCTTAAACACAGGGGATCATGACCGCATTTATGAATTGTGCACTTTTCTGTGGGCTTCCCTGATAGCTCAGTTGGTAAAGAATCCTCCTGCAATACAGGAGAACCAGGTTCGGTTCCTGGGTCAGGAAGATCCACCGGAGACGGGATAATCAGCTACCCACTCAAATATTCTTGGGCTTCCCTTGGTGCTCAGCTGGTAAAAAACCTGACTGCAATGTGGGAGGCCTGGGTTCAATCCCTGGATTGGGAAGATCCCCTGGAGAAGGGAAAGGCTACCCACTCCAGGATTCTGGCCTGGAGAATTTTTTCTGTGTGTATGTTCTACATCAATGAAAGATTTTTAAAATACTAAGAAAGAGAAAAAAAAAAAAATCACAGACACTTGAATCTCCAAAGCTGTTCTCCTTATAATGCCTAACTTCTGAAGGTATTTTATACCCACCCCTCATCACAATAAACTCAGTAAATTCTGAAGGTGATCTTTATTATGACCTCATTTTTCAGATGAGAACAAAGGTTCCCAGGCCTCACACAACCAATATGTAGCCAAACTTGCCTTTTCTACTAACCCATTGCTCAGATGACTGGCAAGGCAGTCACTTAGCAAAAAGAATATTTGACTTCCAGGAGGCATACGATCTTAAAACCTTTGTGTGGCGGCAGCTTCTTTGATGGCCCTCAGTGATCCCTACTCCTGGTACTCATACTCGTGTGTAATTGGCTACCCTTGACTGTGGCTGGACCCAGTGACTCAATTTTAACTAATAGCATACAGAATTCTAGAAGAGAATACTAGTAGATTAGGTTACAAAAAGCCTACTTACAAAAAAAAAAGATTACAAAAAGATTGTGCTCTCTCACTCTCACTCTCTCCCCTCTAGCTCTGGGAGAAGTGAGCCATGTAATCAGCAGTCCTATGGAGAAGCCCATGTGCCAGGGAACTGATGTCTCCAGCCAACCAGCGATGAAGACCTGATCCCCGCCGATACCCATGTGAGTGAACTTGGCAGTGGATCTTCTCCCCTTTGAGCCTTGGGATGGCTGGTGTTGCCAAGTCCTTGACTGAAGCCTTGTAAGAGACCCTGAGCCGAAAGGCACCCAGCTCAGTCCTATCTGGTTTCCTGGCCCCAGGAGCTATAAGAAATGTCTTTCTTACTTAGGCCCCTAGGTTTTTGTTAATTTGTTACACTGCAATAGATAGCTAATACACTTTGCCAAGCTATTGTTATCAGAAGTTTGGTGGGAGAAATAATATTCATGAAAGCCTCCTGACTAAAGAATCTGCAGTTTGCACATGTCCCTAGACCTTCTACTACTTTGGTCTTTTCAAAGAACCAGCTCTGATTTTTTTTTCCTTTATTATTTTCTGCTTTTATGCTAATTGACTTTTCTTTTATTGTTCTTTTTCTAACTTCCTGAGTTAAATGTTTAGTTCATTGACTTTTCATCTTTTCTTCTTATTAACTGGGGCTTCTGAGGGGCTTATTAACTGGGGCTTCTGGGGCATCTTTTCTTCTTATTAACTGGGGCTTCTTATTAACTGGGGCTTATTAACTGGGGCTTCACAGTGATAAAGAAGCCACCTGCCAATGCAGCTGACACAAGAGACATGGGTTCAATCCCTGTATCAGGAAGATCCCCTGGAGTAGGAAATGGCAACCCACTCCAGGATCCTCGCCTGGAAAATTCAAAGGACAGAGGAGCCTGGTAGGCTACAGTCCACGGAGTTGCAAAAAATTTTACATGACTGAACACACATATTTCTCATTAATAAATATATTTAAGGCTATAAATTTTCCTCTGCCTACTACTTTGACCAATTATCATAAGTTTCCAGAAGTTCTGCTCGATACTCCAAATGTTGCTCTTAAATCAAGCCAGATTATCAGAAAATTGTTCTCAGCACTTAGTACATCCTTAACAACAAGTGTTTATTGACTGGATTGAACAACAAAAGTCATCATCACCATTAGGGAAGAATTGGAAAGTGAAACATCAACACTATGGGGTTGGCTAAGTTTATGGTGCTACAAAAAATAAATGAACTATTATGCAGTCATCAAAAATCACATTTTTTGAAAAAAAAAAAAAAAACACATTTTTGGGAGACCCTTGATGGCTGTGGTTCCCTGCTCATGGTACAATGTGAAGTGAATAAAGCAGCTACAGAAGCGAGTTCCCAGGACTTTGTGATGGGACCTCACTGATTTGCTTGCATTGAATTGTACAGCAGCCGCCAGGCTGCACTGAGGGGCTGCAGTGAGGAGCAAGGCCCCCAGGAGGACAGGCTTGGCAGGCCACACAGGGTCTCTCCAAGGAACAGAAGCACAAAGGACTTGATTCAAATGCACGGGAGCGAGGGCCTCTGTAGAAAAAGGTACAAAATAAAGCCAGGCCTTAAATGAGGCCAAGTCTCGCAGAGAGACAAGCCAGGGCACAGGAAATGACTGCAAATAATTAATGACACCCCAGTGGAAAGCTTCAGAAAGTCCCAGATTCCTGGGGCCAGGGAGGGCGCTCGAATGTCATTTTGAAGCCAGTACAGCACTAGAATCGGAGTTCTAACCTGAGTTCAGTCTCCTCCTCTGTAAAATGAGAGCAATAATGTGGTGAGAATTAGGCAGATAAAGCCTGGCACTTCGTTAATAGTTAACAGAAAATATTTGTTATTTTTATCAGGAGCCCGGTGCCCCACCTGTGTCAGCTGGAAAGGAGGCCGCTCACCCCCATCTGGCGGCTGAGTCTGAGCCCCAGGCTTGTGCGGAAGTTCTCCTTGCAAATTCCCAGGGCCCCATCGTGACTTTTGTGAGCCTGAGGTGCAGATGCCCTCACGGGCCCCTTCCTCCATTAGAAAACATAGATGATGTATGTGCAAGTTGCTCAGTAGCGTCCAACTCTTTGCAGCCCTTTGGCTGTAGCCTGCCAGGTTTCCTTGCCCATGGGATTTCCCAGGCAAGAATCCTGGAATGGGTTGCCATTTCCTTCTCCAGGGGATCTTCCCCAGCCAGGGATTGAATCTGGGTCTCCTGCATTGCAGGCAGACTCTTTGCCTGCTGAGCCATCGGGAAGCCCATATATTATATATGGTGGTGGTTTAGTCGCTAAGACATGTCCAACTCTTTGCGATCGCACGGACTGTAGCCTCCCGTACTCCTCTGTTCATGGGATTCTCCAGACAAGAATCCTGGAATGGGTTGCCATTTCCTTCTCCAGGGGATCTTCCCCAGCCAGGGATTGAATCTGGGTCTCCTGCATTGCAGGCAGACTCTTTGCCTGCTGAGCCATCGGGAAGCCCATATATTATATATGGTGGTGGTTTAGTCGCTAAGACATGTCCAACTCTTTGCGATCGCACGGACTGTAGCCTCCCGTACTCCTCTGTTCATGGGATTCTAACCTACCTAAAATTCACTTTTTTCTTCTGATTTTACATGATAGTAAAACATTTTGGTGGGCCCCTAGAGTGTCTGGGCCTGAGCCTCTGTGTCTGCTGTGCCTAAGGGAGAGTTTGGCCAGTGGCTTCTAGTAAGTATCACCCATCAGCCTCCTGCTGTTGGGGGACTTTGGTCCTGAGGTCTGTGGTATCTCTGCTCATCTCCTCTCCTTTCCTTCTCCTCCCAGAGAACAAACAAATCAGCTCATCAGTGATATCTCTCTGCATCCCACTCCTTGCTCATTTCCTCCCCAACATCCTCTTTCCCAGATAGGGAAAGGTGCATGAAGTGTGGACGTATGGGAAGCACTGAATTTGGGGCATCAAATGGGACAATGATACATCCTAACTCTGTCGCCTACCAGCTGAGGAGCCACGTCAAGTCACTTCAAGCCTCAATTTCTTCATCTGTGAAAGGGAGCTAATAATATCTTCTTCACAAGCTGATTATAAGTTGTTTTGCTTGTTTGTTTGTTTGGGGTGAACCACATAGCATGGGGGATCTTAGTTCCCTGACCAGGGATCAAACCCATGCCTTCTGCAGTGGAAGCGTGGGGGAATTCCCAATTGTGAGAATTTTAAAAGCTCTTTTTAAATTAAAGAAGTGAGCCTATATAGCATGTGGCGTGCATATTAGATGCTAAAGAACTAAATAAATAGGCAGATGCCTTCCTTCCTTGCTTTGAGGGAGGATCCTAAATGGGCAGAGGTTTCACCTGAGACGATGAAGCCAAGTATCCAGAGCAGTGGAGACAGCAGAAGTGAAGTGAAGTTGCTCAGTCATGTCTGAGGAGCAGCATCCACCAGCTTGGACCCAGGCTGGTGAGCACATCCCTTTCTGTGCCCTGGAGGACAGGGCTCCTTAGGAAGGCAGTGTCCGTCCTCCCAGAGCCCGGGGAGACTGAGACCAGAGCCTGGTGAGTGAGGAAGATGCTGAGACAGGCAGATGAACCATCGCAAGGAGCCAAATTATCACATCAGCAAGTGAGGGGCCCTATTGCTACTGAACATATCTGGAAACCCATGATTCATGATTTCCAGTTTCTGTCCAGAGAAAAATCCCTCTTATTCCCACAGTTTGTTTGTTTGTTTTTCCAGGTGGGTTAGTCTCAGGCACAGGGAAGTCTGTCTATAGCTTCACGTAACCTCTCTGGACTTCAGCTGGTCCATTGCCAAAATGGGAACTGTAACTGTCACAGCTTATAGGGTAGATGTGAGCTTTCAGGGAGAATATGTGGAGTGTTAAGCACAGTGCTGACCTCTGTTCAGTGCTGAATACATAAATGTCTGCTGCTATGAAATATCATCAGGCTTGTTTGGCTGTCCCGCCATGCTTCTCCGTCTCTGACTGGCTGACTGCTTGCTCTTCAAGGGACATCCACAGAGCTCTTACCTTGTCTGGTCCAGGGATCTTTCTTGTCTAACCTGATGGCCAGGTTCTGTGGCCTCACCCTGAGCCCCAGCTGCCGGGTACACCTGGCAGCATTCAGTGGGCATCGTTCCAGGGCTGCCTAGATCCGCTGGAGCTCTTGGGTCATCCTCACCTCACCTGGAATTAGGGAGGGTCCTTGAGGGAGGAAGGGATGGGTCGCTGTCTCTTAGCTACCCCCCTGTTCTCTGCTCCTGTCCCCACAATCCTTTCACCACTCACTGCAGTCTTGGTGAAATGGAAATAACAACGCCCCACTGTCCTGCTCAAAGCCCTCCAGTGACTTCTCGCACTTGGAACAAATCCAAAATCCTTTGTTGGCTGACCAAGTTCCCCTGATCTGGTCCCATCCACCTTGCAGCCTCATCTCATCCCAGCTGCTCCCTGGCCAGGCTGACCTGTGGATTCACCAAGCTCATTCCCGCCTCAACCCTATGTCCTTGCTCTTCCCCCCACCTAGAACTCTTCCTCAGCTCTTGGCTGGACCTTTTCAGATTGGCCTTAATTCAAAAGGTGGAGAGAAAGAAGGATGGGTTGCTGGCTGAGTGAACGGAAGGATGACGAGGTGAGTAGGTGGTTGGCCGGGTGGGGAAGGGATGGATGGATGGATGGGTGGTTGTATGATGGAGCAACAGCTGGAACCACTCATCATAGAGTTCAGAAGGGGGTATTTTCAGGGGCTCCAATCCAGAGATGCATTGTCTCTTCACTTCCTCTTCCCTCTGCCCCTCCCAGGATGTTACCCCAGCCCTTTGGACTGGGGAGGCTCAGGGGTACACCCACCTACGCACATGCGGTACTGGGTTTATTTACTTAAGAGACCATGATGTCCTATAATGATGATATAAGAGACCATGATGTCCTACCTCTTATAAGTGGCAAGAGGAACATTTTTCCATAGAGAACATCTCTCTAGAAATGAAACACAGCAAGCTGTTTCTGTTACTTGGATGGTCCTCAAGTACCCTTCTGGAGGAAAGAAGACCCCAGCCCTGAGCCTGGTTGGTCCTCCCGGGTCCAGGACACCCCAATCTTCCTGTAGACAGTGGGGTCTCAGATGCCTTAATGGCCCTGGTCATAGCTGATAAGGCAGATGCGTGGGGTACGGAATCGACACCTGTATTACAACCCCTAGCTGAGAATTCCCACCGGCTCCCAGCTCCTGATCAGCATGTTAATTCTGTCCCAATAAAGCTATTTTAAAATCAAAGATTCCATAAGGTCCTAGAGTCCATAATGACAACTTATTTTCACTTATTTTCCTTTTAAGACTCCACTTGGAGTCTGGGTTCCAGCCACAGGGCACAGCCGCGGTGTTTCCTTTTTTATTTTATTTTTAAATTTTAATTGGAGGATAATTAAATTTGGGAGGATAATTAACTCTGCTATATTGTGATGGTTTTGGACACGGTATTTTCTGAAGATTGTAGAAGAGGAAACCTCTCCCCAAGAGAGAGAAAGCATTTGCCTCCTCCTGCTGGCCACTAGGAGAATAGTCTAAATTAGGAAGAAAAATAGCTTGTCAACTGCTATAAACATTTATCTCAGAAAAGAAAGAAAAGAAAAATGGACACATATGTGATTTAAAAAATACTTCATAAAGTTCAAAGAGGTTTTACTGGGAAAAGCAAGTTTCTCATCCAGTCCAGTCTCCACAGCCACTCAGAGGCAAATACCCTTCTCCTGCTTCCTTCCAGAGATACCCTACACACCACACAGGTAAAAGTGTGCTAGACTTACCGTCTTGTAGCTTGGTTATATTCTTATAATGTTTCTGGGAGATTGTTCCACATCAGTAAGACATTTTTGTCTTTCCAAAGACAAAAGACTAGTGTGAGATGCAACTAATGGGAAACTGACCTGGGCATACATTTAGTTTGAGCTTACTGGGTTACAGTTATAAGGTTCACAGTCAACTTCTAGAATATTTAGATGATTGCTAGTATCCTAGTGTAGGGAATGGTTCCCAGAAACACTCCAATTACCCACACCCACTCACCATGCTGATTTACTTGGTGCCCTGACCTACAGGTGGAGGGACACAGGTCAGTCACTACGTCTCCATGTCGTAGGTCCCAGGCACCCAGCATGGGAAGATGTGAGCAGTGGAGGAGAACCAAGATCTGCATTGTATAGAGCCAGCAGCTCGTCTATAGAAAACTCTCCCAGTCCTCAGACGTGTAAAATTACACGTGGAAGATTTCATTCCCACTGATCTAGTTACAGCAGATGTCCATGCCATTGGGGATACAATTAATGACGTAGCATACTTAATTACAAATGCGCCATATGCTATTTTCTGGTTTTGGCGGGTGTTGGGGATCACATGCAGTAGAACTGATCAGGACACCTCTGTTGCAGGATACCAACTCCTAACAGTACTGAAATAGCAAGCACATCTGTGTATAACTTTGAATGTTTCATATATCACGACACATGGAGTTCTATCTCACATGCAACACACTTTGTTCTGACAAAATCTGCCATTCCTGGTGAAGCAATATAGAAAATTTGTCTTTCGCAGATCTGACAAAATTAAACATTTCAGGTTTACATGACATCGCCAATAACAGATTGTGAAGCTGAGAAAAACTTTTCTAAAATAACAAAATAAAAAAGATTTTTGATCAAACCTGCTATAAGGCTGACTTTTCTTTCTCCTTATAGAAGAGAATAGAAGAAAGTCACTGCTGAATGAAAATCATGCAGCCTAAAATTACCTAAAAAATTACAAATAAAAGTATTAAAGTGACATGTCAGGTTCAGTTCAGTTCAGTTGCTCAGTCGTGTCCGACTCTTTGCGACCCCATGAATCGCAGCATGCCAGGCCTCCTTGTTCATTACCATCTCTCGGAGTTCACTCAGACTCACGTCCATCGAGTCAGTGATGCCATCCAGCCATCTCATCCTCGGTTGTCCCCTTCTCCTCCTGCCCCCAATCCCTCCCAGCATCAGAGTCTTTTCCAATGAGTCAACTCATCGCATGAGGTGGCCAAAGTACCGGAGTTTCAGCTTTAGCATCATTCCTTCCAAAGAAATCCCAGGGC
>SJYT01026120.1:109427-159515 GCA_006410635.1 Cephalophus harveyi
GTTTTCTGAATGTTGAGCTTTAAGCCAACTTTTTCACTCTCCTCTTTCATTTTCATCAAGAGGCTTTTAGCTCCTCTTCACTTTCTGCCATAAGGGTGGTGTCATCTGCATATCTGAGGTGATTGATATTTCTCCCGGCAATCTTGATTCCAGCTTGTGTTTCTTCCAGTAGTTAAGTAAAAATTTCTTGTTGTCCTGACTTTATGATTATGGTATTTGTCAGATTTTGAAGTTTGTAATTTATAGGAATTCATTTTCTAACACTAAATAAATACCTGATTTTGCCTACAAAATGTTACGCATATATTTTTAAGAAGTCCCCCAATTTTACCAACTGCAGCCTCCGCAAAACTTCAGTTCACTTGGTCCTGGTGTAAAGCACATTTCTTACACTGTATCTCTGTCCCTTCTCCCCAAATAAAAAAGGTTGAAAAGCTCTGGACTTGATATGTTATCTTGAAGCTTTCTTCCAGCTCTGGAATTTTCTAAATCAGTGGGAAGTATATCCAGTTCCCTCCCCCCAGCAGCTGCAACTCTGACAGAAAGACAAGGAAGTCCTTTCTCAGAGTTTATCCACGTCTTTCCTGCTGTACTTGGAGTCCTTGTCCCCTGAGGCAGGGAGTCAAAATGCCAGTGGGCAAAGCTCCAAGGGAGAGAGAAGGGAAGACAGAAAGTCTGAAGCTATAAGCTTTGGGGAAAAGGGAGAAAAAAGGTGTAGGATCAAAATTCTAAATCTAGGGAACAGAATTGAGGGACTCTCCCAATATGACAATAGTGGTCACCACTCGGAACTTTCTTCAGCATTTATTGCATGCATGTATATGCTATGTAGTCTTCCCAGGTGGCAATAGCTGTAAAGAACCCGCCTGCCAATGCAGGAGACCTAAGAGACGCGGGTTCGATCTCGGGGTCGGGAAGATCCTCTGGAGGAGGAAATGGCAACCCACTCCAGTATTCTTGCCTGGAGAATTCTAATGACAGAGGAGCCTGATGGGTTACCTAGTCCATGGGGTCACAGAGTCAGACAGGACTGAGCGACTAACACGCATCAGTTTACCAGAATGCAAGTGCCATAACAGGGAGGCCTGGCGTGCTGCGATTCATGGAGTCNCAAGCTTGACAAATGGGCTTCCCTGGTGGCTCAGCTGGTAAAGAACCCACCTGGCAATGCAGGAGACGAAAGAGACTTGGGTTTGATTCCTGGGTCAGGAAGATCCCCTGGAGGAGGCAACAACGGACACAAGAGCCTATTGTATCTTCTGGGAAATGAAGTAAACATAATGATAAACTAAAGACAGTGAATATTAGAGATGCTGAGTTTAGATTCACTCATGGATGTGTCTAGGACATACTCTTGGTTAAGTGTTGGGCTGACATATGAGCATAATGAAGTGAAAGTCACTCAGTCGTGTCCGACTCTTTGCAACCCCATGGACTATATAGTCCGTGGAATTCTCCAGGCCTGAGTACTGGAGTGGGTAGCCTTTCCCTTCTCCAAGGGATCTTCCCAACACAGGATCGAACCCAGGTCTCCCACATTTCAGGCGGATTCTTTACCAGCGGAGCAACAAGGGAAGCCTGACATGTAAACACAGCAGATTCAATTGCACAAGCCATCCAGTGTTTATAGACCAGCCAATTAATTAAAAGACTCAAAATGTGAACAACTGGATTATATTGCTGCACTCTATCAACTCCTAAAGGGATATGTGGTTCTGTTCCTTTTGTTTTTCCTTTTTTTAATTTTAGTTTTATTGAGGCATAATTGACATAAAATTGTAGGATGTGCATAGTGTACAGAACGGTGATTTGATATACATGTACATTGCATGTGGCTTCCTTGGTGGCTCAGATGGTAAAGCGTCTGCCTGCAATGCAGGAGACCCAGTTTGGATCCCTGGGTTGGGAAGATTCCCTGGAGAAGGGTTAGGCTACCCACCGCAGTATTCTTGCCTGGAGAATCCCATGGACAAAGGACCCTGGTGGGCTACAGTCTAGAGGGTCGAAAACAGTTGGACACAACTGAGTGACTAACACTTTGACTTTTCATACATTGCATTCTTTCTTTATTTTTAATCTATCATAAAATAGAGTTAGCTGAAGCATTTGACATTGTCAGAAGTTGACCACTTCAGTGAAATAAGGATGTACATAAGAATATACATGCATTTCTATATACCTTTTGTTTTCACCTAATCATGAAGGAGTTTAGTGGAAGAGTTGATGATTATTGAGCTTGGATCGACTTATTTCCTCCTTTCACCCTCTTTCCCCCTACTGAACACACACTCTGTGTTAGACCCTTCTCTAAGTATTGGGGATACAGTAGTGAATACAGTGGACATGGTCCTTGGCTTTACGGATCTTACAGTTGAGGTGGGGAGAGTATAGTGGATGGGTTGATTGGAATTATGTAGATAATAAATTATAATGTTCATTAAGTACTGCATAGAAATGTAAAGTGCTTGAACAGGGAAGAGAGAGCAATGGATACATTCAATGGATATGTGAGCTGAATCAACAGGGCTGGTGATTCATTCCATATGGGTGGGGGTGATATTTGATATGGGAGGGTAAGTGAGGGGTCAAGGACGGGACTGGATGGTTAGCTGGATGAATGGTGGGAGAAGATGGAGGAGGAACAGACTAGTAAGAAAAAATCCAAGGGAAACTGGATTTTTTTCTGGGTGAAGATATCCTATACCAATCTCCCTTCCTCTCTCTCTCTCTTTCTCTCTCTCTGTCTCTCTCTCCAGTATCTTCCTTCCCACCCCCCTCTACCCCCAAAGAAAAGAGAATTTCTGAAAGTCCTTTTTTGATTATCCAAAAGAAAATTATTATCTCAATGAGCCAGGAAGACAGGTCCAGAAAAAGCCTGTTGTGCAGGCTTTTCCACTCCTGACTGTAAATGGCCCTCTAATCTCACCCTTTGTAGGAACCATGATGGTGATCTGCTTCTCCATTTAATGGCCTGCCAGCCTGCTTTTCCTTGTTATTGTACTATATCGTGAGCTTCCTGAAGGTGAGGGTAACATTCATTTTTTTTTTTTTTTTTGTCTCCCTCCATCTAAATAGAGCATGGCATTTAGTAGGTAACAATAATTATTTGTTGAATTGAATGATAAGACAGTTGTATGAATGCTGGCTGTAATGAACTTGGGTTCTTTTATGCTTGCCTAGACTTTACATGATGTTCCTAAGCACTGTGTATTTCTGCGTGTGGCTCCTTTTAAGGAAGGGGTGTGTCTGTCTTTCCAACCACTGCCTCTCCAATCCTGATAAATGGTTAAGTTCAAAAATACTTGTTCAAGAGCGGTGGTTGCCAGAGGGGAGGAGGGTTGGGGAAGAGTAAAACATGAAAAGGGTTTTAGAAGGTACAAGTTTCCAGTTGCAAACTAAATAAATCACGGGAATATAAAGTATGGCATGGTGACAAAGGTCAATGAGAGTGGAGAGCATATTTGAAAGTTGCCGAGAGAGTAAGTCCTCAAAGTTAACTTTGTGGAGTGACAGGTGGTAATTAGACTTACTGTGTCGAACGTTTCACAATATCCACAAATATAAAACCTTTACATGGTATACCTGAAACCAATATAATGTTATATGCCCGTTAAACCTCAGTAAATTTGTGTTTTTTTTAATACTTGCTCCATTTTTGAAAAGAAGAGGGCAAAGTTATTAAAAACCTCCGAAAGCATTCTGCGTATTACGCAGGTCAGGGAATGACAACAGCAACAAAGTACGCCACTGATGAAACTGAAGAGCCTCAGAAGTACTGCTGAGGTTTATTTTATATGTTTAATAAATTAATTTATTTTTTGGCTGCACTGTGAGACATGTGGGATCTTAACTCCCCAACCCGGGATAGAACTGATGCTCTGAAAATGAGGAGTCTTAACCACTGGACTGCCAGGCAAGTTCCCACTATGGTTCATTATACAGTCGAGTGTTTTTACCCACAGGCTGACCATCTTTAGATTAGACGAGTTTGATTCAGATATTAGACCCTAAATTAATTTTCATAGTCAACAAGATTGGACGGATTTGACATTTTGATACTCAAACTAGAAAGGATGGTGGCTTTTCTTCACTGGTTTTCAATGATGTTCCGCAGAGTCTTTGGGGTTTCTTGGAAATCTTGAGCAAGCCGTTGGGTGGGGCTCTGACCTGTTACTTCTGCCTTCACACAGTGCACCTCATCTGTATTTATTTTGCTTACATACCTGTAAAATTTCCTTTGAAGAACAAGTTCAATGAATCTAAAAAAAAAAAAAAAAAACACCCAATGTCAGATCACAACCTAACACTGTTCTCAAATAATGATAATATTCCTATATGTAAGTTTCTTACCTGAGAAGTGATGGTGGCACCTGCTTATCTTTGGGAAACAACAGCTTAGTCTTCTAGAAAGTACACAAATCATTATCAGTTCAAATATCAGAAAGTTACAGATGTGCTTGTAAACTGTACATTTCTAACCATTGCATTTTTTTTTTTAACTTGCCTGTTTTCTGGTGTAGGCTTCCCACCGACTTGCCTCTTTTCTTGTGTGCACTTCCCATTGTGACCTCTTTGAGAGCAGTAGCAATAACTTTTGTTTCTTTTGAGGTTAGCACAGTGCCTAGCACAATAAAGTTATACTGAATAAATAAATGGATGTTTGGATGCATGAGCGGACGGATGGACTAGTGGAAGAGTGACTGAGACAGAACACAAATGCCTGAGACTCGGTAACTTTTCTAATCCTGTCTCAACAATCCTGTTTTGTAAGACCATGAATAAATTGATTTAGTATCTCATTATACTAAATATAAAAATTAAAAATAGAGTGTGTTTTGCAAATTAAGGATAATGAGTCACTGTTTCTTGGGAATAGAGGGTGCATGAACAAATTAATTACAAAGTCTTATGTTATTATCATTATAATGTTAATTATAAGATGTAGCTGCTGTTGATGAAACTAACCCAGGAAAGAAATGTTATATGAGCAGTTGGTTCAAATTTTGGGCCAATATTCTGGTGAACAAAATTATTATTTATGACACAGAGGACCTCAGACCAAAGTTTGACAGAATAGAGGCTGTATTGGGTTTCTGCAGATTCAGTAACGGCAATGACCTGGTAGCCAAACGAGACACTGAAAACCAAGCAGATTTGAAGAGGAAGAGCCAACAGCTGTGAAAGGTAACGATTTCCATCACTTGTCAGCTGCTATGCTGGATGAGCGTACGTATGTATGAATAAATTTAGTAGACCTTCTTAAGTTGTTTTCCCGTGCAAGAGCTAGTGCTGAAGGAAATGAGAGATGAGTTACTAAGTCAAGGGAGACGAGACATAAACATATAACAAAGAAAGTACGAAGGGCCACAAGAGAAATAGCGTTCAGTGGTATGAGAATTCACGAGGAGGAGAATAATCTTACTCTAAATATTGCTTATAACTTGGATTACTTATGCCTTGGTTTTCAAATAAAATAAAACCTTTCATCTTCTCAATAGAGCCTTTAGAATAAATAAATATGTAGAGAGTATTTCTGGCAAAGGTATGCATTCCCCAAAGAAGGAGGCCATTTTCAGGCACAACTGTGTTTCTTCGTTGGGACAGCCGGCTCCGTTTTGCTTCCATCCTGTCGTGAAGGCTCTTGACATTGCAAAGTTGTCCCGGATTCTGGGTCAAAATTGAATCATCAGATTGACTGACCTCGCCACACCATGTGTTTTGAATTAAAAATTTAAGTGTGCACACACGTGTGTGTGTGTGTTTAGCACATGAAAATGAGGACTCCCCAGTCCCCACATTCTTTGTTATTCCAACGTTTACAATTTTCACAATTCTATGAAAACAACATATCTCTGATATATTCCAAGTACCTCATTTTTACAAGGCAGAATATTAACATAATCCAGAAAGACTAAGAATAAATTGATATGGGTACTCCTCCAAAAAACAACAGTAACTTTTGACCTTCATGCAAATCTTTCAATTTGAAGGGGTTAGTTCAGTTTTCAATTTAGAAAAAAAGGATAAATAGATGATAGATCTAAAAGAAAGTCTGAAGAAAAAAAGACATATATAATCTCATCCTAACAATACACAATTTTTTATTTTCATGCATTTCCTTCTAGTTTTTTTTTTCTTCATGTCATTACCTTCCACTCATTCCTAACTCACCCTACTCAATTCTGCTCCCACCGGGCCACCAAAATTGCTCTTATCAAATCACCAATGGCCTCAGTGGCTTGCTTTCAGTCCTCGTTTGCCTGATCTGCCAAGAGCCTTCAGCACAGTCTAGGCCCCATCTCTTTTTTCCTTACTCTCTGTGTTCCAACACTTTGGGTTGACTGACTGGGTCCACCGTGTTCTTTTTTGTTAATGGTTTCTGCCCTCTGTGTTCTCTGTTCTGTCTTACTTAGAACTGCTATTATCAGATCTCCTGGGTTAATTCTCTAGTTTTGTTACCTTTAATGTCTGATTTCCTGTCCCTTTTCATGGTTGGGATATTCTCTTATTTCTCTGAGGATATCAATGATTTTTTTTTCCCTTCTCCAAGCATAGTCTTTGTTTTTTTCTGAGTTACTTTTTAACTGAGTGTTTATTTTGGTCTTAGTCTTTCAAGAACGACTGTCCAGATGTGTGCTCACTTAGATGTTTCAGTAAGTTTGTTTGTAACTGAGAGATTGGGAGCTCTGAGAATGTGGGTGGTGTTGACAAAGCACTGTGGTTTGCCTGGGACTCCTAAGTTTTAATACTGAATGTCCCTTGAACTAGGGAACCCTCAGTCCTAGCTAAGGTCACCCTCTAGATGTCAGATCATCTAGAGGGTGAACTGTCTGGAAAAGTTCCTAGGGAGCCCAATGTCAGTGTCTTCAGTTCCTTTTTCGGTGAGCTGGCAGATTCCCCAAAGCATACTATTCCAATTTCCTGCATGGAGGTCAAAGCCCTGCCTTCGAACATTCTTGGACATTAGTTGAGGGAGTGCAGCAGGGATTGTCAGCTTCCAACATGAAAATAGCCTCTTAATCTCACTTCAGCTGTGTCTGGATTTTCCTGTTCACTGTTTACTGAGTGCTTGCCATGTGGCAGTCCCTGTTTTTAAGTACGGGAGAGGCTGCAAAGGATAAGACACAAAAATATCTGCCTCTGTGACGCATGCAGGAAAGCAGACAATCAATCAATCAGTTAATTCTTAAAAATTATGATTTGTCAAAAAGAGATAAATGCTTTGAACTAAAAAAAAAAAAAAACAGGAGTGAAGGAAAGATAGAGCTAGGGTGAAGTGAAGTGAAAGTCGCTCAGTCGTGTTGGACTCTTTGCAACCCCATGGACCGTAGCCCCTGTCCACTGGCAGGCAGGGTCTTTACCACTAGCACCACCTGGGAAACCCCTTATTTTATAAATAGTAGTAGGTATATTGGACACAACTGAGTGACTAATACTCACACATGCATATGAATTTAGGGCTTCCCAGGTGATGCTAAGAGTAAAGAACCTGTCTGCCGATGCAGGAGACATAAGAGATGCAGGTTTGATCCCTGGATGGGGAAGATCCCCTGGAGGAGGGGATGGCAACCCACTCCAGTATTCTTGCTCGGAGAATCCCATGGACAGAGAAGCCTGGTGGGCAACTGTCCAGGGAGTCACAAAAAGTCGGACATGACCGAAACAACTTAGCACACACACACACACACACATATGAATTTAAAGCTACTTTAAATAGAGTGATCAGAGAAGATCTTACCGAGAGGATGACATTGAGCAAAGACCTGAGGGATGTAGGTGGTGCTGGAGGAAGAGCCTCCCAAGCAAAGGGAATGAGCAAGGTTCCTGAGGCAGGAACGTGCCTAATATCTTTGGGTACGGCTATAGCATAATGTATGGGCTTCCCTGGTAGCTCAGCTGGTAAAGAATCCGCCTGCAAGATAGGAGACCCCAGTTTGATTCCTGGGTTGGGAAGAGCCCCTGGAGAAGGGATAGGCTACCCACTCCAGTATTCTTGGACTTCCCTGGGTGGCTTAGAGGGTAAAGTTCCACCTGCAATACAGGAGCCCTGGGTTCGATCCCTGGGTTGAGAAGATCTCCTGGAGATGGGCTTGGCAACCCACTTCAGTATTTCTGCCTGGAGAATCCCCACGGACAGAGGAGTCGCAAAGAGTCGGACACGACTGAGCGACTAAGCACAGTACAGCATAGCATAGTGTGAAAGGAAGTGACTAGTCATTTTAATTATTATGTGTAAAATAGACTGCATGGGCTAAGAGAAGAAAGAATAACCCAGTTAGGAAACCATTGTATCACTCCAGTCAAATCATGGCGGTGCCTTAGACCAGGGCCAAACTGTGACCAAATTGCTGCTGAGAAATGGCTAGTTTCCAGATATGTTTTCTGGATTCACTAATGGATTGGTTCTGAGGAGACAGAGAAAGGAGGGAATCAAGGATTGACTCCAAGGGTCTTAGTCGGAGCATCGGGAAGAATGGAATTGCTATTTGCTGACACAGGGGAGATTATACAGAAGCAGGTTTGGAAGAGACATCATGAATTAGGTTTTACACGCCATATTTGAGACATCTATGGAATGTATGTGTGGAGTAATAAGTGGCTGTTTAAGTCTAGGGTTACGTGGTTCTGCACCCAATTCCATGTGTGGAGGGGCAGCTCCCTCCGCCCTCCCACATCATCAAGAAATGCTGGGGGTGTCAGCTGGATGTACTATAACCCAACTCAATTCAGACCCCATTTTTGCAGAGGTGACTCAGGCCATAAAGAATCTGTCTACAATGCAGGGTTTGATTCCTGGCTCAGGAAGATCCCCTAGAGAAGGAAATGGCAACCCAATCCAATATTCTTGCCTGGGAAATCCCATGGACAGAGGAGCCTGGTGAGTTACAGTCCAAGGGGTTGCAAAGATTCGGACATGACTGAGAAATAGCATCAGACTCCACAGGCAAGAGTTCAATCCCACAGGACCACTTTTCCCTTGAGGTACCAATCACAAGTCCAGTTTGGTCCCTGCGCTTCTGACTAACTGGCCATAACAGAGAGGTCCTCATGATCCTTCTTGGGTTCAATTAATTTGCTAGAAACGCTCACAGAACTCAGAAATCCTGTTTACTCACTAGGTTGCTTGTTTATTATTAAGGATATTAAAGGATATGAATCAATAGCCAGATGAAGAGATTCATAAAGGGGACTTCCCTGGCGGTCCAGTGGTTAAGATTTCACCTTCCAACACAGGGGGTGAGGGTTCCATCCCTGGTGGGGAGTTAAGATCCCACTGTGGTTCGTTGGCAAAAAATAAAACAAAACAGAAACAATATTGTAACAAATTCAATAAAGACTTTAAAAATGGTCCGTTAAAAAAAAAGAGAGAGAGAGAGAGGTACATAGTATAAGTTTCCAAAGGAGCTTCTGTTCTCATGGAGTTTTGGGGCCCAGCACAGTTGCTTGGACTGCAAGGAGATCCAACCAGTCCATTCTGAAGGAGATCAGCCCTGGGATTTCTTTGGAGGGAATGATGCTGAAGCTGAAACTCCAGTACTTTGGCCACCTCATGCGAAGAGTTGACTCATTGGAAAAGACTGATGCTGGGAGGGATTGGGGGCAGGAGGAGAAGGGGATGACCGAGGATGAGATGGCTGGATGGCATCACTGACTCGATGGACGTGAATCTGAGTGAACTCCGGGAGTTGGTGATGGAGGGAGGCCTGACGTGCTGTGATTCATGGGGTCGCAAAGAGTCGGACACGACTGAGTGACTGAACTGAACTGAACTGAACAGTGGCACATGGGAGCATTCTGTTTCCTCAACCTGAAAACTCTCAGAACACTTATTCTTTTTGTTTTTTTGATGGAGGCTTCATTACATAGGCATGATTAATTAAATCATTGACCATTGGTGACTGATTGAGCCTCCAGCCCTTCTTCATTCCCTGCAAATCAGTCCGAATCCTCTATTTCTGGTTGGTTACCCTGGCAACCAGCATCCATTCTTAGGTGCTTCCCAGAAGTTGCCTCATTAACATAAACCCAGTTGTGGTAGAAAAGCCTTTTTTTGTGAATTTCACGTTTACGGCTCTGAAGTGGTTTCAGGAACTGAGCACAAGAGACCAAATATAACAAAAGATGCTCCCGCTGCTCTTACCGCTCAGGAAACTCCACGGGTTTGGGGAGCTGTGAGCCAGGAACTGTGGACAAAGACCAAATAAATATGAAAAATATATTTTTGTTATCTGAAGACCAAATGCAAATTTCTTATAAATCACAATATTGTCGGTACTCAAGGAAGAGGCTGAAGACATAAATTCCAAGGATGGCATTGAAGGTCATGAGGCCGGGTGAAATTGCCTAGGGAGTAATACAGATTGAGCAGTGGACTAAGCATAGAATGTACATCAACTTTCAGAGGATGAGGAGATGAGAAGTAACTAGCCCAGGAAACCGAGAAGGAGGAACCAGTTATGAAGACAGAGAATCAAGGGAGAGAATTATCTAGAGGTCAACTGAAAAAAAAAAAGTTTCAAGAAAGAGTGAACTGTGTCAGGTGCTGCTGGAAGAGCCCTCTTAGTTCAGAGATACTTTGATCCATTTGGTCCAGAGAGCTTGTGGGGCATCTTCTCCTGGACCAAATCTCCAACCATCTACCAGGGTCAGAGGAAGGGACAGTCACTGGCTTGTGCAGAATAGGAAAGAATAATGGGAAATGGGATTTCAAGGTGCTTCTTAGATTGTCCACACTTCGCCTTGTTCTAGTGGCCCCCTCCAGTCATTTCACTTTTAAGTGAATGCCAGCAATTTCTGAGCCTTAAAAGGAGCCTTCTTGGGACTTCCCTGGTGGTCCAGTGGTTAAGAATCCACCTGCCAATATGGGGAACATGGGTTCTGTCCCTGGTCTGGGAAGATTCCACACGCTGTGGGGGCAACTAAGCCTTCGTGCTACGGGTACTGAAGCCCATGCCCCTGGATCCTGTGCTCCACAGCAAGAGAAGCCACCACGAAGAGAAGCCTGCGCACCGCAGCTAGAGAAAGCCCTCGAGCGGCAATGAAGACCCAGCCCAGCCAGAAATGGAATAAATGCATATAACTTAAAACAAGAAGCCTCCAGTAGATTGATTCATACTTTGCCTGCACTGCCCGTTTAGGAATCTGCTCTCTCTGACGTGCTACGTCATTTACTTCTTGATGATCTACTACTTTCAGACTTCACTAATAAAGTTGGTGTGGTCTCCTTTCACTCTGGTCCTTGTGGACTTAAGCCTCTTAAAAAGATCCTTTCACTGTCACTTAGGGAAGGAATAATAATGGATGCATGTATCCAACCCATCTTCTTCACCTGAAAGCTGTGACCACCGTTTTTAATGGTGTGAGGTTGTCAACTATCTGGACGTATATCATTTACTTAACTGTTCGCCAATTTGGACATTTGGGTTGCTTCCAATGACACATAATACTATGCAGTAAATCTTCTTGCATATAACATTGTTCATGATTAGGATTTTTTTTGCTCTGGATCAATTCCCAGAATGTAATAACTGGGTAGACAGATATTAGAATTTGATACAGTAAAAGGCCGTATAATGAATAGTTCAAAGCATGGTCTCTGGTATGTAAGTCAGAGCGCCTTTGTTTGGATACTTGATCTGCCATTTGCTAGTGGTGTGACCTTGGGCAAGTTTCTTAAACTCTGTGTGTTTCCAGTGTCCTCATTTGTCAAATTAGTAATAATACTAGTAGTATTACTGAGAGGAGAAGGGTAGGTTAACACACGTAACCTACTGTGACTGATACACAGTAAGTCAAGTCAGTAAATATTCTCACTACCATCACTGTGATCACCATCATGACATTGATAAGTATTGTCAAGCTGCTCTTCAAAAGGGGATCAACTTCAATGCCATCAGCAATGTGTAACTGCCCATGTAAACATTTCTTTGCCAACCAAACTCAGTAATTATTGTAAAACGTTCTTAAACAAGACTGTCTTAAATTCTTCTATAGTTTTTGTAATAAAAAAATGGACTACAGGACTTCATTGTTAGTGTTTTGGTCTATAAAAGGAAAATCTTAGCAAATTACATGCAAATTCTGATACAGGGGGCTTCAGATGGGGGAAGTCACATCATACTAGGATTTGTCAATTATATCTCTGGACTGGAGAAGGAGAAGAGAAAGAGAAAAAAAATTTAAACCTATAGTGATTTTTTTCTAACCAATCCACTCAAAGGATATCTGTGAGTTTGAGATGGAAAGTTGAATGTGATTTTCCTCAGTTAGTCTGAGTTTTTTTTTTTCCCCTAAACTTTTAATCTTGTATTGAAGTATAAACGATTGACAATGTTATAATAGTTTTAGGTGGACAGCAAAGGGACTCAGCCATATATATGCAAATATCCATTTCTCCCCCAAACTCCCCTCCCATCCAGGCTGCCACATAACATTGAGCAGAGTTCCCTGTGCTCTGCAGTAGGTCCTTGTTGGAGATCCTTTTTAAATACAGCAGTGTGTACATGCCTAACCCAAACTGCCTAACTATCCCGTCCCCCTGGCAACCATAAGTTCATTCTCTGTGAGTCTCTTTCTGTTTTGTAAGTAAATATGCCATTTACAGTATGAGCATCTCACGCAGATTGTGATTATAGAGTTTTAGATTGATTTTCATGCCGCATGCCTCCCAGAACCAAGACAACGCAGTTGGCCACTGTTTTGAGAGCTGCTGTATCAGTGTATTCCTAAGTGATGTTCAAGAAACACTTTGATCATGTGTGAGACTGTCACCACATTCAAAAGTCTGTAGACAAAATGGTCTGTGGCTTAACTTTTTTTTTTTTTTTTTCCTGTTTGAGGCTTTTGATGTTGAACCAGCTAGGTGATTTTCACTGATGCTATGCTGGCTTTGGATGCAGACACACTTCCTTTCTTTGTTTGCCTGGCAAATTTAAAGCCATCCTTCAAGATTCAGCTCAGGCCAGAAGACTTCGCAGATCCTGTTGACACCTTAAGCCACTGTGTTCAGACCATCACGTGTGGACCTCTAGTATAGCAGTTTTGAGTCATAATTGTTCGTATGTCTCTCTCTCCGCTGGTCTGTGAGCTTCCCCAGGATAGGGACTGTGTAGTAGCGATTTTTGTCCCCCTGTGCTGGGCTGTGCTGTGCTTAGTCGTTCAGTCGTGCCTGACTTTCTGCGACCCCAAGGACTGTAACCCACCAGGCTCCTCTGTCCATGGGGGTTCTCCAGGCAAGAATACTGGAGTGGCTTGCCGTGCCCTCCTCCAGGGGATCTTCCCAACCCAGGAATTGAACCTGGGTCTCCTTCATTGCAGGCAGATTCTTTACCAGCTGAGCTACCAAGGAAGCCTAGTAAAATGCCAGGAACATAGGAGACATTCAATACAAACTCTTGATTGAATGAATGAGAAATGGAAATTGAGATAGAATGAGAATCATGTATGGATGTGTCACAACATCCAGGGGAAGAGTTTACTAATGAAAACTCATCAACAAGAGTAGTAGTAACTACTCACTATTAAAGACTAGGGTGGTCCAGTAGCTAGGAATCTACCTTCCAATGCAGGGGATGTGGGTTTGATCCCTGGTTGGGGAACTAAAACCCCACATACCACCAGGCAACTAAGCCCATCGACCACAAATAGAGAAGCCCATGAGCTTCAGTGAAGATCCTGAGTCACAGTTAAGATTCAACACACACACACACAAAGACTCAATGCAGCCAAATAGACAGATAGATAAATGTTTTTTTTTTTTGAAAAACAGAGACTGTCTGTATTCCAAAAGCCCCATATGAATTATGATCTTTCTTGCAAATCATTTAACTTATTTTACAGATGAAGAAAAGCCAGTTTCAGAAATTATGTATCTTGTCCAAAGTCCCCTGGCTAGGAAGATGGGAGTAAGGATTTGAACCCAGTTTGTGTATCTCCATCACTCTCTCCCAATTCCCTGATTCCATCCTATCAGAGGTAGAAGAGGAATCAAGTGGGATGATCAGAAAGCATCCACTCAATTTGGCTATTAGGAGGAACTGGGGACCCTTGCTGATTTTAAGGGGCACACATCTATCTGTCCAACTTTATTTTTGACCCTGGTAATGAAGCTCCTGGTCACAAAGTATGTTGTCAGAACACAGCTCTTCATTAACGGAAGTGCCATTGAGTATCTTTCAAAAGATCATCATGTTCTCCAAAGGAAGCACAAGTTTACTACGGAGATATGGGTCATGATGTTGCTCAGGGGACACAGGCCTGGAAATCAAGGACAACTAGGAAACATGTCCTTGCCTCAGGCTGGAAGTGAGCCAGAACTTTCTGGAGAGGACTGAAGGTGAGGGAAGAATGCACAAACATGGATGTGTGTGTTTGTGTGTGTATGGCGGGGCAAGGGGGGCAGTTGGAGGGCAGGGATGGGTGTCATCCTTGAGATGAGCTCCCAAGGACAGATGACGGCAGGAAAAGCTGATCTCTGAGCTGGTGAGAATGCATCTATTTACATAGCATGGGACAATGACTAAAGTCCACTTGCTTGCCGGATTAAAATATGCTGCTGATGCACTGCTAAATGGAAGCTTGCTAAGTGTGAGTCATGATGACCAACTACTATAACAAGAGATATAGAAACCCTTACCCTCCTATACTCAAAGTCGTTGTTGGCTATGATGCTTCCAAAATTAAAAATCTCCCCAGTCTTTTTATTTATAACTTTCCTAAATCAAATGTAGCAGGGTGGTCTTGGCCCAACCTGTGTGGAAGTTGGACTATGGAAACAGAGTGACTCCTTTGGACCCCCAATAAGTTGTAGGTGATGGAGATGAGGACTTCCTTTTGGCTGAAGGGAGAAAGGAGAGGTTGTGGGCGCGGGCAAAGAGTTTTTGATGCAGAAAGTATGGAAGGGATCCAAAAATTTGCATTTCTAACTAAAAACTTGCCAGGTTATACTGATGTTGCAGATCCAGGGACACTTTTAGAACCATTGATCTAACCATTGCTCTTGACTCCTGAGAATAAATACAGATAAGCTTACTATAAAGATACTGCTTAATCTGTAAAACCCACCAAACTCCAAGAATTACAAATAAAGTCTTTACATTAGCTGCTACAAAAGAGTCACTCTCTCTCACTGTACTTCCAGGCTGAGACAATTTCTAGACAAGAGCTCCTTGAGTAGAGGAGGGCTGTGACCACTTACAGAAGGAACATGCAATCGTCCGACTTGTCCTTTATTGCATATCTTCCTGCAGCTTCTCCAAAGGGTCTTGTGGTCACTTACTAGAAGAAGAAAACATATCTAGTCTAACTGGAACATTAGACACTATCTCTAAGCAACATTAATTTTCAGAGACCCAGAATGCCACTCTCATCTATAGAGTGGAGGCTTATCAGGGCCATGCAACAGATGGAGATTTAACCTAAAGTCACCTCACAGTAGACCACAGTTATTGCCCTAGCTTTTTAGTGTATTGATATCATAGATTTACTTAGCAATCTTCAGAATCCCCTCACTGGGTCCTTGACCCATGGAATAAATCTATTCTCATTGGAAAGGTCAGTGAGAAACCTCTGACTCAGTAAATCAAATGCACTTTTATCAACCTTGATAAAAGTGAACACATAAATACCATTATTATGGACCTGAAATGATATAGGAGTGGGGTTATTTTCACATTCTCATTGGATTGCCCTTTTGGTAGTATTACAAGTGGTAGATTTTGGATCATGACAACAATTTGTTGTAAGCTTAATCAGGGCATAATGACAAATTGGAACTACTCTTCTGGATGTGGTCTTTTCGGTAAAGTGAATATATATATCCCCTGGCGTCAGAAGGCAGCTGTTGGTTTCTACCCTCCCAAACAGGAAATATATGGAGTACTTTGCTTTTACCTAGTGACTCCGGGAGATAGTGGAGGGCAGAGGAGCCTGGTGTGTTGTAGTCCATGGAGTCGCAAAGAGTCGGACACAACTTAGCAACTGAAACAACAGAGAGGAGGGTGGTGTAACGTCCGTGTATTGCCCAGGGACTCATCAACTTCCTGTCCTGTGCCTCACAAGTCAGTCTGCAGGGGCTTTGATTATCCCTGTCATCATCTCACAGAAGATCACACCGTTTCACTACACGGATGAGATAGATTTCTGGGAGCAGAAAGTTTCTGGAGCTCGATATACTTTGCTATGAATGAGGGGATTGGGAGATAGTCATGAAAATACTAGGCTTGAGAGGTCAGAAGTCTGAGGCAAGATGGGATACCATTACAAGTCAACAACTTGTTGCTGCATCTTGTAACCCCTACCACTAAGGGAAAAGAAAATGCTTAGTGGAAATGTTTGGATTTTGTAGAAAACATATACCACCTTTGGATGTTCTGTTTCTGCTCACTACACACTGAAAGACAAGCAGCTTTAAGTAGAGCCGGGGGCAAGAGAATTCTCTCCAGCTGATTGTGATGGCAGAGCAACAAGGCTCCAGGGGTTTGTTGCGAATTGTCACGTGGAATGAAGCCTGTAGGAAATCTCAAGGGGATTGCCGCGGAAGCGGTCCCTAAGGCTTTCTAGCAAGTGAAGGCATTGTTCACCTTTGAAAAAAATATCTCCTGCTTGCTGGTCAGCCCTGTTAAAGACTGATAGTGGGGGACTTCCTTGGTGGTCCAGTGGCTAAAAGACTACATGCTCCCAGTGCAGAGGACCCGGGTGTGATCCTTGGTCGGGGAACTAGATCCCATATGCTACACCTAAGAGCTCCCAGGCTGCAACTAAAACTGCTACATGCTGAAATGAAGACCTAGTGCAGACAAATAAATAAATAAATTTAGAAAAGGAGAAACACTAATAATGGGACAATAGGCAATCACATAGTCTTGACTCTTCAGTTATATTTTTTTCTGTATTTTCTTCACTATAGTGTCATGTTCATATTTTAACTATTTTTCCTCTTTTCTCTTCCCTTCTCCATGATTTTGAATAAAATGAGTTGGTAGTAGTTGCCTTAACTATTGTGTGTGTGCTCAGTTGCTCAGTCGTGCCCAATTCTTTGTGACCCCATGGACAGAGGAGCCTGGCGGGCTACAGTCCATGGGGATTCTCCAGGCAAGAATCCTGGAGTGGGTTGTCATTTCCTACTCCAGGACATATTCCGGACCCAGGGATCAAACCCACATCTCCTGGGTCTCCTGCATTGGCAGGTGGATTCTTTACCACTGAGCCACCTGGGAAACCCCCTTTAACTACCACTAAATCTTTACTCCTTTAATATCTAGTCCATAGGATATTATAGGTATTCTAGAAAATCACCACAGATATTCCTCTTCTAGAGACAGAAGAGTCCCACTGAGACTTCCAGGTCATGAGCTGGATGCAGTCCTTGATAAGCTTTGGTGTTGCTATCTTTCTGAGGAAGGAGTGAAAGATTGTCTGATTGTGTGAGGGATGGCTACATTTTGTCAGGCAGAAGCATTTGGGATGAAGAAGAGTGTCTGTTACTGTTGGATAGCCAAAGGGGTGGACGGTGGTGGGCATTTGTTATTTCTACTAACAATACCTCAGACTCTGCTCAGTGCAAAGTGCAATACCTAATGCCCAGTGGCTGAAGCAGAATGCCTTCTCTATACCAGTTCTCAGGCCCATTCTGGAGCCTTGTTCTTGCCCATGTACCTGAACTTGAGTCTATGCAGCTGCTGCTGCTAAGTCGCTTCAGTCGTGTCCGACTCTGTGCGACCCCTAGACAGCAGCCCACCAGGCTCCCCCGTCCCTGGGATTCTCCAGGCAAGAACACTGGAGTGGGTTGCCATTTCCTTCTCCAATGCATGAAAGTGAAAAGTGAAAGGGAAGTCGCTCAGTCGTGTCTGACTCTTAGCGACCCCATGGACTGCAGCCTACCAGGCTCCTCCGTCCATGGGATTTTCCAGGCAAGAGTACTGGAGTGGGGTGCCATTGCTGATCACAATTCCAAATGTCCAATATAATTTTAATAAATTGCTTTTGTACTTACACCCATTTACATAGTTATTTTCTACTGCATCTAGCTGAGAATCCTGTCCAATCTTCTCATTAAAACAACTGCTGGCCACCTTCAAAAATTAGGAGGGGAATTTCTTGGGTAGTAGTTACAAACCTTCTTGTCACTGTATAGGGCTATCTCCCACTGCATATTAAGTGAATTGACGTTTTAATTCCAATAGTGATCTCTTGTAAGTTTGGTTTGCATGAATCCAACCCTCTGAGTCTAGTCTGCTCTGGTTACACTAATAAAATCCCAGTGACTTCGTGACAGCTGACTATGAGGTTCTGTCTGAGTGGTTGCCTCTGATCTACTAAGATCTCTGTCTCTTTCATCTTCAGCCCAAAAATCATGCCATGACTGCCTCCTGGAATTCACATCTCCAGGGTACAGTCACGTCCTTTCTCTCACTTATTCCCCTACAACAAGGCAGGCAGGCATTTTTTACCTACAGCCTAGAGGTGAATAATGAAAGCTAAGCATGCAACCAACTGAGGCTTCCCTGGTGGCTCAGTAGGTAAAGAATCCTCGGTTCAATCCCTGGGTTGGGAAGATCCCCTGGAGAAGGAAAGGGCAACCCACTCCAGTTTTCTTGCTTGGGAAGTCCCATGGACAGAGGAGACTGCCAGGTTCTAGGCCACGGGATCACAAGAGTTGGACACCATTGAGCAACTGAACCACCATCACCATCACTCAACCAGCTAGAGATAAAAGAGCTAAAGAAAAGATACATCAACAAACTAGTGAGAAGAAGATCAGAACCCAGAACTTGGGTCTTTGGATTCATGGATCTGCCTACTGCAGAGGGTGCTTTGCTTCATTTATCAAATCCAAAGCGGGCACAGTGATGCGGGGATGCCTGTGTATGGAGCCAGTGCCATCCATGCCCATCAAAAAACACCTATGGAGATTGCAAGAGCTACTTAAGTGAGTGTGACTTACTTCTAGGTGTTTTGAGGGCTTCTACATCTCGTGTGCTCTGCTTGTTTCTGTTTCTGCTGTTTTGAGCTCCTAAGTTTTCTTCGCTCTGGTGACTGGTAACCTTTGATTCTCATCTTCATGTAACTTTTAGGTTGCCCTTGCCATAGCCAAATTCATACAAAATCAACGCCACGAGCACCAGCATCCTGGGATGACACACTGAGCCCACGTGTGGTATGGAAGATTTCACTCTTTTCAGAACCCAGAGGGCGAAGCACAGAGGCAAGCCGGTTCAAAGAGGTTCTGTGTCAGTGAGAGACATTTTCATCTCTTCACAAATGATTTATGCCAAGTAGACAGTAGCAAAATTATGCAGATCACCACAGGAACAAAAGTCTCATGAAACTAAACCTCTCACTGAAAGGCTCCTTTTCTGAAAGTCTACAGAAAGGGAGCCTAAACCTTTTAGGCTGTTCAGTTGCATGCTGGGCACATACGTGGTTTTATCCCTTTTGAGTTTGCTTTTAGTTCCCACTCTGACTTTATTCTGGGACCCACCTGACTTTGAAATTGCTACTTAATTTACATTGCCACCATCTGAAATTTACCAGCAGACCCTACATTACCTACATTACCCTTTCAAAAACTTAGAAGCCCTCAGTATTTTGTAGTTTGCTCTTTGCATAGCAAGGCATTTCCAGGTTTTTTTTAAAAAAAATACTGTCTATACTTTAAAACCAAAATTACCAGGTTTCTATGATGCATTAGGTATACTGTTCACCTCTAAAGAGAATCAATCAAGGTATTCTAGCAGCTCTTACCCTTGCTGCTTCCTCTCAGGGGCAGTGTTTTTCACTCACTCGTTCATTCAATTGGCATATATTAATCTTCTGCTAAGGATTCATTACTATATAAAACGGCATTGTGTTTAAAAAGGAGACATGATGGGGGACTTCCCAAGTGACCCAGTGGCGAAGACCCCTCACTCCCAGTTGGGGAACTGTATTCAATCCCTGGTTGCAGAACTAGATCCTGCATGCCACAGCTGAAGAGTTCAAGTGCTTCAGCTAAAGATCCCGAGTGCCAAAATGAAGGTCCAAGACCTCACGTGCTGTGACTAAGACCCAGTGCAGCCAAAACAATCAACAAACAAAAATGAATATTTTTTAAAGAGGGGACAAAATGATGCTTTCTAATCACAGGACTTAGATTGGGGGCAGGAGGAGAAGGGGACGACAGAGAATGAGATGGCTGGATGGCATCACTGACTTGATGGATGTGAATCCGAGTGAACTCCGGGAGTTGGTGATGGACAGGGAGGCCTGGTGTGCTGCGATTCATGGGGTCACAGAGAGTTGGACACGACTGAGCGACTGAACTGAACTGACCACCTTCTTGGGTTGTGAGCCACAATTGGAGCTCTCATAGAATACAATGTAATCATATAAACACATCCCCTGTGTGTTCAGAGAAATAAAAATCATAATCATAATTGCTGTTACATAATCTGTAGGACACACCCTTTCAAGGTAGCTCTAGTGATAAAGAACCTGCCCGCCAACGCAAGAGACATAAGAGACACAGTTTCGATCCTTGGGTTGGGAAGATCCCCTGGAGGAGGATGTAAAATCCAAGGACGGAGGAGCCTGGTGGGCTATAGTCCATAGGGTCCCACAGAGTCGGATACGACTCTTAAGTAGCACACAGTCACTGACAACACCTGTTACCTTGTGTCGGCTGTGAGTTCTCTGTCAACAACTGGCCCAGAACTTCCTGACTCAGCTGGAGGTCTCTCCACCTCCCTTAGTGCTCCAACTCTCTCCCTTTCAATTGGCACTAGGAAGGCAAACTTCCCAATCACGTGGCAGAAGCTGAGCCAGCCACAGTAGCTCACATCTATGAAATGCAGTATGACCTCATGCTGTCTTTTTTTCCAATCAGAGGGAGTAACTTTCATCTTTCTAAAAAAGAAAGGAATCATCTTTGTGGGGGGATCTATTAAGAATCTTTTTTTTTTTTTGTAACTTCTGGATGAATTTCTTTTCTAGTTTTACATTAAATTCTAGTATTTCTCTTAGCAGAAGTTACAGCTTCAATTTAGATAAACTGGCTTCTGGGACACATTAATAATTTGAGTTCTCTGAAATTGACATGAATGGAAGTGGAAAGATTACATATTCGCATTTGAGGATTTTAACTACAAGATGTAAACAGAAAACTTATTAGTTTAAATAGAGTTTTGATGGGCCCTCAAATGCTCTCCACCAATGTTGTGGGTCATCTGTTACTTTTATTTCTGACCTTATCAACCCGTCTCTTTCCTCTCCTTAAATTTCAAGTCAAACCAAGGGGTATGTAAATGGGCTGTGGTTGACCGCATGAGCCCGAGTTTCTTTCCTATGGTTGACTCATCTGGCAAGGCTAAATCGTTTCAGATTTGGAATCTTTTTTTTTTTTTTTTCCCTTCATACAAGAAAGTCTGCTTACTTTTATAGTCTCCTTGAAAATACCAATCAAATTCAGATAGGGCCCTCTGCTGTTAGGCTTTCCTTGCAAATGGCCTCAGCTCTTAGAGGTTGGTATATTCCACCTCAAAGAACCCATAGCACATGTCACAGCTTCAATAAAATGGAAGTCAGTCAGTCTGTCTATTTATCTGATTTATCTGTCTATCCATCTTTCTATATTCCGCTCAAACATGTATTGTTCACTTAACAAGCCATGCCAAATGTAGTGCTGGGCATATAGATATACAGATGAATAACATGGAAACAGAGATACTAGGGTAGTAGGGAGAGAGACAGGAAAACAGACTATGGTATGGGCTTTCCTGATGGCTCAGCAGGTAAAGAATCTGCCTGCAATGCAGGAGACACAGGAGACTTGGGTTTGATCCCTGGGTTGGGGAGATCCCTTGGAGAAGGAAATGGCAACCCATTCCAATATTCTTGCCTGAAAAATCCCATGGGCAGAGGAGCCTGGTGGGATACAATCCACTGGGTCCTAAAGAGTCAGACATGACTAAGCATGAGCATGGAAAGGATAGTGTTGGTCTCTGCTTTTAACTCTGTTTCAGTCTTACATTTTGGTGCCTAGAATAGAGCAGGCACTCAAATCATTATTGAGCAAACTGGTGATAAATCATGGAGGCCAGTGTTGTTGGAGTGAAGTGAACGAGAGAGGGAGAGCTGTGGATGAGGGCAGAGAAGGCAGGGTGGAAATGGGTGGGTGAGCTGTGGATGGTGTGAGGCTCTGTAGGGGATATAGGGCTTTTACTCCAAGAAAGATGGGAAACAAGAGAAGAGTTTGGGCAAAGGAGTGTCATGCTCTGACTTCAATTTGGAAAGTGTCCCTCTGGTTGCTGTGGGGAGAACAGCCTGCAGTGAGAGCAGGTGAGAGGCTCCTGCAATAATCCAGAGGAGAGGGGACTTCCCTGATGGTCCACTGGTTAAGCCTCCACACTGCTAATGCAGGGAACACAGGTTTGATCCTTGATCAGGCAACTAAGATCCCACATGCTTGGCAGTGCAGCCCAACAATCAAAAAAAAAAAAAGACAGGAAAGAGAGGCTGAGGCTTGAACCAGCACTGCAGGAAGTGAGCAGCACTCGACTCTGGAAATAGTTTGAAGGTATAGCCGATGGGATTTGCTGATAGATTTGATATGGGCAGTGAAAGGAGAGAGGAGAGTCAGGATGACTCTAAGCTCTTTGGCCTGGGAACCCAGAACGATGTCCCCCACCCCCAATATCTACCAGCTAACTCCTTACTTTCTTGAGTTTTCTGCCTAAGTGTCTCTTTATCATCAGAGGCCTTCTTTGACCATGTGTAGCAATCGCCAAGGCTGCTCACACACGTTCAGCTCTCTCTTCTTAGGAAGATGGTAGGACTGCTCTTTCCACATCCTGTTTAACTCAGGTGTGATCATGTGACTCATTTGGGCCAGTGAAATGTGAGCAGAGAGGACCTGAATTTCACCATTTTCAGGTGAAATCCTTAGCACCGGTGTCTGCTTCCTCTCCTTTTCTTTAGCCTCGGCCAAAGCAATGTTTGCTTGGGAACTCTGCTCAGTATTCTGTAATAATCTAAATGGGAAAAGAGTTTGAAAAAGAATACATACATGTATATATGTAACTGAGTCACTTTGCTGTACGCCTGAAACTAATACAACATTATTAATCAACTATGATCCAATGTGAAATAAAAAATTAAAAAAAAAAAAAAGAAATGTTTGCTTGGGCTTATCCTCAGAGTGAGGAACGTGGAGCTAAGCCCTAGATGACCCTCAGTAATCAAGGAGCATGACTAGAAGCAAACCCTTGTTTTAAAACTAAGATTTTAGGGGGCTGTTTTTTAATTGCAACATAAGCCATCTTATCCTGACTGATACATCACCCTAATAAAACAGAATTCTCAACCCCTTCCTCAGTCCCCCAGCCCTCTTACTTTTACAACATCCTAACAGTATACACAGGCAAAAAGAGAAGCGGGCAGCAGAGGATGAGATGGTTAGATAGCATCACCAATGTGATGGACACGAGTTTGAGGAAACTCTGGGAGATAGTAAGGGATGGGGAAGCTTGGCGGGCTGCAGTCACAGAGTCAGACATGACTTACAGACTGAGCACCAGCAGAGTATAGAATGATTTTCTTTCCTTTGCTTTGAATTCCCACCCCCTTTTGTTTGAATGAATGCTCCATGAGGATGGAGACGCAGTCTGACCTGTTCATTGCTGCCTCCAGCATTGAGAACAGTGTCCGGCTCACCGCAGGTTGCTAGGCTGCACCCACAGGCCTGCAAGCTCTGTACTTGCCCAGTCACAAGCCCAAAGATAGAGCCCAGGGTCAGCAACAGAGACAGCAGTGATTTGATGGATGGGGGACTCTCGTGTGTCTGAAGCAAAGACCCGGAGCGACAGTCCACCGAGAAAGATGGTGGGCAGGATACGGCAGTAGTCTTCCCTACTGGGGAAGAGGGAGATTACCTGTTACGGGGGTTACCAGGGAAACCAGCAGACCGGTGTGCCTTATTGCCCCATTGCTAAACTATCACGGGGTAGATAGTGCTGATGTAAAGATTAGAACCATCACTAGTTGGGGCCGGGGGCAAGTACGCAGGCATTTACTGGTTAGGCTCATGATGAAGAAGAAAGGTCGGTTAGGTGAGTAGGGTAGAGGTGAAGCAGCAACTGATTGAACAGGAGCTGCACAGGGAGCGAGAGAACAGCCATCCTGCGTGGCCTGCTCACACACAGGTGCTAAGGAAACACTAGTTCTGTGAATGAACAAATGCCTGGGACATCAGGGACCACTTTCCTAAACAGAGAGCACAGAAACTGTACCTCCATGGATGCACAGGAGTGTGCCAACAGAAGGAAATAGACTGGGGAAAGCCTTGGCCTGTCCAGGGAACCCTAAGGAGTTCAGCATTGTTAGAACGTGGGTGAGTAAAGACAGCTGTGGAAGGAATTAGGGTTTGGGGAGATGGAATGAGGGAAGGAAGATGAGACTAGAGAGATAGGCTGGGGGTCTTCCCTGGTGGTCCAGTAGTTAAGAATCCGTTTTCCAATGCCGGGGACATAGGTTTAACCCCTGGTGAGGGAACTAAGATCCCACATGCAGAAGGACAACTAAGGCTGTGCTGTAACTACTGAACTTGAACCACAACTAGAGAGAAGCTCACGCTCTGCAACAAAACGCTTGCGTGCTACATCTAGGACACAATGCAGCTAAATAAGTAAATAAATATTCTTAAAAAAAAAGAGAGAGAGGTTGGATCTAGTTTCTGAAGGGCCTTGTATGCCCTCCTAATACACTTGAACTTCATTTTTTTGAGCAGTGAAGAATCAATGGAGTTTTTAAATTAGGAAGTGACAAGATCAGTTTTGATTCTGCCTGAACAAATTACTTTCAGGGAGCCAATCTCTGCCCAGATAATATTCTCATTTCTCTTTGCCCACTGCAGCTATGTCACCCTTCATCAAATCATTCATTCGTTATTTCCCCACAGCAAATGTTTACTGCTTGTTTATGAACAACGTACTGTGTAAGGGGCATGAAGAACAAACAGGAGTAAAAGACGCTCCTTGCTCTAAATGAGCTTTCCTAAGCCAGAGTTCAAATCTAGCAACATAAAGGGTGACTACACAAGCCATGTGAGCAAATTCTGCACTGGGGTCTCTGGCTCCTGTGACCCTTTCTCTCCATCAACACATCCACTCTGGTTCTACGTAGGAAATTCTCTTAAGTTCACTTCAGAGTTTCACAACCTTCTTTTCCAAAAGAAACCATCATTGTTTCATCATTGCTATCACCATCCTCAACATCATCATATCATCCTCGCCAAACAGCAGAAAGTTAGCATTTATCTAACACTTTACAGTTTACAAATCTCTTTGATATACATTACCTCATTTAACCCTGACAAGAACCCTATGAAGTACTGTTATCATCACCTTACAAACGAAAAACCAAACCAAAACTAAGCATGAGGTTATGAGAAGTGGCAACCCGTCCAAAATCACATACTCAGAAGGGCCTGAAATCCAGGTCAGGTGAACAGAGAGAAGTAAGAAATGACCCACACGGCACTTGCAGATTTTCTAGCTTCTGGTTTTCCACTTTGTTTCTCCCTCAGGACAACAAATATTTTCTGAGCATCTATGATGTTTCAGACACAGCCTTGGGGCTGCAGAGGGAATGGCAAAAGAAAACACACAGGGTCTCTGCGTTCTTGGAACCTAACAGCGTTTATAGTCTGGCTTTGGGGGAGTGGGATGGGGAAGCGGGGGGAGGGGGGAGCTTTCCCTTTTCCTGCCACTCCTGACAAACTGGTGAGGGAGGGCTTTCTCCCAACTGGTCCAAGGACAGAACGGGCACCTGGTCACTATTTCTCCACCTCTGCAGCGGCCCTCTCCTTAGCCAGTGTGTGTGTTTTCCTCCGGATTAAGCACAAACGTGCTGGATCCTGCTGTTTCTGCCCTCTCTCGCTGGCAGCGGACTTTAAGGTGTTCTAACAGAGCTCCTCAGAAAGTCTATGCTACTGGTCTCTTTCCTCACCGCACCTTCCTTTCTGTGCCCTGAGCTACTGGAGTCTTGGTCGCCTCTCAGGGACGGCTATTGCGCAGCCAAGGGGCGGGGCTCGGTCACCAAGGGGCGGGGCTCGGTCACCAAGGGGTGGAGTTCACAGCGAAAGCACTTTCGTCACCGGGCTTATTATTCTGCACTGGGAGCCCCGCCTGAAAGCATTTTGCAATTTTTTCCCGAGCTTACCGGTCAGCAAGCCTAGTTCTCTGAGCTAACGGCCATTTCTGACCCTGCCGTCTCTTGCTCGTTAGTGCCTGTTCTGCTGCTCTTCCTCCAGGGCTGGGCTGCCCAGAGGGTACCACAGTCTGGAGGCACCCAGTAAACAATTCCTTATCACTATCATTCCCCCAGCCCCCCTGGAGATGTCTGCAGGTGACAGCGTGGCCTTCTGACTCCAGCCTGCGGGAGGCTTACTCTGCTCTGCAGAGTAATCTGCTATGCAGATTCTATCTAAAATGGGAAAAAAGAATTTCTAACCACGGACTAGACTATTGATCTGAAGGATGAAATTAACGTGGTCAACCAGGCCTGAATTACCAGACTGTCGTAGGTCTGGCCTGGGCACCTTAAATGACAATAGCAGAGAGGATCTGTGGCTAACAGGGGATCTGGGGATGGTCTCCCTTGTTGTCGTTCAGTCGCAAAGGGTCGTATCTGACTCTCTGTGAACCCATGGACTGCAGGACGCCAGGCTTCCCTGTCCTTCACTATCTCCGAGTCTGCTCAGACTCATGTGCATTGATGCCATCCAACCATTTCATCCTCTGTCGCCCTCTTCTCCTCTTGCCTTCAACCTTTCCCAGCATCCAGGTCTTTTCCAATGAGTCGCCTCTTCGCATCGGGGGTTCTCATAGTCATCACAGCTCACATTTTCTCACTTTCTGTTTGATCCATTTACTGACCCGGGTTACAACGGAAGCTGAGAACTGAGAACTCAACTGTTTGGTACTGGACAGTTCCTTACAGGGGAGATGACACAGGTGTTCATGGGGTTCAGACCATGCCTCTGTCTAGCTCTGTACCAAAGAGTCCCTCTCTCCACGCATGGATGGTCTCTGCCAGTGGGGCTAACCTGCGGGAGCATCTGAAGATTCTCCATCCCTAAATCCTAAAGGCATGATCTTCCCCTGGGGCAGGTGTGGGGAGTGGGAAGTGAGCTGCTCTCAACAGAAATAAAGGGATTTCAGACATTGGAAGTGAGATGGAAGCAGGCAGAGAAGAGCGTAACTTCTTGTCTGGAAAATGAACATGGTCAAGAGCTGAAATTCGGCAAGAGTGGTGGAATAAAGGGATAGTTGTATGTTTCTTTTTTTAAAAAATGAAAATAACAAGATTTCCAATTACCATTACAAACTCACTGTGAAAAATTTGGAAAAAAAAAAAAAAAAAAGAACTACAAAGAAAATACTCATAATGCAGCTACCCACTCCAGTGTTCTTGCTTCGAGAGTTCCGTGGACAGAGGAGCCTGGCAGTCTACAGTCTATGGGGTCATGAGGAGTCAGACACGACTGAGCCACTTTCACTTTTTACTTTCATAAGGAAAATGGGGCTTCCTAGGCGGTGTGAGTGGTAAAGAACCGGCCTGCCAAAGCAGGAGATTTAAGAGATGCAGGTTCAATCCCTGGGTTGGGAAGATTCCCTGTAGAGGAGCATGGCGGCCCACTCCAGGCAATATTCTTGCCTGGAGAATCTGATGGACAGAGGAGTCTGGTGGGTTATAGTCCATTGAGTCGCAAAGAATCAGACATGACTGAAGTGACTTAGCACAGTCCTATGTAATATTTTGAAATGTTGCTTTTGACTTTTTCTCAGTCCCTAAATACTGTCCCTGATGGGCCAGTGATTAGGACTCCACCCTTCCACTGCTGGGGGCCTAGGTTTGATATCTGGTTGCCCCTGGAGAAGGAAATGGCAACTCACTCCAGTACTCTTGCCTGGAGAATCCCATGGACAGAGGAGCCTGGTAGGCTACAGTCCATGGGGTTGCAGAGTCAGACACAACTGAGCGACTTCATTTCACTTTGGGGAACTAAGATCCCATAAGCTGATTGCTGTGGTCAAAAAAAGAAAGAAAGAAAGAAAGAACAGAAAGAATTCATCATAAATACACAAATTAAATTCCTCTCCTGCTTTTGAATATGCAAAATATTTTCAACTTTATGATGATAAGTAACTAGGTGATAAAACATCTTTGTTCCCAAATATTTCTCTAAATTATTTCACCATGGTGCCTTTCCTCATGACAGAAAATGAAAACATCCCAAGGGGAAATGAGAGTGGGTCTTTCAGGAAGTTGGATGGTGGGGAGACCCCCTGGGAGGAGGGCAGAAATGTCAGAGTTCACAGAGATCAAGCACTTGTGTGCACGTCCATCTCTTGTGTGCTTATACTATTGCAGTTTCAGACTATATTCTTTTCGCTTTAGCTTAATTTTATTTGGCAATTGGCCAAAGTCTTCATTGTCAGGAGTATTATTGTGTGCATTGATAAGCTCCCCAGGCTGCCCAACCCTTTTCTATCAGGGAGAGGCGGGAAAATAAAACTGACATTTCCCACTCCTGGTATTTAGGCTCCAGGATGTGGTTTGGAGGGTCCCAGTCACAGGTAGAAGACTTCCCTGGTGGCTCAGTTGGTAAAGAGTCTGCCTATAATGTGGGAGACCAGGGTTCAATCCCTGGGTCGGGAAGATCCCCTGGAGAAGGAAATGGCAACCTACTCCAGTACTCTTGCTTGGAAAATCCCATGGATGGAGGATCCTGGTAGGCTACAGTCCACGGGGTTGCAAAGAGTCAGACACGACTGAGCAACTTCACTTAATCATAGGTAGAACAGAGTTTGGAACCTAATCAGGAGGCAGAGGGGGGAAAAAAGGAGGAAGCAGGCATTCATTTTGCATTACAAATAAGACTCAAGTTCCTTCTGCCTCTCCTCCCTGCCTCCCCGGCCATCCCCGCACAGCCGCTCCCCTTCCCCCACTACCCCCCACCCCAGCAATCCTGTTTTCCTCCCTACCCCAACCCAGATTCAACCAATGCTATCAGATTGCTGTGCCCTGGGTCAGGAAGATCCTCTGGAGGAGGAAATGGCCACCTACTCCAGTATTCTTGCCTGGAGAATCCCACAGACAGAGGAGGCTGGGGGGCTACAGTCCATGGGGTCACAAAGAGTCAAACATGACTGAGTGACTGAGCACACACATACATACATTCTATTTCTGTTTTGATTCCCCAGTTTTTTCATTATGATAAAATACGTGTGTCATAAAATTCACCATTTTTAAGTGTTCTGATCAACAGTATTAAACACTTTCATAATGTGCCTCCATTACCACCATCCATCTCCAGAACGCTTTCCTTCTTCACAAACTAGTACTCCTCGTCTATTAAACATTAACTCCCCACTCCCCACACTCCCTGGCAACCACCATCTGCTTTCAGCCTCTGTGATGTGGACTATTCTAAGTACCTCATATAGGAGAAACCATACTGTGTCTGTCTTTTAGTGGCTGACTTATTTCACTATGTCACTGAGCATAACATGCTGAAGGTTTGCCCATGTTGGAGCATGTGCTAGAATTTCCTTCCTTTTAAAGGATGAATAATATTCCATTGTAGGGCTTCCCTGGTGGTTCAGACAGTAAAGAATCTGCTTGCAATGCAGGACACCCAGGTTTGATCCCTGGGTTGGGAAGAGCCCCTGGAGGAGGGAATGGTTACCCACTCCAGTATTCTTGCCTGGAAAATCCCATGGACAGAGGAGCCTGGCACGCTACAGTCGTGGAGTCTCAAAGAGTCGGACACGCCTGAGCAACTGAACAATATTCCATTGTATTTGTACACCACATTTTGCTTATCTATTCATCCATCCATGGACACTTGGGTGGCTTCCATGTTGTAGCTGTTGTGAATAACGCTCTCGTGAACATGCTTGCAGGGTATCACTGAAACTGAGGCCTGTAATGCTGGAACAGTCTTGCACATTGTCAGTGGTGGCGCACGGAGGCCCTTACTGCTCTTACCCTACCCGCTCAGCTTGTTTATAGATGGGGTTATTCTATTACAGTCTCGTGGGACTGAGATCATTTTGTGGCTACTGCAGGAAGTGTCTGCTTTTGAGAGATGCCAGTGCACTCAGTGCTGCACTTTTTTTCCTTTAATAGTTCTTTTGTGGAAATGAAAACCTTTATTTTGAGATCTTCAAGTACACAGTTGATTGGGTAGAGTCAATCTCTGTCTTTTTTTTTTTTTTTTTTTTGCCGCACGTGGGATTTCAGTTCCCCAACCAGGAATCAAACCTGGGTCCCCTGCATTGGAAGTTTGGTGTCTTAACCATGGACTGCCAGGGAAGTCCCTGCGCTGTATTTCTAAATGGGCCTTTTGAAAGAAGAAGCCCACCGTACTGTGTGCTCCTATCTCATAAGACCACTTGATACTTTTAAGAGGCTGAAAATGGGCGTGATTTGATTTTTTCAATCAAAAACATGATTGAAAATGAACAGCCTGAAGCCAGTGTGAAATACTGAAAGAAAAAGCACAATCAACTTTTTGCTGTGTAGTTTAAATTTTTCCTGAAAGAACCACTTCTCTGTGTAATTGCGGATACTTCTACTTTTCAAAGATTTTGCATATAAGAGGCGAAAATTAAGCTAATGCCCTCAAAATAGCAATTTTCAAATGAAGTGAATTGTGCTGGTTAGCATGCTCTGTTTAAGGAAAAGGAATATATGTTCCCATTTTAAAAGAGGCCTTTTGAGTAACTCAGGCTATCACAGGATGGAGAAAGAATGGGACTGGGAATCAGAGAGCCACCCTGACCCCTGCCCATTATTAGCAGTGAGAAAGAAAGCACTGTAATACTTCTTATATTTATATTTACCTCATAAGGATGTTAAGCTTTAATAAGATCATGTATGGAAGTGCTGCACTCAGAGACATACCATTCATTCTTGTCTGCCTTCCAGTGTCATTCTAAATTCATCATCTATTTCTTGAGTACCAGCTCTGTGCCAGCAGGACTTTTATAGGCTTCAGGGTAAAGGGACACGTCAGAGAGTCAGTCCCACCTTTGGAGCATTTTAATTAATTAATTTATTTATTTATTGGCCTTGCCACGTGGCATGCAGGATCTTAGTTCCCTGACCAGGGATCGAACCCACGCCCCCTGCAATGGAAGCACGGGAGCCCTAACCACTGGACTGCCAGGGGATTTTCCAGAGGGTTTTTTAACTAGTGAGAAAGGCTATGGCTAAGTAAAGACAATGATAACTACGATAATAACATTATGGCCAGGAGCCACACGTCCTAGCACAGAAAATGAGAGGGACCTTCACAGAGGGGTTGCGTGAGCTGGGTCTTGAAGAATGGGAATGAGTTCACCAGGTAGGTAAGAAGAACGGGTGAAAAAGCAAAGACAGAAAGAGCACAGAGAGTTCTAAAACTGATGAGTATTTTTCTCTCTTCTAGAGAATGCCTGGCCCAGAATTCTCATAGTCTCTCCTCCGGCTGGCATCTGTTCAAATCTCTGGGCACTGCATGCAACAGAGAAGCCAGGGATTATGAAGGCCCGTCGCAGGCTGGAGCTTCACGCCTGAGCCCAGGGCTCCACGTCTCCCTGGAAAAGACTTAGCCCGTCCTTTTCTCCCTGTTAGCTTTTCATGGGAAAAATAAGTAAACCACCATGGTGGTGGGCGGCAGGCCTACCTGTCACCGTTGATCATGAGAGAATTTTCTCTCTGGAATCAGATCATTTAATCTCATTTCTAAAAGTGGTGTTCAGGTGTTGGGTAGGTGGGTGCTGCTAATAGCAAATGATCAATGATTCGTCCAGCAAAGACAGGAGAAAGTCATCTAGTGGACAGAAAAGTCTGTTCCTCCAGGTCTATTTAATTAAGAAAATTCCAGAGCACGAATCAGTTTGTCATTCAAAGTGGCCATTCCCAAATATAGTTCTTATGTCCCTATGCTCTTTTATAAACCTCTGGCATCTGCCAGCTACTGCAGGTAAGACAGGAATGTTTATATCCAGGCAGAAGGGCAAAAACATGATTGAAAATGAACAGCCTGAAGCCAGTGTGAAATACTGAAAGAAAAAGCACAATCAACTTTTTGCTGTGTAGTTTAAAAGAAATTCCAGTCCAGTTGTAGCTGAGAGATGACTCACCCTGTCCACAGAAGCATCAAGAGAGGCAAAGCAGGAGGGATGAACAGAAACAAGATTCTGTTTTACATAATTCTCATTTTCATGCAAAGAGCTATTCCAACAGGTCATGAAATTAGCCAGCAATTTAACTACCTCATTATTTAGAGCGTCAGGCAAAGTGCACCAGATTTTTCTAGATAAGGATTATGACAGCTGGTCAGTAAGAAGACTGTCATAGGCCATATCCTACTATCCAGAACACCAAGGAGTGCCCAAGCTCCTTCAGAAGCCTGGGAGGAGCCATGCATACAAATCTTTTGGTTGCAACTTGAGACCCACTCACATGACCTCATAGAAGGGGCCCAGGAATTACTCCCTGATCAGGTGATTCACAATCTTGATTACACCTTCACCTCACCCGAGAGAAGTTTTTCAAACTACTGACATCTGGTTCTTACTCAAGAGATTCTCATTTATTCAGTGTGGGGTGCGATCTGGGGAGCAGGATTTTTTTTTTTTTTTTAATCTCCTCAGGTAATTCTGACAGACAGCCGCGTCTGAGAACCACTGATAGAAATATATAAGAACCGGAACTATAACAGGAAGATTCCAGGAAGCAAAACAATCAGGGCTACCCGCATCGCACGGCTTCAGAATTAGTCACGAGGTGTTCTGTGTGAATGGCGCCCCCTGGAGGGCAACTCTGGATGTGTAAGCTACAGTCGTATTGATGGTTCCTCCATCCTGTTTCTTGGGGACAGGGAACTGATTGTTCCTCAAGTCTTGAACGCTGCCTCACGCTCTTTCTTGATACCTGTGTTCCTAGTCGCTTAAGTCTCTCCATTTCCCAATTTCAAATCTCTAAGAGAAGAGTTTAGTATAGCCCGCTCACCTTTTTAAGACAGATGACCAAAAAAAAAAATCACTCCCTTGCTTCTGACCACCCCGTTCCATCATGCTGCTGCTGCTGCTGAGTCGAGAGTGGGACAACAAGTCGTGCCGGTCATTAAGGGTCCAGAGCTTTGGGCACGAAATTTTCCCTCAGGAAGTGTGAGTAGGAAGGTGATGATTGGTATCTTTAACACAGTGAGCTTGGCAGAGGCTGGCTGATTTCATTCACAAGACTGATCGTAGAATTAATTGACCAAATTAAGACACTTTGAGTGTGAAAGTCTGCTATTAATAATAACAACATTGGGGGGCTCCCTGGTGGCTCATTGGTTAAGACTTCATGCTCCCAATGCTGGGGTCCTGGGTTTGATCCCTGATCTGGGAACTAGATCCCACATGCGACAACAATAAAATGATCCTGAGGGCACAACTAAGGCGTGGCAGTGTTCGTGGGTGCTGCCGCATCAGTCAAGTCAGACTCCTTGCAACCCTGTGGACTGTAGCTCACCAGGTTCCTCCGTCCATGGGATTCTCCAGGCAAGAATACTGGAATGGGTTGCCGTGCCCTCCTCCAGGGTATCTTACCAACCTTGGGATTAAATCTGTGTCTCTTTCCTCTCCTGCATTGGCAGATGGGTTCTTTATCACTGGCACCACCTGGGAAGCCCCAAGACCTGCTCAGCCAAATAATATTAAAATAACGGCAATAATAACATTATGGCAGGAGGTATAAACTGAACAGTTCTGGGCCAAGTGGTACATATGGTCATCCTAGTTTGGCTTAAATTTTGATAGAAAAGGAGGGGAGAGGATCGAGATGCAATTTCAGGATATGGATATGGAAAGTAATCTTGTGTTACAGTAGGAAGAACCATAGTGAAGACTATGAAAGTGAAAGTGAAATCGCTCAGTCGTGCCCGACTCCTTGCGACCCCATGGATAGTAGCCTGCACCAAGCTCCTCCGTCCATGGGATTTTCAAGGCAAGAGCGCTGGAGTGGGTTGCCATTTCCTTCTCCAGGGAATCTTCCCAACCCAGGGATCGAACCCAGGTCTCTCACATTGTAGACAGACGCTTAGACTATGAGGATGTGAATAAATATACTCAGGCAACTTCTCCTAGAGCTTCCCAGGTGGCGCTGGTGGTAAAGAACCCACCCGCCAATGCCGGAGACATATAAAAGACTCCTGTTCAATCCCCGGGTTGGGAAAATCCCCTGGAGAAAGGCATGGCAACCCACTCCAGTATTCTTGCCAGGAGAATCCCATGGACAGAAGATCCTGGTGGGCTACAGTCCATGGGGTCACAAAGAATCGGACTAAAGCAACTTAGCACAGCACGGCAACTTCTCCTATAAGGGATAGAAATTGCTGGGGAGGAGGGTCCCCTCATTAAGGTAGTTCTAGGCATGGAAATTGCCCCACTTAAGGTGTATTAATTTCCTAATTAACAAATTACCACAAATTTGATGGCTTAAAGAAATAGGAATCAATTCTGTCACAGTTCTAGGAGGCTGCTGCTGCTGCTGCTGCTGCTAAGTCGCTTCAGTCGTGTCTGACTCTGTGCGACCCCATAGATGGCAGCCCACCAGGCTCCCCCATCCCTGGGTTCTCCAGGCAAGAATACTGGAGTGGGTTGCCATTTCCTTCTCCATCTAGGAGGCTAGAAGTCTGAATTCAAATGCCCCAGGCTCTAGTGGTGAAGACTATAGGGGAGAATCCTTCCTTGCAGTTTCTGGAAGCTCTTGACAGTCATCAGCTTGTGGTTGCATCAGTCCAACATTTGCTTCTGCCTTCAGATGGCCATCCCTTCTTTTCCACCCATGTTGTATCTTCTTCTGTTTCTTATAAAGACCTTTGTCATTGGATTTAGGGCCCACCTTACTAATTCAGTAATATCTCATTTTAACATTCTTAATTTAATGACATTGGCAAAGACCCTTTTCCCAAATTAGGTCACACTCACAGACTCTAGGTGGACATTTCTTTTGGGGAGCCACCCCTCAGTCTACCATAGCAGGTGTGGACCTCAGAGGCAGCTTCACTTAGAACAATATGGTCTGAAGACAAGTGCTCAAGAATCCATTTTCAGGCACCGTATGTTAGATTCTATGTTGCAAGTAGCTGGAAACCCATATAAAATCAGCCTAAACAAGAAAGCAAACTTATGGGCTCATGAAATATCAAGATAGAAGGCTACCTTCAGGTGAAGCTTGAACCAGCAGCTCAATCATGTTTCATTGCAAGCCTACAGTTTGCTCTCCATAGACTTAATTCCTTATAAAGCTAGCTTTTCACTTGTGAACCAGCAATGGTAGCCTGTAATTCCTGGAGCTGCAAATATTCTTGTTCAGGATCTCCAGGAAAGGAGAGTTTGTGCATGCTTGTGCTAAGTTGCTTCAGTCATGTCTGACTGTTTGCAACCCCATGGACTAGAGCCCACCAGGCTCTAGTCCATGGAATTCTCTAGGCAAGAATATTGGAGTAGGGGTAAGGAGAATTTACTTTTCAGTAATGCAGACTGAATCACTGAAATTAAACCTGTTTGGCTTTCATTGGTCTGACTTGGCTTGAGGCGATGGAACACTCCTATGTCAATTGGGACTCACCTCTGGAGTTGGGTCAATCCAGCCTGAACTACATGACTAAAACTTGAGACCGTTTAAAAGAAGGAAGGTAATAAGGATGCTGGAGACAGGTATCACATAAAGAAAATGAGAAACTAATGACTGGAAGTAATATTGTTGGAGTGCTTATATATACTCTGTGCAAATGGCAACCCACTCCAGTACTCTTGCCTGAAAAATTCCATGGACAGAGGAGCCTTGTAGGCTATAGTCCATAGGGTCGCAAAGAGTCGGACACGACTGAGCGACTTCACTCACTCACACCTGAATTAGATCCCTTGTTTACAACAGCTGTAAGAGATATTGCAATGATCCCCACGCTACAGATTAGGAAACAAAGACATGAGGTGTTAAGTAGCTTACCCAGGGCCACACCGCTAGTCAGTATATATTCTGAAGGCACCAAGGACTGTCACAATCAAATGTATCTTAGAAATATCATTCCAAGGAGGATGAACTGGGAGAACAAGAAGAGCTGCCGGGAGCCCAGTAATTCAGATCAGCAGCAATGAGGACCAGAACCAGAACAGGGACCAAGGAAAAGGAAAGTGAAGTCGCTCAGTCGTGTCCGACTCTTTGTGACCCCATGGACTGTAGCATACCAGTCTCCTCTGTCCATGGGATTTTCCAGGCAAGGGTTCTGGAGTGGGTTGCCGTTTCCTTCTCCAGGGGATCTTCCTGACCCAGGGATTGAACCTGGGTCTCCCATTTTGCAGGCAGATGCTTTACCGTCTGAGCCCGCAGGGAAGCCGGGACCAAGGAGGGAGAGAAGGAACCAGTGTGAGAAATACCAAGGAAGTAGAATCAGTAGGGGCTTCCCATGTGGCACTAGGGGTAAAGGACCCATCTGCCAATGCAGGAGACATAGGAAATCTGGGTTCGGTCCCTGGGTCAGGAAGATCCCCTGGGGGAAGGAATGGCAACCCACTCCAGTATTCTTGCCTGGAGAATCCATGGACAGAGGAGCCTGGAGGGCTACAGTCAACGGGGTTGCAAAAAGTTGGACACAGCTGAAGCAACTTAGCATGCACACAGAGTCAGTGGACTTGGTTATTGTGTGTGAATGCACAGAATAGAATCATTCATGAGCCCCAGGCCTCTAACTTGAGTGACTCAGCTAATTCACTGCCATTAACTGAAATTGAATAATAGCTTATATTTACAGAGGGCTTACTTTGTACCAAGCACTTCACTGGGACTTGCTCATTTCATCTTCACAATATTCTTCTAACGCTAAATGATAAACAACCGAAAAATCTCAGGAGACTCATCAACAAGCTTTAATTAGCCAATGTGTGTCTGTGAGTGGGAGACAGAGGTCAGCTAAGGTATATAGGTGAGGAAGTTTGGCTCTGCCTCACCTGTCTCTTATCCTCCTTTTGGGACCTCCACTCTTACCAGATAATAGCACTTATTGCAAAGATGTACCTACTCTAAGATAGTGTAATATTGACTTGCTGTTTAGCTGCTCAGTCATGTCCAACTCTTTGTGACCCCATGGACTGTAGCCCACCAGGCTCCTCTGTCCATGGAATTCTCCAGGCAAGAATACTGGAGTCGGTTGCCAAGCCCTCCTCCAGGGGATCTTCCCAACCCAGGGACTGAACCCATATCTCAGGTGGATTCTTTACCACTGAGCCACCAGAGAAACCCAATAGGGACAGATAAATAAAGCAAAGGAATTTTCCCCAAAAGAGAGTTGGTAAGGGCATGAAGAAATGGAAACTTTGTCATTGTTATTGGCAGAATAAATCAATACGATCAGTTTATAGAGCAATTATACAATATCTAGTGAAAAGAGCATAATGCTAGTTATATGAAAACCTGATTATGACAGAGGTGGCATTAAGAGTCAGTGGAGAAAGAATGGGCTCTGTTATAAGTAGCACTAGTTACATCGGAGAAGGCAATGGCAGCCCACTCCAGCACTCTTGCCTGGAAAACCCCATGGATGGAGGAGCCTGGTAGGCTGCAATCCATGGGGTCGCGAAGAGTCAGACACGACTGAGCGACTTCACTTTCACTTTTCACTTTCTTGCACTGGAGAAGGAAATGGCAACCCACTCCAGTGTTCTTGCCTGGAGAATCCCAGGGACGGAGGAGCCTGGTGGGCTGCCGTCTATGGGGTCTCACAGAGTCGGACACGACTGAAGCAACTTAGCAGCAGCAGCAGCACATTACATATAAAAATTTGAAATTAGATACTTATCATATGCACAAAATAGATTTCAAGTGGATAAAAGATCTAAAATTATGTTTATGAGAATGTCTTATGAATTGGGATGGGAAAGGACTTTTTGCAAAGTCACAAATCATTAAGGGAAACATTGATACATTTGATTATTAAAATTAAAAACCTCTGTTCAACAACCTACCCAAGCATCATAGGTAACATGGCCTTTAACTGACAATTGTTTAGTTTCCAGAATATAGGGAGAACTTTCATACATCTATAAAAACAAATGCAAACTACAAAGTACTTCTACAGGCAGAAGATATTAACCAGAAAATATTTCTGATGCTTGAATTGCCAATATGCATATGAAAGTTTTCTCAACTGCACTAGGAATCAAGGGGAAAAAAATTAAAATCACATTGAGATATTTCACTCCCTGTCAATGCGGCAAAGATGAAAAAGTCTGACGTTATCAAGAGTTGGCAAGGAGAAAAAATATTAATGTCATGGAATTTTATTCTTTAAGCTGGGGAATTTTTATGGATTAAAGGGAATTAAAGAAGACTAAAGATATATGACAATTAAATACAATCAATGTTCAATCCCTGATTAGATTCTGGACTGGAGGAAAAATTATGAAGAGCACTATTAGCTCAGTGGAGAACTTTGAATGTGGCCTATATAATAGGTAATAGAGTTATCTCAGTGTTTAATTTCCTGAGTGAAATAATTGCATTATGTTATGTAGGAGCATGTCTTTGTTCTAGGATAGATATATACATATTTATAATTTTATTTGTATTCATTAAATATCTTTATTTATGTCTGTTTACATGTGTTTCAATATATGTATCATTTGGAAACAGAACACAAAAGGCCAAGAAATTTTGAAGAGAAAGGGAAAACAAATGTAGCAAAATGTTAGTAACTGTTGAAATAAAGTAGATACATGTGTTCATTGTAGCATTTTGGCAACATTTCTGTAAGTTTGAAATTTTTTCCATAGAGAGGAAGCAAGGACATGAAAAAATGGAAACCTTGACATTGCTATTGGCCATATAAATTGATACAACCACTTCAGAAAACAATTTGGCAACATCTAGTGAAGTCAAAGATATCTAATTCTATAACCCACCAATTCTGCTCTGGACATGTTTTCTCAAATTGCACAGTAGATGTGTATAAGACAGGTCACTGCGGTATTGTTTTAGCAGGAAAAAGAAAAAAAAAAGAGGAATAACAAAATGTTCACAAATCACAGGAAAAAGTAAAGCAACCATCTATTCTTACAATTTAGTAGTTAGAGTGAATGAGCTAGTCCTATGCGTATCACTATTTTAAAATCTCAAAAATAATATTATTGAGTGAAGAAAGCAATTTACAGAAAGATCAGTGCAGTAATATGTCATTTTTATACTGCTAAAACAGTTCAAAAACAGCACTAAATCTTATTTATGGATTCATACATATGTAGTCAATGTTTAAAACTATTGAAGATGATAAATATTAAAATTCAAGATTGTGAAGAGAGACGGGGATGAGATTTGGAGCTTTTGCCCCCAAGGAATCTTCATCCGTATCTGTAATTTACATCTTAAGAAAAAGAATTGGGGAACAATAGAGTAAAATGTGTTAACATGTGACAAAGGGGGTGACAGAGGAGAGATGTCTGTTATATTAGTCTCTCAATTTTACCATGAGCATAAAATATTCACAATACATTTTTGAGATCTTTAGCAAGACAGGACCTGGAAATAGGCCTTTTACTCGGCTCTTAGAGGAGGCATACTAAATAAACACTTGCTATAAACTCAGGAGATGGAGCTTTCAGGAGAGGCTGATTTCGGAAGGTATCTCTTGCCAAGGCAGCCAGTTCACTGCAGTGCTTTTGTGCCCATGGGGAGCACTAAATTGACCCTGGGAGCAGTGCTTTGACACCGCATCTCTATCCTCTAAAAATTGCACACATCTATATCTGCAAGGGATTTAGGACAATGGTTGTGAGCTTCAGCCCTACAGTGCCACACACCTAGAGGAAGACAAACAGCCTGAAATAAATTGTGAAAAAGCTTGCTGACTGCGGAGTTCCTCCCTGGAAGAATTCCCAGCCCTCACTGAGAACCAGAGGGAGCATCAAGAAGGGGCCAGAGGGAACCCCCCCCCCCCAACTCCTTCCTCTAAAAGGGGTCTCTAGTCAGGCATACACAGGCTCCAAAAGAAGCCCCATGGGGGAAGTTGCCAAAGTCGCTTTGGCAGCCTCAGCCGTGCCTAGTGTCCTAGACTCATGTCTTGGAACATAGTTGAGAACAGGAGCTAACAACTGGGATTGCATGGACCCACCTCCCTCAACTCTTAAATACAGGTCAGTTGTATGGGTTAAAGCATTTGTCCCCAACCTTTCTGGCACCAGGCATGGGTTTTGTGGAAGACTATTCTTCCATGGAAGGCGGTGGTGGTCCAGACGGTAATGCAAGCAATGAGCATGCCACTCACCTCCTGCTGGGCAGCCTGGTTCCTAACAGGCCGTGCACCAGGGGCTGGGGAAAGGGAAAAGTGTCAGTTGCTCAGTTGAATCGGACTCTTTGGGGCCCCATGGACTGTAGCCTGCCAGGCTCCTCTAACCATGGAATTCTCCAGGCAAGAACACCCTGATTTAAGGTGTTGCACTCTCCATCCTGAGAAAAAAACAGGATATTTAAGATCATTTGGTAAACGTGTGGAATGGTGAGCATCTCTTCTGTGGCAGGCGCTGGGCTAGACTGCACAGCCAAGGATGAACAAGAGCAAGTCAGGTCCTCAGGAAGTCCAGTGCGGGAGGCAGACAAATGGGTCAAAGGCAGAAAGTGGAACGTTCCAATGGTCCAGGGTTCTAGCTGTGACAGTCTCCAGCAGCAGAGACGAGAGCGCCAGGAACGTGGATGGTGGCCATCGGGGTTCCCTAGAGGAAGCAAAGTCCGAGCTGATGACACGTGGACAGGAGGACATGGGCAAAGCCTGTGTGTGTGTGAGAGCAACGTGAGCTGGGGCCCTGCCCTTGAAAGAAGATGGACAGGAGGGTTTCCCAAAGCCTTCAAGGTGAGTAATGCTGTATTTTTAATTTTTTTTTTTAATTGGAGTATAGTTGCTTCACGGTGTTGTGTTGGTTTCTGTTGTACAAGAGGAATCAGCGAGAAGTATGTCCCCTCCCCCTTGAGCCTCCCTCCCACCCCGCATCCCACCCCTCTAAGCCATCACAGAGCACCGAGCTGAGCTCCCTGTGGGATACAGCAGCTTCCCGCTAGCTATCTACTTTACACATGGTAACATATTACTATATATTGCTTTCACTCTGTGGGGCTGGAGAAGCCTCTTGAGAGTCCTTGGACTGCAAGGAGAAAAAACCTGTCAATGCTATAGGAAATCAATTGTGCATATTAAATACTTAACAAATGCTCATTATCGTTATTGTTGTTAATACTGTGTCCATGTTTCTGATACCTTTTTAAAAAAATGTCATGCCCTGTCGCTGCTTTTTCACTCTATCTTTTGCATACAGCCACTAGATAGACCCCCCTCAAGGCTTAGCTTCCTGTGTTTGTATTATGAAGAAAGTAGGCATGGACTTCCCTGGTGGTCCAGTGGTTAAGACTTCGCCTTCCAATGCAGAGGGGCCAGGTTCCATCCCTGGTTGGGGAACAGATCCCACACGCCTTGTGAAGCGGTCAAAAAGAAAATGGAAAGAAAAGAGAAAAACAGGCATATTGGATATTCTTTCTTGACCCAGGGTTGCTCCCCTGGAGATCCTGACATCAGACTCCAGCTTCCACCCTCCCACCTCTGGTTAAGAAACCCCCACAGCGTCATTGCAGGCTTTTAAACAGGGAAGACACACAGCTAGATAAGGCTGTTTGCAGTATCACTTAATTATCTTGGTATCAAATTTATAACGTGTCCAAAATAGTTTATAAGCTCTTGGGTCTTCGTTTGTCAACAGCCTGAATTTTTTATTTCTAAGGAGGTGACCCTCTGGCTTCCCTGGTCTATAGTACACTCTGGGCCCGGGGACGGTATATTTTACACGCTGTTGAAATAAGCCCTTGTCATTTTCTGGGTTAACACTCCCTGGATGCGTCAGTTACTCATTTCCAAGCACTGCGGCCTCCTCAAGCCCTCTTAAGGGTCAGGCCGCTCTCCTCTCCGAGGGTCCCTGGCTCGGCTGCCACCTAGTGGCGAGTTCTGTAACAAAGGGCTCTTGAGACGCACTTCAAATGCGCCCTTGGAAAGGAGACCCTCCGTTGCTGTGACTCATTCCAGGATGACAGTGCAAAAGATATTTACTCATCTTCTTAAAGATGAGTAATCGGCTTCTGGCTGATGGGAGGCTGTCTTTGAAAAACAATCCGATTTTGTTTTCTTCAAATATGAATGTCAGGATTTTCTAAGCAAATTAATGATTTTTTTTTTTTCTCTTCAAATCCACTGCTGCAAGGGAAGGGCTAAGCCAGCATTGGGGGAGGGGTGGGCGTATTGCGAAGGATTGTCAAGCCTTTAGAACGGGCTGAGTTATGTTGTAAGCACTCAGAACATCTCATCTGATCTTTATTTCAATCCTGAGATAGGTCTTGTAATAAAAAACAAAGGTAGTAATTATTATTTATTGTCATTGTTGTTTTATAAATGAGGGAATTAAGGCTTAGGGAGGTGTAACATTAAGTGACAAGACTGGGCTTCTAACCCCGATCTGTCTGACACCACTACCTGTGTTCTTGATCATCCCACTCCTAAATGATTATTTTTCTGCACCTGCCTGGTTCCAACATCAGTTCATCCTGCAAATATTTGTCAGGGCTTCCCAAGTGGCTCAGTGGTAAAGAATTCACCTACCAAGCAGGAGATGCAGAAAACACAAGTTTGATCCTTGGGTAGGGCAGGTCCCCTGGAGAAGGAAATGACACCTCACTCCAGTATTCTTGCCTGGGAAATCCCATGGACAGAGGAGCCTTGTGGGCTACAGCCCATGGGGTTGCAAAAGAGTTGGACATGATTTAGCAACTGAGCATGCATGCACACAAATATTTGTCAAGACCCTAAATGTTTCTTCTCTTGAATGTTGGTTATTCACAACGATCCAGACACACACCTTTCCCTGATGAAGCTTACAGTCTAGTGGGAGAAAAGAGAAAATGCTTTATAGCTTGATAAATGCTGTGATGAGCTTAGCACAGGATGCTGGGGGCCATATATTTGAGTAGTTTACCGTGTAACCTGGGGGCAGTCAGGATAGACTTCCTAGAGGAGGTGACCAAGGTAATTCTTACTGGATGAATGGGAATTAGGCAGGCCCAAGGAAGGAGGGAATTAGAGAAGGACATCTCAGACAAAATAAGCAGCCAACACAAGTGACCAGAGGTCCCAGGTGGGAGCTGAGCACTGGGAGAACTCTTATAATTGGAGAGTTTCAGAAAGGGACCCAGGAGTTGGCTCATATGGGTGCTGACTTTTGTTATCTATGTCTGGCAGGATGCTGGCAACTTCATTCTGAAAGGAACACTGCTTTGCAGAGCAAAAGCTCTGAGAGAGAGAGGAAAGAAAGAAGCCTTCTCTTCCCCCTTGTGGCCTGAAACACAGGTGTGACTGAAGCTCTGAAACACAGAGCTTCAGCAGAAGCTCTGAGAGGCCTGATAAAGATGCTCTGTGATAAGGCACTAGCTTTGGCCACGGTGGGCCTGGAGGACTGGCCCCATGTCACGTGGCCAAGACAGCACAGCGCCCCATGTTACACCCTGGATCAACCTCAAGGCCAAAGTTTGAAAGGATGAGTCTTGTTTTCCCTATTATTTATTTTTAAAATTTTGGCCCACACCATGGGACTTGTAGGATCTTAATTTCCCACCCAGGGTTTGAACTTGAGCCTCCAGCATTGGAAGGCAGAGTCTTAAACACTGGACCATCAGGGAAGTCCCTTGTTTTGCTGTTAAACATAATTGCAGAGAAGAAGGAAAGCACTGTGATGGAAGAGAAGGCTCCTTGCTGTGCACTGCTGGTACCTTCCACGGATGGTGAGAACCAAGTACATGCTCTTCTCTAACAGGTGAGACCTTGGGAGGCCACCCTTCCTGTTGTTTTCTCCATGGTACTGCCCCCTTAAATGACGCTTACTCCCTGGAAGAAAAGCTGTGGGCAACCTAGACAGCATATTAAAAAGCAGAGACATTACTTTGCCAACAAAGGTCTGTCTAGTCAAAGCTATGGTTTTTCCAGTAGTCATGTATGGATGTGAGAGTTGGACCATAAAGAAAGCTGAGCATCAAAGAATCGATGCTTTTGAAATGTGATGCTGGAGAAGACTCTTGAGAGTCCCTTGGACTGCAAGGAGATCCAACCAGTCCATCCTAAAGGAGATCAGTCCTGAATATTCATTGAAAGGACTGATGTTGAAGCTGAAACTTCAATACTTTGGCCACCTGAAGAGCTGACTCATTTGAAAAGACCCTGATGCTGGGAAAGATTGAGGGCAGGAGGAGAAGGGGACGACAGAGGATGAGATGGTTGGATGGCATCTCTGACTTGATGGACATGGTTTTGAGTAAACTCCAGGAGCTGGAGCTGGACAGGGAGACCTGGTGTGCTGCGGTCCATGGGGTCGCAGAGAGTCGGACATGACTGAGCGACTGAACTGAGCTGCCCCCTAGTGGCTTTCAGTATGACTAGCTGTTACTTGGATGCTTCTTGGGCAAAGCCACTTTGCCAAATTATGAGTAAATCACGAAGAAGGTCATTTACAGGTATGCAGTGTATTCAGTCAACCAGATTTTGCTTCACACAGTGACTGGGCTATAGCTTAATCAGTTTCTCTCTTCTGTTTACTAGCTGCCTAGTGGGATCATTTCACTTTGATGACACTTTTGACCTTTTTGTTAGACATTCCAGGCTGAACCCTTTGATTGAGGTTGAATGGTTGTTCCATAACCTCCTGAATCCCAGCCCCGTGTTTGTTTGTTTTTCCATATTTTTCTGTGTCTCTTAACCAAATCTTCCTTCTCCGGTCCTTTCTTTCCTCATGGAGAATTTCTCCCTCAGTGATTGCATTTTCTTTAAGTCTTTGTAGCAGCAATGGAAATCTTCCAGTCTTAACGGCAGTGACAAGAGGCCATGTCTTTAACTCCCGAACAGGGGAATTTGTTATGGCAACTGGCTATGAAATAGGGAGGACTTGGCACCAACTTTTCTATTTGTGACTCATATTTAGAACCTTTTTAAACCACTTTCATAATATGGTGGTTAAGAACAGTGACTTAAGTTCTGCCAGTTGAGTAATCTTAGACAATTTACTTAACCTCTTCATGCCTTACTTTCTTCATCTGTAAACTGTCCTGAGACCAGTGCCTGGCCCAGAGTAAGCACTATTGAGTCTTTTTTGGGGAGGGGATGGCGGGCCACACTGCGTGGCATGCAGGATCTTAGTTCTCCGACCAGGGATCAAGCCCACGCCCCCTGCACTGGAAGCACGGAGACTATTGAAACTTTGCTACTGTTCCCTTTTCTGACTACTTCCCGTGGTCCCTCTAATCTTGATCAAATCATCACTTAATTCCCTAGTGTCAGGCTTCCCTGGTGGTCCAGTGGTTAAGAATCTGCCTTGCAATTTAGGGGACACTGGTTCTATCCCTGGTCCAGGATGATCCCACATGCCTCAGAGCAACTTAGCCCATGTGCTACACTACTGAGCCCACGTGCCATAGCTACTGAAGCCACGTGCCCGTGTGCTACTGAAGCCCGTGAGCCCACGTGCCATAGCTACTGAAGCCCGTGTGCCCCAAGAGAAACCACCGCAAAGAAAGAGAAAGAGAAAAGAAAGAGAAAGCACCGCCCTTGGGCTTCAACTAGAGAGTAACCCTTGTTCACCGCAGCTAGAGAAAGCCCCTGCACAGCAATTAACCATATGACAGGTAGAGAAAAGAGTTGAGAACTTAAACCAATTTTCTAAATACCACTTTAGTTAATAAGATCATTACAATTATAGTTCCTTATTTTGCAAAAAATATTGACAGTATGCCATATCTAAAATGAAATTCATTCCAGATGAAGTAAAGATTTAAATAAAGGGAAAAGACAAAGCATTAAGACAACATGTAAATAAATCCAGAAAATCTAGGGAAAACCTTCAAGAAAAAAAAAAAAGGGACCCAGCACAGCCTAAATAAATAAATTAATTAAATATTTTAAAAAATGTGGAGGTTCGCCCTGTTCATTCTGGAGTGCCGTTCCTCACCATGACTGCCCCTGTTTAAGAAAGCCCACATGAAGTAGGAAAGAGCCTGCTCACACAGGCTCCCAGCTCATCCCTCCTACCCCACAAAACCACGCTCTCACCTTCTCTAGGGTCCCCTTCCAAATGCCCAGCTGTGGACTCCTCTACTTATATGGCGCCCATTTTCTCTTCCAGTGTTAGTTCTGAATCCTCTCAAATAATCTTGAGTAATTTATGCCAGATAGCTTTATATTAGAATTTGTAACTTACACAACACTGGAGACCAGTGTCCCATGGTGTGCTATTTTACACTTTCTGTCTTGGAGTCTGCTCTGTTTATTTGTGGATTTCTGCACAGAGTTTGGATAGATGCCTACCTTGGTGTTTTCAGCATCTTCCATAAGCCTGAACAGAAGCCTGACATGACACGGCACACCCATCACTTCCTTCTCTTCGAGAACTGCTCTGTGCAATAATAAAATGCTATTGGTTTTTAGTGATTTGTTTGTGACAAAAGGGCCAAAAATTATATCCTGCTGCAGAAAGATCATATTTGCCTTTAAAAACAAAATTCTATTTCTTTCAGGGGATAATATAATTTGATTTTCTGTTTTCTTCACGGATATTGCATGTTCATCTTTGTTTTTCTGAATTCTAGTACTCTAGTTCTGTCTGGTTTATCATGGAGGAGATGAGATTTTTAAGGCAAAAACTCTCAGTGTTTGAACTCAGTTTTACTTTTATCTTCGCAAGAGTGTAAGGGATAACATGACTTTTCCTGATGTTAGCTCCTCTGCCTGCAGTAGGGACCACAATAGACTTACCTGGAAGATGTGCCGTAGCGGCTCTGCAGCTGGGAAATGTTAAGGGTAAGTTTATAGCCACGACTATTGGCAACAAGAAGAAATACTGAGCTATTAAGAAAAAGACATGAATATGGTAGATGTGACATCAGGGCAGGTTGCCATGGTGTACATTCTAGGATTGAGTCCCCTGGCCACTGAGTGATTTCAGTTCATGTACACTACCTTCCCATAGTTGGATGGGAAACTGGGAATCTCAGATAGGGCCTCCTCAGTAAAAGGGATCCTGTGTTTCCTGCTTGTGAGATCCCATGCTTCCATGTCTCACCCTCAGCTGGTGGCGGCCCTGGGTACTCCTCGATAGCACTATGTATGAAATAGGCAGAGGCCATCTGGGGGTGCGTCTGCACATCTCCCTCAGGGAACCCTTCGCCCCACCCTGGGCTTGCTTCTCCTGTGGAATCTCTGGCTCCCTAGAGCCCTTTGCTGTTGGGCCTTAACCCTTGTCAACTCTCATTTCTTTCCCTTCTTTCTTGCTGCTTTGGAGAGAAAAGATAAATACATAACATTTGCCTTTGACACCTAATTCCATTTCAAAGCCCTTTGTCTTTGTACTTATCATCTGTATAAATGATTTTAAAATCATTATATTGGATTTTTTCCCAATAAAATTAAACATATATAGGACCTATATGCTGAAACCACAAAATACTGATGAAAGAAAGGATGAAAGATATAAAGAAATGGAGAGACATACCATGTTCATATTTGGAAGACTCAGTGTAATAAAGATGTCAGTTCTCCCCACACTGATTTGCAGGTTTAATGCAATTCCTATCAAAATCCCAGCAAAAAATTTTTTTGTAGATATAGGCAAGTTTATTTTAAAAGTGATATGGAAGAACAAAAGAATTCCAAGAGCTAAAGCAATTATGAAAAAGAATAAAGTGGAAGGAGTCACTCTACCTAATTTTAAAACTTATTACAGACTATAGTACTCAACTTCAGCCATCCTCTCCACTTGGATGCCACACTAATCATGTCTACAGCCTGGAATTCATTCTCAATTGCTTTCTGGAATCCCCAGTAACTTGCTGGCCATTTTTATCTTTCACTTGGGGTTGTCTCACCAGACCTCAAATTTAACTTGTTTAAGCCAACTATATCAATAAGTTTCAGATTTTCCGCCTTCACCCTATGATGTCATTGCCTCTCTTGCTGTTTCTGTAAGCCTACCATCTGCTTGCTCTCCAACTTGCATCTATTTGTCCCTTATTTTTCTTTCCCTCTGTGGTCATCCTAGTTCCTGTTCTTATGGTTTCATTATCAGCTCTTTGTAATAGTCCTCAAACTACTCCCCCATCTTATATCTTTTCTCCTTAATGACAACCCCCTCTAAACACCACCACCAGTATAACTTTCCTAAAACTTCACTCTCATAATGCCATTTGTCTGCTCAAAAAACTTTCAGAGACTTCACTATTGAAAGGAATAAGCCAAACTCCTCAACTTAGAATTCAACCTCCTTTTTATTGAGCCCAATTAATCTTTGTAAGAGCTTCCCTGGTGGCTCAGATGGTAAAGCGTCTGCCTGCAATGCGGGAGACCTAGGTTCGATCCCTGGGTTGGGAAGATCTCCTGGAGAAGGAAATGGCAACCTACTCCAGTATTCTTGCCTGGAGAATCCCACGGACGGAGGAGTCTGGTAGGTTACAGTCCATGGAGTCGCAAAGAGTCAGACTTGACTGAGTGAGTTCACTTTCACTTTCTTTCTTCAAATTTTGTTTTGGAGTATTGCAAACTTGATTCCCACTGTTCTAAAAGAAGTGGACCAAGTAGGCTAGAACACTCTCAATGCCTTAATCACCCTGGGGCAAATTCTCACTTGGGTGCCTTTGTTTCTTCAGCCTAAAATGCTTCCCCTGTTGATCTTTCTGTTTTCTCATTCATGTAGATTCTTGAATATCCCTCACAATTCTTAGTTTCCAGATACTGTCCCTGACCCTGCACAAACGTTGATTTCTCTCTCACTGGCCACACTGCTAACACTGACCGAGTATACTTTCCCCATGTCATCCAGCATATTATGTCTGCATCCAGCTGTCTATTATAAGGACCCTGAAAACAGGGGCCATGACCTACGTACACACACCAACTTTCCTCGCACGGTCCTGCACACAGCCAGTGCTCAGGACACAGCTTTGGCACACTTATGTGTCTTGATGATAAGACTTTATAAAAGCCAAGTTGCTTTATCATGTTTCATTCTTTCTTAACCTTGGGTCTAAGACTACAGACTACAGACTATGAAGAAACCATGGAAAATTTGATATGAAGTGGTTAACACTCGTGCCAATGAGCTGTTGCTTTTCTGGAATGATCTGAACACTGTCTCTCAGAAAGTGTCATGGTTCTGCCAGTGGGGTCCATATAAGTCCAGAATGAGAAGTGACATCCAGCATTTGCACAGGACTGGCTTTTGCAGACATTAATTCAATAAAGATACAGGACTTAAAAACAACACTTCACAGGGAACTCTGCTCAATGTTATGTGGAAGCCTAGATGGGAGGGGAGTTTGAGGGAGAACGGATACATGTGTATGTGTGGCTGAGTCCCTCTGCTGTCCACCTGAAACTATCATAACATTGTTAATCAGCTATACTCCAATACAAAATTAAAAGTTTCATAAGGAAAAAATCTTATCTTTCTGACTGTTTTCAGCAGTCATGAAAACAAGGACTAAGTGGTCAACACTGCTGCTCAAACTCATGTTCACTGAGTCGGTGATGCCATCCAACCAGTGGGGTCTGCGGATGAGCAAAGTCATTTCTTAACACACACAACAGTCTTGGGAGACAGCTCCTTGGTGACGAGGTTTGGAAACTCCTGCAAGAAATGACATGTGTACCAACCAGCACAAACCTTCAGAAGGCAGAGTGGGAAAGCCTCTGATCATTAGCCTGCCCTGGCAGGCACTGAGGGTTCATGCAGAGTGCTCGCTCAGAGAAGGGTCAAGGGAAACTTGACTTCCTGGAAGAGAACACGAAAGAATAGCTTCCCTGTTTTGCCCGGCACCCCACCCCAAACACACACACATTATCTAATTTAATCCTTGTTTCAATAAAAGGGAGCAGAGTCTCCAAGAGGGTTCGGAAATGAATTGTCCAGGCTGTACAGCTCCTCAAGAGCGGGGCCACGTGCATGTATGCTGTGC
>SJYT01026125.1:0-34109 GCA_006410635.1 Cephalophus harveyi
AGTCAATAAAGCAGAAATAGATGTTTTTCTGGAACTCTCTTGCTTTTTCCATGATCCAGCGGATGTTGGCAATTTGATCTCTGGTTCCTCTGCCTTTTCTAAAACCAGCTTGAACATCTGGAAGTTCATCGTTCATGTATTGCTGAAGCCTGGCTTGGAGAATTTTGAGCATTACTTTACTAGTGCGTAAGATGAGTGCAAACAATTGTGCAGTAGTTTGAGCATCCTTTGGCATTGCCTTTCTTTGGGATTGGAGTGAAAACTGACCTTTTCCAGTCCTGTGGCCACTGATGATTTTTCCAAATTTGCTGGCATAGAGTGCAGCACTTTCACAGCATTATCTTTTAGGATTTGAAATAGCTCGATTGGGATTCCTTCACATCCACTAGCTTTGTTCATAGTGATGCTTTCTAAGGCCCACTTGACTTCACATTCCAGGATGTCTGGCTCTAGGTGAGTGATCACACCATTGTGATTATCTAGGTCATGAAGATCTTTTTTGTACAATTCTTCTGTGTATTCTTGCCACCTCTTCTTAATATCTTCTGCTTCTGTTAGGTCCATACGATTTCTGTTCTTTATCAATCCCATCTTTGCATGAAATGTTTCTTTGATATCTCTAATTTTCTTGAAGAGATCTCTAGTCTTTCCCATTCTGTTGTTTTGCTCTATTTCTTTGCATTGATCACTGAGGAAGGCTTTCTTATCTCTCCTTGCTATTCTTTGGAACTCTGCATTCAAATGCTTATATCTTTCCTTTTATCCTTTGGTTTTCGCTTCTCTTCTTTCCAAAGCTATTTGTAAGGCCTCCTCAGGCAGCCATTTTGCTTTTTTGCATTTCTTTTTCTGGGGGATGGTCTTGATCCCTGTCTCCTCTATAATGTCATGAACCTCTGTCCATAGCTCATCAGGCACTCTGTCTCTCAGATCTAGACCCTTAAATCTATTTCTCACTTCCACTGATCTCCAGTAACATATTGGACACTTACCAACCTGGGGAGTTCCTCTTTCAGTGTCCTATCATTTTTGCCTTTTCATATTGTTCATGGCATTCTCAAGGCAAGAATACTGAAATGGTTTTCCGTTCTCTTCTCCAGTGGACCACGTTCTGTCAGACCTCTCCACCATGACCCGTCCGTCTTGGCCCCACACGTCATGGCTTAGTTTCACTGAGTTAGACAAGCCTGTGGTCCGTGTGATCAGATTGGCTAGTTTTCAGTGATTATGGTTTTAGTGTGTTGTGGCCTCATCCAATCACAAGGGGGTGCACAGTGGTAAAGTCTCCTATGCCCTGAAGGAAAGGAAAACTAGACAGGAGTGGGTATTTGGAGCTACTGCAAGTCTAGAGTCATCAGATGAGGGAACAGCTGGTGCAGAGAAGTGGAAATTGAAACAGTGTAATGAGTTCTGAGAACTGCACAAAGCTTGGCATTTTTGAAATGAAAAACAAAAAATGTGAAAGAGGCTGGGAAGTTGCGCTTTTATGGGGCTTCACTTCACTTTGCAGATACTGTCTTTCTTAGGTTGAAGACTTGCGGCAGGTCTGCATTGAGGAAGTCTGTTGACAAAACTTTTTCAACAGTTGCTTGGTGTCTCCATGTTATATTTTGGTGACTCTCACAGTTTCAATTTTCCTTTCTTTTTTTTTTTTTTTAATATCTTATGCCTATCTTTATTTTTTTCTTTTTTTAAATTTAAATTTATTTATTTTAATTGGAGGCTAATTACTTTACAATATTGTATTGCTTTTGCCATATATCAACATGAATCCACCACAAGTGTACACATGTTTCCAATCATTACAAGTAATTTGTGATCATTTATCTTTGATGTTACTATGGTAATTGTTTTGGGGTGCCATGAAACGTGCCCATATAAGATAACAAACTTAATCAATAAGTGTATGTATCCTGACTGCTCCACCAACTGGCTGTTCCCCCATCTCTCTCCTTCTCCTTGAGCATCCTTATTCCCTCATACAACAGAAGGATTGAGATTAGGCCAATTAATAACCCTATGGTGGCCTCTAAGTATTCAAATGAAAGAAAGAGCCACATATTTCTCACTCTAATTCAAAAGATAGAAATGATTAAGATTAGTGAGAAATACATGGTGAAAGCTGACACAGGCTGAAGGCTAGGCCACTTGTACAAACAATTAGCAAAGTCGTGAATGCAAAGAAAATATTCTTAAGAAAATTAAAAGTGCTATTCCACTGAACATGCAAATGATTAGAGAGCAAAACGGCCTTATTGCTGACATGGAGAAAGTTTTCTTGGGCTCCTGATTCTGGGGCCCATAACAAGATTCAGCATAAGTTTTATAATTTTATGGGATTTATCATTTCATTGGCTGGATAACTACAGTTTCCATTCTATCAGACAGGTGGATGAACCAGGATTATAATTCATTTTAAAATGCTAAAAAAGACAAAATTCAGAGATAAATGCTAAGAATAAAAGGGCATGTTTCATTGTATTTTAAACTTACTTAAAATTTTGTTGAGAATTTGAAATTTACTCACAGACAATAATCTTTGGGAGCTTCCCAGGTGGCAGAGTGGTCAAAGAATCTGCCATCCAGTGCAGGAGATGCAAGAGACTCAGGTTTGATCCCTGGGTCAGAAGATCCCCTAGAGTAGGAAGTGACAACTCACTCCAGTAATCTTGCCTGGAAAATTCCATGGACAGAGGAGCCTGGTGGGCTGCAGTCTAGAGGGTCTCAAAATGTCAGGCACAACTGAGCACATACAAATGAACATTTTAAAGAACCATCCATGTACTAAGGAAAATTCAGAACATCTAGCTTCTTGGAAGAAAAGAGGATGCTAAAAAGGGGAAGAAATGCAGAGAAGAAGTAGAGAAGGTTTATATAAAATTTTTGCTAAAAATGAAAAGACTAGTGGAAAACTTTTTAACTGGATGTCTAAGTTGGGATGATGGGTATTTAATATGTACAAATCATTTACTTCTTGGGATCTGCATTTTCACATTTACACATGAAAGGTGTTGGACAGACCATATCTAATGCAGAGATTTATGGAGGCATATTTTTCCTTTCCAAGTTTAATATTTATTGAGAACTAACAATGATTGGGATTGATTTGGCTCTGATTTTACCTGGTTAACATCTCCAGCTATGGTTTGATTTGGAAGAAATTTTCACCAAACGTCTAAATGACCCTTTCTTGCTGACTGAGTGTGGTCAGCATCTGGGTGTCTTTAAAAGGGATGTTTTTATAACTTGCATATGTTCTAGGCCTTCACTGAGCTTGCTTTCTGCATGGAATCATTACAAAAATTCACATTCTGGTAAACAAAAATAATTGCAAGATATTTCTGATCATTATTTGCCTTTTGAAGAGCATTAAAGCAGCATGCTAACAAACCAGAATCAGAATTCTTAAACATCTTGTTTTTCAAACCCAGGTCTGCCATAATCCATAACTTCTCTAGAGATTCTTTCACAACAAAACATCTCCAATGTTGTCTGACCTTCCTCTTCCTTTATTCCACCCATGCAAGCAACAGCTATACCACGTTGCTGATAGATTGTCTACCTGTAGCCTCGCCTTTACCTAATGATGGTTCCTGGCTCCTCCAGAAGGGCTATCCCCCTCCTGGTCCTTCCCTGTAGCTCATGAACAGCAGTGCACAGAATCTCTGGGCCTGAAACACAGAGATGTGTTTAATGTGTTTCTCTCTTGAGATATTCTTGGTGAGCATTTCTGATCACAAAAAGAGAGACACGATCACTATCATGCTCATGGGTTCCTCTTCTGAGTGGCAAATTCTCTTCCTACTTTTTGTTTTGTACTACAGGAATAGAAGTAATTCCCTTTCAACAGTTCTGGGAGCATAGTCCAGCTTAGAGTGACTGTTAGTATCAGATAATCCTTCATAGACTTGCCAAAGGAAGAAAGGAAACTTGTCAGTGAAAGAATTTAATCTCTGCTCACTTAGCAGGCAAAGACTAAGGCAAGTGAAGAAAGATAGTGTCTTATATGCCAGCTATGCCTTAATTACTTATCTATCACTTCCACAGTTGAAATCATCATAAGATTATCTTGCATCCCCCCAATTCTGGGGTACCTGGGTTTCATTATTGAATTTATCCCACCTCTGCTGTTTCTTTAATGGGCCAGAAAATGAGCAATTGAGAAGTCACAGTAATCTTGTTAGTTTCCCTTGGTTCATGCCGGAAGCAGACTATAAATCTAAGACCTGGGTAAAATTCCATTCTCAAAATTTATACTTCTTGCTGGGACCTCACTTAGGGAAATCCAAGTTTAAAAACAATTGGGACATTCTTGTCTTTTTATCTCTCTGTCCAAGAGCTGAGGTTAATTATGGTGTTGGTCTCCTTGTTTTTCTTCTTTATTCTGATAAATTCACAAACAGGTGGAACTGACTGGCCGTCCAATGTTACCTTTCCTTTCTTCTTTTTTATATTTATTTATTTGGCTGCTCTGGGTCTTAGAAGTGGCATGTGGGGTCTTTGATCTTCCTTGTGGGCATGTGGGGTCTAGTTTCCTGATTAGAAAACTAATTTCCTGATTAGAAAACTAGTTTCCTCAGTGGTCAAACCCGAGCCCCCAGCATTGGACACTCCGAGTCCCAGCCACTGGACTGGCAGGGAAGTCCTTTCTTTCCTTTTTAAATTAAAAAAAGACTATATAACAAGCTGTGGAGAACTTCTGGCATTGACCTAACCTGATTCCTATTCATCCAAACATTTTCTATCCCACCATATAAAAATTGTCATTCTTTTTCATTATTTTTCAACCTGAACTTGACAGAAAGAACTTTTTTCTTTCCTTGCTGCTGCTAAGTCACTTCAACGTGTCCGACTCTGTGTCACCCCATAGACAGCAGCCCACCAGGCTCCCCTGTCCCTGAAATTCTCCAGGCAAGAACACTGGAGTGGGTTGCCATTTCCTTCTCCGATGTATGAAAGTGAAAAGTGAAAGTGAAGTTGCTCAGTCGTGTCCGACCCTCAGTGACCCCATGGACTGCAGCCTTCCAGGCTCCTCCGTCCACGGGATTTTCCAGGCTAGAGTACTGGAGTGGGGTGCCACTGCCTTCTCCTTGCTTATCTGTAAATTTAACACATAAATGGTAACCAAATTCCACTGAGCCACATATATCACCTATGAAGTGAATCCTACATGAAATTGGAAACTGTTATGTCAACATGTCTTTGAGTCCATGGATGACTTTTGTAGGCTTCTGCTTACATACTGAGCCATATAAGCGTCAAAGAATTTCCAAAGCTGAATTATGCTAATAGAAAACTTTGACCACAGTTCAAAAGCATTTTCCTTGACTTTTGGCATTGTTACTTTCTGCAAATTTCTCTAGAAAGCGTGGTGAGGGAGTTCTTCATACTATCTTTGTGAAGCTATAATATATGACAAAATATTGCTCTCTTCAGTCCTTGGAGAGGGCAGGTAAACTCTTGGCAGCCCTGTTGCTTCAGACTGAAGCGACCTTATGTATATACTCTAATGAACTGTGACAAGGATTATTATTTTCATTATGTTTTATGACATGAAAAAAACGTGCCATACAGGTCCATAGTAACATTTTTCAACTTACCTAATTGTAAGTCCCACTGTAATATGCAAAGTGAACTAGTCCCAGCAGAATTATAACTGTCTTCTCATATCTTCATATCCTGTGACTGAGAAACAATTTTCCCACAGAGCTCATGGCCTTATTCCTTTCAGTGAAGCTTTCTCTGACCATTCCATGTAAATTAGCATCCCCTCGTGCCCATATGTCCTAAAGTCCATACTATGCTTTGTCCTTTCCCATTACATTTATGACACACTGCTCTGTGCTATGCTTAGCCGCTCAGTCATGGCTGACTCTTTGTGACCCCACAGAGTGTAGCCCACCAGACTCTTCTGTCCATGGGATTCTCCAGGCAAGAATACTGGAGTGGGTTTTCATGCCCTCCTCCAGGGGATCTTCCCTGTCCAGGGACCAAACCCATGTCTCTTGCATCTCCTGCATTGGCAGGTGTATTCTTTACCAGTAGTGCTGCTTGGGAAGTCCTGTTCTTCTTATCTGGTAGTTTGGTTGCTCAGTCATGTTTGACTCTTGTGAACCCAAGAACTGTATAGCTCACTAGGCTCCTCTGTCTATGGAATTTTCCCGGGCAAGAATACCAGAGTGGTTTGCCATTTCCTTCTCCAGTTGTTGTCATACTTTCTCTAATAAATGTGTTTGTGGTTTTTATACTAATTATTATTAATAGTTTGCCTAAAATGTGTTAAATTCTCTAGAGTGCAGATGGTTTCTAATTATTACTTGTGATAACACAGATATTTTAGATATTTTTATGGGTTTGTAAATTGTCTACTTATAGCTTCTTCCTGTACTCCTATATTTTAAAAAGGTTTTTCTTTTCCAAGATATAACTATTTATCTTTATTTATTTATACTTTCTTTTTAATAGGTTGTACTTCACATCTAAATTGTGAATAATGAATTTTTGTTTTACTGTGTAGATTAAAAAACACAGTTAAGCTTTTTCAGTAGTATTTATAGAATAAGCTATTCTTTTTCCATACTTTGAAATATCAACTTTACTACATTCTAGAATAAAATTTCCTCTTATGTTCTTTTGGATGATGCTTCTGTTCCTACAGCTGTACCAAAATGTTTTCAGTATTCTAAATGTATAATGCTTTATTAATTTATGGTTAAAATTCATTAACCTGTTTCTCAAATTTATTCTAAATATAAAACTTTCAATAAATGTATTTATTTAAAAGTGATCATTCTTCCAGATACAATTTTAAATAATTAGATTTTCCCTAAACTACCTGCAAGAAATCTGGGAATTTTAATCTGTACATTTGATAATTACCTTGGTGCAAGTCAACCAAGGTATAAAGAAAAAAACATATTTTCAGCATTACTTTTCTCTATTTAGAAATATGGCATGCATTTCTATTTTTAAGATATTGAATAATATTTTGTCCTCTAAATTCAAATTTTAGCATTAGATTATTACTTATTTCAACAATATTATAATTATAGGACACAGAAAATAACAATAAAAAACCTAGCAAAATTAAAGTGAAAACTAAGTGTAACTTAAAATCCTTTTCCTCTTTTCTTAACAAGCCATGAAATGAGCTACTGACCACTTAGAGGTGAACACATATAATGCTTTTAACTTTAGCATTCAGTTTAGCATTAGTTTCTGTATATTTAAGCAAGTATAGGTGCCTAGTTATAAAGCATATGCCAAAATATTTTGTTCCTTCCTTTTAAATTTGAAATAGATTTTTGTAGATAATGGGCATGATTATAAATCATTACTTATAGTTCTATGTGAAAATGTCAGTCACTCAGTTGTGTCTGACTCTTTGTGACCCATGGACTGTAGCCTACTAAGCTCCTCTGTCCGTGGGATTTTCCAGGCAAATATACTGGAGTTGGTACTCATTCCATTCTATACAGGATCTTCCTGACCCAGGGACAGAACCTAGGTCTCCTGTATTACAGGCAAATTTTCTACAGTCTGAGCCACCAGGGAAACCCTAGTTCTGTATCAGATGGTTAATATTCAGTTATCCATATCAGTTCAGTACAGTTCAGTTGTTCAGTCATTTCCAACTCTTTGCAACCCTCCAGACTGTAGCACGCCAGGTTTCCCTATCACCAACTCTTGGAGCTTGCTCAAACTCATCTCAGTTGAGTCAGTGATGCCATCCAACCATCTCAGCCTCTGTCATCCCTTCTCCTCCTGCCTTCAATCTTTCCCAGCTTCAGGATATTTTCCAGTGAGTTAGTTCTTCATATCAGGTGGCCAAAGTACTGGAGTTTCAGCTTCAGCATTAGAAGATCCAATGAACATTCAGGATTGGTTTCCTTTATGATCGACTGGTTTGATCTCCTTGCAGTCCAAGGGACTTGCAAGAATTTATTCTAACAACACAGTTCAAAATTCTTTGGTGCTCAGTTTTCTTTATAATCCAACTCTCACATCCATACATTACTACTGGAAAAACCCTAGCTTTGACTTAGATGGACCTTTGTTGGCAAAGTAATGTCTCTGCTTTTTAATATGCTGTCTAGGTTAGTTATAGTTTTTCTTCCAAGGAGCAAGGGTCTTTTAATTTCATGGCTGAAGTCACCATCTGCAATGATTTTGGAGCCCCCAAAATGAAGTCTGTCACTGTTTCCATTGTTTCCCCATCTATTTCCCATGAAGTGATGGGACCAGAAGCCATGATCTTAGTTTTCTGAATGTTGAGCTTTAAGCGAATTTTTTCACGCCCCTCTTTCACTTTCATCAAGAGGCTCTTTAGTTCTTCTTTGCTTTCTGCCAGAAGAGTGGTGTATCTGAGGTTATTGATATTTCTTCTGGCAATCTGGATTCCAGCTTGTGCTTCTTCCAGTCCAGCATTTCTCATGATGTACTCTGCATATAAGTTAAATAAACTGGGTGACAATATACAGCCTTGATTAACTCCTTTCCCAATTTGGAACCAGTCTGTTGTTCCATGTCCAGTTCTAACTGTTGCTTCTTGACCTGACCTGAATATAGATTTCTCAGGAGGCAGCATTTTCCACAGTTTGTTGTAATGCACACAGTCAAAGGCTTTGGTGTAGTCAATGAAGCAGATGTTCCTATGAAACTCTCTTGCTTTTTCATTTATCTAACAGATATTGGCAATTTGATCTCTGGATCCTCTGCTTTTTCTAAATCCAGCTTGAACATCTGGAAGTTCATAGTTCATGTACTGTTGAAGCCTCACTTAGAGAATTTTGAGCATTACTTTGCTAGCATGTGTGATGAGTACAATTATGCACTTATAATTTGAACATTCTTTGGCATAGCCTTTCTTAGGGATTGGAATCAAAACTGACCTTTTCCAGTCCTGTGGCCATTGCTGGGTTTTCCAAATTTGCTGGCATATTGAGTACAGCACTTTAACAGAATCATCTTTTAGTATTTGAAACAGCTCAGCTTGAATTCCATCACCTCCACTAACTTTGTTTGTAGTGATGCTTCCAAAGGCCCACTTGACTTCACATTCCAGGATGTCTGGCTCTAGGCAAGTGATCACACTATCGTGGTTATCTGGGTCATGAAGATCCTTTTTGAATAGTTCTTCCGTGTATTCTTGCCACCTCTTCTCAATATCTTCTGCTTCTGTTAGGTCCATACCATTTCTGTCCTTTATTGTGCCCATCTTTGCATGAAATGTTTCCTTGGTATCTCTACTTTTATTGAAAAGATCTCTAGTCTTTTCCATTCTTTTGTTTTCCTCTATTTCTTTGCATTGATCACTTAGGAAGGCTTTCTTATCGCTCCTCCTATTATTTGAAACTCTTCATTTGCATTCAAATAGTATAGCTTTCCTTCTCTCCTTGGCCTTTAGCTTCCTTTCTTTTCTCAGCTATTTGTAAGGCCTTTCAGACAGCCATTTTGCTTTTTTTGCATTTCTTTTCCATGAGGATGGTCTTGATCCCTGTCTCCTGCACAATGTCATAAAACTCCATACATAGTTCATGAGGCACTCTATCAGATCCAGTCCCTTAAATCTACTTCTTACTTCCACTGTATAGTCATAAGGAATTTGATTTAAGTCATACCTGAATGGTCTAGTGTTTTTTCCTACTTTCTTCAATTTAAGTCTGAATTTTGCAATAAGGAGTTCATGATCTGAACAACAGTCAGCTCCTCATCTTGTTTTTGCTGACTGTATAGAGCTTTTCATTCTTCGGCTGCAAAGAACATAATCGATCTGATTTTGGTATTGACCATCTGGTGATGTCCATGTGTAGAGTCTTTTCTTATCTTGTTGAAAGAGGATGTTTGCTATGATCAGTGTGTTAGCTTGGCAAAACTCTGTTAGTCTTTGACCTGCTTCACTTTGTACTCCAAGGCCAGATTTGCCTGTTTCTCCATGTATCTCATGACTTCCTGCTTTTGCATTCCTGCCCTCTATGATAAAAAGGACAGTTTTGAGGGGTGTTAGTTCTAGAAGGTCTTGTAGGTCTTCATAGAACCATTCAGTTTTGGCTTCTTGAGCATTACTGGTTGGGGCATAGACTTGGATTACTGTGATACTGAATGGTTTACCTTGGAAGTGAACAGAGATCATTCTGTTGTTTCTGAGATTGCACCCAAGAACTGTATTTTGGACTCTTTTGTTTATATTTTTCTATATATATATATATATATATACACATATATAAAGTACACCAATTATCCAGTTTATTCCATAGTAAAACCCCCAAAATATTGTCCTTTCCCTCCCACCCTCCTGACCATCAGTTCAGTTCAGTTCAGTCGCTTAGTCGTGTCCGACTTTTTGTGACCCCATGAATCACAGCACGCCAGGCCTCCCTGTCCATCACCAACTCCCGGAGTTCACTCAGACTCACATCCATCAAGTCCGTGATGCCATTCAGCCATCTCATCCTCTGTCGTCCCCTTCTCCTCCTGCCCCCAATCCCTCCCAGCATCAGAGTCTTTTCCAATGAGTCAACTCTTCGCATGAGGTGGCCAAAGTACTGGACACTCAAGACCTTATTCGGCAAAGTAATGTCTCTGCTTTTGAATATGCTATTTAGGTTGGTCATAACTTTTCTTCCAAGGACTAAGCGTCTTTTAATTTCATGGCTGCAGTCACCATCTGCAGTGATTTTGTAGCCCCAAAAAATAAAGTGTGACATTGTTTCCACTGTTTCCCCATCTATTTCCCATGAAGTGATGGGACCAGATGCCATGATCTTCTTTTTCTGAATGTTGAGCTTTAACCATAATAACCTTTAAATACATAAATAAGTAATATTGTGATTATCATCTCAGAGCTACTTCAAAATTCAAGAGATATTTATTACTTTCCTGTATATTTCCAAAAAGGAAGGAAAATAATAAAGTGAACACCAATAATTTCTCTTGGGACCAGAAGGTCAGGTCACGTGGCAATAAATATTTCTACCAGGTAGAGTACTTTATCTGCCTTTTAAATTGAATTTGAAAGGTTTATTTACAGAGGTAAATATAATATCAACAGAAAATTCAGACGAATATGTGCAAGAGAGGAGGTTGAAGTCAAGTGATAAGTTCCACGGGAAGCATGTGACCTGTCCTCCCACCAAAGTGGAAGAGCATCTGTGAAGTCTTGATTCTCATTGTGTCATGAAGCATCAAGCAACACATATAGCATAAAGGAAGATGCACCCTCTGTTCGTCAAGTACTTTCTCCCAATATAGGCAGAGATACAGAATTAAAACACCCTTTCCCTTCACTTTGAAAATATTGTGTTACTTTTCCTCTATTTGTGACAAAGCCTTTTTCTTGCTACTTCAAAAATAACTTCAAAAACCAGCTGAAACAGATTAACACTAGGTGCCCAACTTGAATTTTGCATGCTTTCTATCTGAAATTACATTTATGAGGCACATTTTCCTTATAAATGCAACAAATGCTCACAATTAGCTCTGAAAATTTGATTCAGGGGAAAAAAATAAGAAGTTACACCAACAGTTAAGGAAATAATCTCACTAGAGTTTCATCTAAATACAGAATCAGGAAAAAAAATTGGTTTTTATTACATAAAATATGGTTAGGCATCTTTACTATAGTAGGATAAGTAGTAAATATTTAAAGTTACTAGATGGCAGACAGTGATATTTAATGATTAAAGAGTTTAATTAGGCTGTTTTGGAATTCTGTCCTTGGTATCAACAATATTTTTTTCCTAATCATTGTCTCACTTGAAGGTGCAGATGGCTTATTCATTAAATTTCTTATAGCAAAGGACTTAAGAGGAGAATCAGTATATTAAGTTGCAGGACAGAATTAATGTTCTATATCTCCCCCTGCTGGAAATAAGGGCCAAGACAAATATCATGACTTATAATAAAGATAAATATAAAGATACTAGATCAGGGAATTTCAGAGCAGAAGAGACCTATAAGCTTAGGTAACAGGGTTTTCTTTTTTTTTTTTTTAAGAAGTAACAAAATTGAGGTGTAAACCAAAATTTTAGACATAATGTAAAAATATAGCTTTTTGAGTTTAGAAGGGGAAAGACATAAAAGGTAAGAAAGACTTGTGCTTAGAGTAAAAAATGATGCTAAGCCCTGCTTATGAAGTCAGTGGTGAATTTTGAAATGGAAACATAATAGCCGAAAAGAGAGAAGACATATTAAAAGTCCTACTTTTTTTTTGCAACAAAATGTCTCTATTCAGGAATTCTGGGTCACACTTTTGCAAAGAGCATTAAGAATCTGGACCATGTCTCAGAGAATAATAACCAGAAAGACGTGATTGGCTCAACTTCTCAAACATTATGTGTGAGAATGCTAATGGAATTTTGACTAAAGGATAATTAAAAAAGAAAAATTGTTGCATTCAAAAAGTGTTAGGGCTGCCACTTAAAACAGAGACTATTTTTAAATGCAATTTCATATTACTTAATATCATGGAAACTATAGTAAGTGAGTTTTACTATAAATATAAGAGAGATGTTTTAAATTAGGACATTAGTAATAATATAAGCATTGAGAGCTTATAATGCTTCTGGCATCATTCTATACATTTTAGATATATTGATTCATTTAGATACCATTAGGGATCAAACCCACATCTCTTATGTCCCATGTATTGACGAATTCTTTACCCCTAGCACCATCTGGAAAGTCCTCAACTTTATGAATTAGGTACTAATATCTGTACCATTATATAAATTAGGAAACTGAGGCTTAAAGGTGTTAAAATTTTTTGCTTAATGTCACACTGTATATAAAACCAGCATTTGAACCAAGTTCATCTTGCTGAAGAGATGATATTATTAACCGCTTCTTTATGCCTAGACTTGATGTAGTCAGGATCTTGAATCCAAGATGGTTAACTACTGAGCTTAAGCCCTATGTGAAGTAAATATTTGATAGACTTTCAGGGAAAGTATAAACATTTAAGTGAAAATTGTTTCTCTAAAAATGTAAAATATGCCTTAAAGCCTGTGTTACAAGGTGCAATCCCAAAGATAGAGAGGACATCTTTCCTGTCATGCAAAAACTCTATTCAGTTCAGTTCAGTCGCTCAGTCATGTCTGACTCTTTGAGACCCCATGAATTGCAGCACGCCTGGCCTCCCTGTCCACCACCAACTCCCGGAGTTTACTCAAATTCATGTCCATCGAGTCAGTGACATCATCCAGCCATCTCATCCTCTGTTGTCCCCTTCTCCTCCTGCCCTCAATCCCCCCCAGCATCAGAGTCTTTTCCAATGAGTCAACTCTTCACATGAGGTGGCCAAAGTATTGGAGTTTCAGCTTTAGCATCATTCCCTCCAAAGAACACCCAGGGCTGATCTCCTTCAGAGTGGACTGGTTGGATCTCCTTGCAGGCCAAGGGACTCTCAAGAGTCTTCTCCAACACCACAGTTCAAAAGCATCAATTCTCTGGCACTCAGCTTTCTTCACAGTCAAGCATCATTCCTTCCAAAGAAATCCCAGGGCTGATATCCTTCAGAGTGGACTGGTTGGATCTCATTGCAGGCCAAGGGACTCTCAAGAGTCTTCTCCAACACCACAGTTCAAAAGCATCAATTCTCTGGCACTCAGCTTTCTTCACAGTCCAACTCTCACATCCGTACATGACCACAGGAAAAACCATAGCCTCGACTAGACAGATCTTAGTCGGCAAAGTAATGTCTCTGCTTTTGAATATGCTCTCTAGGTTGGTTATAACTTTCCTTCCAAGAAGTAAGCGTCTTAATTTCATGGCTGCAATCACCATCTGCAGAGATTTTGGAGCCCCCCAAAATAAAATCTGACACTGTTTCCACTGTCAGTTCAGTTCAGTTCAGTCACTCAGTCGTGTCCAACTCTTTGCAACCCCATGAATTGCAGCACACCAGGCCTCCCTGTCCATCACCATCTCCCGGAGTTCACTCAGACTCACATCCATCGAGTCTGTGATGCCATCCAGCCATCTCATCCTCGGTCGTCCCCTTCTCCTCCTGCCCCCAATCCTTCCCAGCATCAGTCTTTTCCAGTGAGTCAACTCTTCTCATGAGGTGGCCAAAGTACTTGAGTTTCAGCTTTAGCATCATTCCTTCCAAAGAAATCACAGTGCTGATCTCCTTCAAAATGGACTGGTTGGATCTCCTTGCAAGTCCAAGGGACTTTCAAGAGGCTTCTCCAACACCACAGTTCAAAAGCATCAATTCNATGTGTATAAGAGACAGGGTTGGATCTCCTTGCAAGTCCAAGGGACTTTCAAGAGGCTTCTCCAACACCACAGTTCAAAAGCATCAATTCTTCGGCACTCAGCCTTCTTCACAGTCCAACTCTCACATCTGTACATGACCACAGGAAAAACCATAGCCTTGACTAGATGGACCTTAGTCGGCAAAGTAATGTCTCTTCCCCATCTCTTTCCCATGAAGTGATGGGACCAGTTGCCATGATCTTAGTTTTCTGAATGTTGAGCTTTAAACCAACTTTTTCACTCTCCACTTTCACTTTCATCAAGAGACTTTTTAGTTCCTCTTCACTTTCTGCCATAAAGGCGGTGTCATCTGCACGCTGCTGCTGCTAAGTCGCTTCAGTCGTGTCCAACTCTGTGTGACCCCATAGATGGCAGCCCACCAGGCTCCCCCGTTCCTGGGATTCTCCAGGCAAGAACACTGGAGTGGGTTGCCATTTCCTTCTCCAATGCATGAAAGTGAAAAGTGAAAGTGAAGTCACTCAGTCATGTCTGACTCTTCGTGACCCCATGGACTGCAGCCCACCAGGCTCCTCCATCCGTGGGATTTTCCAGGCAAGAGTACTGAAGTGGGGTGCCATTGCCTTCTCCAATGCCATTGTTATCTGCATATCTGAGGTTATTTATATTTCTCCCCTCAACCTTGATTCCAGCTTGTGCTTCTTCCATTCCAGTGTTTCTTATGATATACTCTGCATATAAGTTAAATAAGCAGGGTGACAATATACAGGCTTGATATACTCCTTTTCCTATTTGGAACCAGTCTGTTGTTCCATGTCCAGTTCTAACTGTGGCTTCCTGACCTGCATATAGGTTTCTCAAGAGGCAGGTCAGGTGGTCTGGTATTCCCATCTCTTTCAGAATTTTCCACAGTTTATTGTGATCCACAGAGTCAAAGGCTTTGGCATAGTCAATAAAGCAGAAATAGATGTTTTTCTGGAACTCTCTTGCTTTTTCGATAGTCCAGCAGATGTTGGCAATCTGATCACTGGTTCCTCTGCCTTTTCTAAAATTCTATTAGTTTGATGCCAACATAATTGTGGTTTCAGCCCATAAATTGTAAATCTTTATATCTAGGATCAGATCACCTTTATTAATCAAAATGGGAACCATTATGGTCAACACATTTTTGCCAATATGAAATGTTTGTTTACTTTTAAAACCTAAAACCCATATTTTGGGATTTAACAAACTCTTGGAAAGCATTTTCTGCCTCCTGTGGCTGCAGAAGCATATTCCCTACAAAGAATGGTTGAAGAAGTGGTAGTTGGATGGCAAGAGGTCAGGTAAATATGGCAGATGAGGTGAAATTTCATAGCCCAATTAATTCAACTTTTGAAGTATTGGTTGTGCAACATGTGATTGGGCATTGTTGTGGAGAAGACTAGGTCTCATCAATGCTGCCTGCAGGCACTGCAGTTTTTGGTGTGTCACATTGATTTGCTCAGCATACTTCCCAGATATAATGGTTTCATCAGGATTCAAAAAGCTATAGTGGAGCAGACCAGCTGCAGACCACCAATGACTATGACCCTTTTTCAGTGTAAGTTTGATATTGTTAAGTGCTTTGGAGCTTCATGATCCAGCCACTGAGCTGGTCATCACAAATTGTTGTATAATATCCATGTTTTGTTGCACATGACAATCCAACCAAGTGAATGGTTCATTGTTGTTGCATAGAACAAGGAAAGCAACACTTCAAAGCAACAATTTTTTTTTTTTTAATTTTCTGGCAGTTCATGAGGCACCCACTCATTGAGCTTTTTCACCTTTCCAATTTGTTTCAAATGTCAAACAACTGTAGAAGGTCGACATTGAGTTCTTGGGCAACTTCTTATGTAGTTGTAAGAGGATCAGCTTCGATGATGGTTTTCAATTGCTCATTGTCAACTTCTGATGGCCAGCCACTACACTCCTCATCTTCAAGGCTCTTGTCTCCTTTGCAAAACCTCTAGAACCACCACTATACAATACAATCATTAGCAGTTCCTGGGCCAAATGCGTTCCTGATATGGTCTCTGCTACTTTACGACCCATTTTGAACTCGATTAAGAAAATGGCTTGAATTTGCTTTTTGTCTATCATTTCCAAGGTCTAAAATAAATATAAAATACAGAACAAGTAATGTCATTGGACAAAAAATTAAAGCAGTAATTATGCTTTAAAGTGATGTATAACATAACCACATTTAAGAATGTATTCCAATATCAAATGGCAGTGTTCAACACTATAAAACTGCAATTATTTTGCACCAATCTAGTAGTTTTTTTATGTTGAGCTAAGGATTTCAGAAGGCATATGAACACTTACTCAGACCCTTGCACTTATCTGAGTGACTTTAATGTTTAATTAATTTAATTTTCTAAACATGAAGTGGGTGCTATTATTAGTCTCCTTTTATAAACAGAGAAACTAAGGTACTGAAGAACTAGATAATTTTCCAGGTTCACACAGCTAGTAAATCATGAAGCCAGGGTACAATAACTTCTTTAGATTCCATGAGCTTAACCACCAAGTTGGATTGTATCTCACTATTTTCAACCTTGCTGGTGTAGCCAGCCCAATAGTGATTAAAAAATGTCTGGGAAAAAAGGAATATACGTGTTATCCAAAGTTGACAGACCTAATGGATAAGAGCTCATAATTATAGCTACCATGGGGAGGGAGGGAGGTAACTTCATTGAGTTTGGGGACAGTGGACCCATATATTTTTACATTATGGAACATAGTTATAATTCTTCATGGCAACTTTATATAGACTACTTTAATATGCTGACCACAGGTACCACATTTATTAGTTCTCCTAGAGTAACAGGAAACCATTGGAACTAGAGATGAAAAAGCAAAAATACTTTTAAAACTCACAGACCACATGGACAAGGGCACAAGTAATTCTCCAAAGAAATTGGAACCATAAATTGCAATACCATTGGAATTCTTGATCCCTTGAATATGATCTTTCCTGTGTCCCCCTGTCTTCTTCTCCCCAGTTATAAACAGCATTGAAACCATGTTAAGGTTGTAAAATGTGAGAGTTGGGAAGGTTCATATAGCTTAAGAAGACATGCCCCTTCATGATGAGGGCATTCAGGGAGTGAAGTGGCATTCTCAAGGAACACAGTCCCAGAGAGAAAAAGGACAAGAACTCCACAGTCTTGAACAGCAGGCTGACAGATTTTGTTTTTTCCTTATCATTAGTTCATCCCATTTTGTTTGCCCTTATTGCCCTCTCTGACTTACCTACATGGCATTGTTTAAAATACTGTGTTCCATGACTGAAAAGCAAGTGGGTGCTTAGGAGAAAATCTGAGGGCCTGTTCAGTGGCTTTGTTCATCATACCACTGAGAAACCAGAAAGAGCTCAGTAAAGTAATCTCATAGTACTGAGTCTATATGAGCTAAAGATTGTTAGATTGAGAAACTTTTTGTAATGGAAGAAGGAAGCTATAGTCCCTTATGTGGCTCTGATATTTTAGATGGTATGCAGAACCAAGCTGTACCCTGTCAGTGAAATCAAGGAAGAAGAAAAAAGAAAAGGTAGGAAAAGAGGAGTAGCAAAGGCAAAAGAGAGCATGGATTTCATTCTCTTCACTTCTTACCTGAAAATTATTTAGTCTTCCTTCTTTCCTCTTCAAAAAGTACTGATTTAATCAATACTGTGTGCGAGGCAGAGGTAAACATGCAAAATTCCAGAATCAAATAACCCAGTTACTTTACTGTAGGAAGCAGCTATGGAAAATGACCAAATATGATTTAGCAGTAGAGGTATGCATATTATATATGAAGGGTTGTCTTCTCTGTATATTGAAATTGGTAGTAAATAACATGATTAGTTCAAGAAACATGGCACAGTATCAGTCTGTGAGTATAGATACAGCCCTGGCTCAGGTTGTAGCAGATAAATCTTCAAGTATTCTTCTCCACTCATAAAGATTCACAAAGAAGAACCTCTCAATACTGTGAATTGTAATTGTCTGGCTATTGAATCTTCATGAAAAGCATTTTCTTGTTTTTACAATATTTTAATAGGTTAAATTCTGTAATACCATTATACCTTTTAGTACAAACTGACAATTTGTCACCATAAAAGTCCCTATGTATTGGATCAGAACTCTTCAAAGTCAGATTGATATATGTAGTATTTATCTAGCGGCTAATATTTATTCTGGGGAATACTATCATCAAATATAATTGTTTACCATATTTATTGCTGATACATTTACCTCTTGGTAAGACCCATGAGAGTTGATTCATCTGGAATTTAGCCAGAAATTGGAAGAGTGTTAGGATTTCATAAGCAAAATTTTGGATCTATGTTGCAAATTATCTAAGTTATCTTCTAGAATAAGAGAGCTAGAAGGACATGCAAGAAGTATTAATAGCTTCAGAAGGACTGCAGGTTTCAATGAGATCAGCTGAATGATAGCAATCAGGTCAAATTTGTGATGTGAGGAAGAAATTTACAAAACTAGGAACCTGAGTGTTGGTGATATTATCATAACGCAGATAAAGGCATAGAAAAGACAAGGATCATTTTGCTTCTATAGGTTGTAACTTTAAAAATAAAATGTGTAAAGATTATGCTACATTAGTATTGCTTAGAAACAAATGTTCCTTAAAGTCTGGAAAGGGAGTAGGCAGGTGTTGCAAAGGGTGTTATATATAACAATGGAGTCTGTTATGTTAATAGTGTAAGTGTTATAAGACTGCTTTTCTTTAATTGTCTCATGGTTACACAGATTTGGAGCATTGTATTTAATTTGTTCTTTCTTGTTAAGAAAATTTGCATTTCTAAAAGTAAAAACAAGCAACCCCATCTCAAGTTGCGTGTTAATTCTGTCACAGTTTGTACATCTTAGTCATTTGTGACTATCTCCACTGTGTAGTGTTTTCTTCTTTTTTGACAACTGTTATATTGCCTTAATTTTGAGGTTATTTTTTACTTAATGTTTTGAGTGTAATAAAAATGGCTTATGTTAAAAAAAGATACAAATAAAAACTTTGACCAACAAATATTATACAAATCTGGGATAGAAGGAGAGTCAACCTGATGCTGAGTTGATGAGTAGTTCAAAGAGCTCCCCACATGCTTTCTTTCTATGACCAGGATTGGCCCCCGGAGATTAGCATCTACTGGTATATTCAGGTAGTGGTCAGTACAGGAGCTGTATCTCCTATTTAGCTGTGTATCTAAGAAGTAGAACAGCACTTAGTATATAATGAATGTTCAATAGAATTGTCTAGAATAAATGCTATGCAGGTGTGCCAAATGTAATAACTGACCACATGTTGACCCTGAGCTATTGGGAAAACAAACAAAAGAGTCAGTCTGAAATGCACCTTTGAATAATTATTGCCATCAAGATGATTATAACAACCAAAAAATAGTGATAAATGGGGTAGATAATGTAAATGGCACAACCAAGTCAAGAGGCTAATTTTGGAAACTACATTATTGCATGAAGTGCTAAGCATATTTTATAAGTTATTGTTGTTCAGTTTGCTCAAATTCATGTCCATTTTGTCAGTGACGCTATCTGGCATCTAATGAAAAATCTTATTTCAAAGGAAGGCAATATTTTTATTTGCATGCTAGGAAACTGGAGACTTTTGCAACTAGAACACTCATCCATGCTTGCTAAGCTAAAACGCAGTTGACCCAATATTATCCAGATTTATCTTACTTCACAAGTCTGGTCAGAGTTTACTTGACTAGAAGAGGTGATCTGCATTTCTAATCAAGCTTGGGGAGGGCCATATGGCATATGTAAACTCTGTATCTCACTGAGAAACGCTATGTTTCCTGCTGCTAAATGCCGGTTCAATGTAATTTAAGAATGCTGTGTTATCAATGTGCCCTGTTCCAGAAGAAGTCAGTTCCTCATTGGCTGCCTAAGCAGAAAGCTATATGGATTATGATTCAAAAGCAAAGAATCTCACTTTCACATAAATAAGCTTTCATTTGAGCAATGCAGGAAAAAAACTTAAAAAAAATGCAAAGTTAAATATCACTGAAGACATCAATGGGGCTTCCCTGGTGGCTCAGAGGTTAAAGCGTCAATAGAACAAAGACCAGTCAGATGCAGAATTAGGATAAGACTTGTTAAAAATCTCTGAGTGCTAAATGCATAGATACCTACATATTTTAATGGTTTATGTTTCCTTCTCAAATTTTGCTTTTGAGGGGACAGAGGTTGGAGTGAATGAACTAGTGGTGAGTGACTAGTTTTTTCTTTTAATTCATGAAAGACTGTAATGACAGTGTAACAGGGTGATGGAGTGTGTGATAGGCAGATGTCTAAGACAGCCTTCAATGGTCCATTCTTTGTGATAATAATACCCCTTTTCTAATATCTCCATTTGAGTGTGGACTAAACCCAGTGACTGGTTTGTAACCAACAGTACAACACAGATGAGATGTTATGTGCGTGATTAGGTTACAAAAGGTTATAACTTCTTTCTTGATGGTAGACTCTCCCTTCATTGTGATTTTTACTTATACACTTTGATAAAGCAAGACATCATTAAGGAGAAGTCCACGTGGTAAGACACTGAAGGAGGTCGCCAGCCAACTGCATCCGTTCTCTATCCAACAGCCCTTGAGAAGCTCAGTCATGCCAACTGCTACCTGAGTGTGATTGCAAACCTATGCTTCTCCAGCTGAGCCCTCAGATGGGACCTTGATTTGGGCTGTACATTGATTACAGCCTCACAATAAACCTTAAAACAGAAGATCCAAAGAAGCTGTGCCCACATTTCCTGCTCACAGAAACCTGGATATAATAAATATGTGTTGTTTTAAATTATTAAATTTAGGGTAATCTGTTATGCAGCAATTGATAATTAATACAGAGGAATTTGGGCTTCCCAGGTGGCACATTGTTAAAGAATCTGCCTGCCCATGCAGGAGATCCAAAAGAAGAGGGTTCAGCCTCTGAGTTAGGAAGATCCCCTGGAGAAGGCAAGCTACTCCAGTATTCTTGCCTGGAAAGTTCCATGAGTAAAGGAGCCTGGCAGGGTACAGTCCTTGGGGTCACAAACAGTCAGACACAACTGAACAACTGAGCGTGCATGGGCACACACACAGACATACACATACATACACAGAGGAATTTAGTGATAATGGATGGATTAGTCAGCAATCCCGGAGTTAACTATCTTTCTCTAGATTGATTATGTATCAGCTCCATTCTCAACTATCCACAAAACCTGGTATGGACTCAACAGTGACTGCAGACCACTCTCATCTATCTTGTGTGTGCATCTTAGAAATGAGATATTTCTTTTCCATAATTTCCATTTTGCAGCCTGATCTGAAGATAGCACAAAGAGCCTTTAAAAAGGAGGAAGACTGAAAACTGAAATGAAATGTAAAAGCATGAATTTAAAGAGAAAATGTCTTGTGTTGTGGCCTGTAACCGTGGAAACAGTAGCTCCAGTACTTGGGGTTGCTTCCAATATAATTTTACCACAAATTATAACTGGAATGCTTTATAAAAGAAAATTGTGAGTCAACTTACATTGCTAATTTTGGAGCACATTCTTTGTGTAGAGTTAATTGAAAAATTACTCTTAACCAATAGACAATTATGTTAAATTTTATTGTGTTAGTTCATAATTGAGGAAGTGCATAACAAAAGACATTTGCTCTGTCAAAGAAAAATTGCAGTAAGTTAAATATTTGATTATATGAATATTTTCATCTTTTATTTTTTGTACTAAATCAGTTTTTAGCCTATCTTAGGAAATGCTATAGTCAATGAGCTCTAATATTTTATGGGATTACCTAATTCAATTTCACACCTCAAACAATATTTCTTTGCAATTTCTCTTACCAGTCTCACTTGCCACAACAGACAAAAAAAAAAAAAAAAAATTTAAGCTTAAATAGTTTTTTTTTCCTTCAGAATTTCGTATATCTTTAACTATCTAAATTTTCATTGTGGTAACATGAAGGAATGCATTTTTAATGCAGATTCTCCATATTGGCCCTCTCAACAACCCTCAGAAGTAGCAATTTTATTAATCTTAAAATACATATAAATTAGCATACAGATGCATGTAGAAAATAAACAACTTTTCAAGGTCAAATAACAAATGATAAATTCATACTCAAAAAATCCGGTATCAAAGCCCATTTACCTAAATTTTATGGCATATTGGCCAGTACCATATATTGGACATTGATTTTTCTTTTGTTTTTATCTGTATTGCTTCCTTTCTTTCATGCCTCTTTCCCCACCTCACCCCTTAGTCGATCTACCTATTTTCCCCTCTCTCTCTTTCTCTCTCTCTCTTTCTCTCTCTCTCTCCCTCTGCTGTTTGCAAACTTTGAAGCTTCTTTTATTTTAACTATTTTCCTGATTATTTAAGGCTCTCAGTTCTTCCCAGTAATGAATAAACGTGACTTTACAAAAGTTTCTACCTAAAACATATTCATATTTATCTAGGCTGTTTATTTTTATATCCACCATTAACTAGAATTTTAAGATATTTTCAATATTAGCAGACCCTGAGCTGAGTCAATAAGAAAGATAACAATTTGGCATTTCCCAAAGCAGAGTAAAAAATATTATAAATTACAGATCTTGCCTTCACACATTACTTCTAGTTGAGTCCCACTTCTAACTCAAACAGCAAGTGCTTAGTAATTTTTCATATATCCCCAACTTTCAAATATTTGAGCTAGAAAAATGAGAATAAATCCTATCAAGCATAGCCTGTAAGTCTTCATGTAGATTTCAGCCTAATGATCATGCTTAGCTAATATAATTGTGCAGGTTAGTTATTAAGACCAAGAATATGAAGCTACACTTCCAGGGTCTAAATCATAGTGTCTCCCATTCTAGCTGGGCAAACTTGGGCAAACTACTTAACTTTTCTGAGCCTCATTTGCATTTATAAAATGAAGATAATAGTCTCTCCCTCACAGTTTCATTATGAAGTTTAAGAGATTGATAGCAATTGATACATAAATATTTCTAAAATGAAGTTTAAAAGACATTGATAGCAAGAGATACATAAATATTTCTAAAATAAAAATATAAATGGAATATTACCTAGAAGTAAAAAGGAATAAAATTGGGTCTTTGATAGATGAACCTACTAGAGTCTGTCATACAGAGTGAAGTAAGTCAGAAAGAGAAAAATAAATATCATATGTTAACACATATTTGAAATCTAGAAAAATGGTACTGATTAATCTAGCTGCAGGACAGGAATAGAGAGACAATGTAGAGAAGGAAATTGTTGGACACAAAGGAAAAGAAAAGGTGGGATGAGCTGAGAAGGTACCATTGACATATATAAACTGCTATGTGTAAAAGTGATAGCTAATGGGAAGCTGCTGTATATCAATAGCACAGGGAGTTCATATCAGTGCTCTGTGGTGACCTTGCTGGGGAAAGGTACGAGAGGGTGCTTAAGAGGAAGACTCAAAAGGGAGGGTATATATGTACACTTACAGATGATTTGAGAGGTTGTATAGAGATCTCATCAAGAAAATTAGGGATACCAAGAGAACATTTCATGCAAAGAAGTGTACAATAAAGGACAGAAATTGTATGGACCTAACAGAAGGAGAAGATATTAAGAAGAGGTGGCAAGAATACACAGAAGAACTATACAAAAAAGATCTTCATGACCCAGATAGTCATGATGGTGTGATCACTCACCTAAAGCCAGACATCCTGAACTATGAGGTCAAGTGGGCCTTAGGAAGCATCACTACCAACAAACTAGTGGAGGTGATGGAATTCCAGCTGAGTTATTTCAAATCCTGAAAGATGATGCTGTGAAAGTGCTGCACTCAATATGCCAGCAAATTTGGAAAACTCAGCAGTAGCCACAGGACTGAAAAAGTCAACTTTCATTCCAATTCCAAAGAAAGGCAATGCCAGAGAATATTCAAACTATCACTCAATTGCATTCTTCTCACATGCTTGCAAAGTAATGCTCAAAATTCTCCAAGGTAGACTTCAACAGTATGTGAACTGAGAACTTCCAAGTGTTCAAGTCAAATTTAGAAAAAGCAGAGAAACAAGAGATCCAATTGCCAACATCTGTTTCATCGTAGAAAAAGCAATAAAATTCCAGAAAAATATTTACTTCTGCCTCATTGACTATGCTAAAGCTTTTGATTATGGATCACAGCAAACTGGAAAATTCTTAAAGAGATGGAAATACCAGACCACCTTACCTGCCTCCTGAGAAATGTGTATGCAGGTTAAAAAGGAACAGTTAGAACCAGATATGGAACAACAGACTGATTCCAAATTGGGAAAGGAATGTATCAAGGCTGTATATTGTCATGCTGCTTATTTAACTTATATGGAGAATACATCATGCAAAATTCAGGGCTGAGTGATGCAAGAGCTGGAACCAATAGTTCTGGGAGAAATATCAATAACCTCAGGTACCGCAGATGACACCACCCTTACGACAGAAAAGAAACAGGGACTAAAGAGCCTTTGATGAAAGTAAAGAGGAAAGTGAAATACTGGCTTAAAACTCAACATTCAAAAAACTAAAATCATGGCCTCCGGCCCCATCACTTCATGGCAAATAGATGAGGAAACAATGGAAACAGTGACAGACTTAATTTTCTTGGGCTCCAAAATCACTTCAGATGGTGACTGCAGCCATGGCATTAAAAGATTCTTGCTCCTTGGAAGAAAAGCTATGACAATCTTAGGCAGCATATTAAAAAGCAGAGACATTACTTTGTCAACAAAGGTCCATCTAGTCAAAGCTAGGGTTTTTCCAGTAGTCATGTGTGGATGTGAGATTTGGACCGTAAAGAAAACTGAGCACCAAAGAATTGATGCTTTTGAACTGTAGTGTGGAGAAGACTCTTGAGAGTCCCTTGGACTGCAAGGAGATCAAACCAGTCAATCCTAAAGGAAATCAATCCTGAGTATTCATTGGAAGGATTGATGTTGAAGCTGAATCTCCAATCCTTTGGCCACCTGATACAAAGAACTGAGTCACTGGAAAAGTCCCCTATGCTGGGCAAGATTGAAGGCAGGAGGAGAAGGCAATGACAGAGGATGAGACAGTTGAATGGCATCACCGACTCAATGGACATGAAGTTTGAGCAAGCCCCGGGAGTTGGTGATGGAGAAGGAAGGCTGGCTTGCTGCTGTCCATGGTGTCACAAGTAATCGAACACAACTGAGTGACTGAATTAAACTGAACCAAAGATGTATTGTAAAATGCTACTAATATAGAGTGAGAGGATTCAAATTGTTAATGTTGATAAAATGCTTACCACAATGTAAAGCACACAGAAAAACTGAAATAAAAGATAGTGTTGCTTCTTCCAGTCCACTTTACTAGTGAAGGTAAGTTGCTCAGTCGTGTCCGACTCTTTGCGACCCCGTGGACTGTAACCTACTAGGCTTCTCTGTCCATGGGATTCTCCAGGCAAGAATACTGGAGTGGATTGCCGTTTCCTTCTCCAGGGGCTCTTCCCAACCCAGGGATCGAACCCGGGTCTCCCACACTGGAGGCAGATGCTTTAACCTCTGAGCCACCAGGGAAGCCACTTTACTAGTAGTTTGCTCTAATATAGAGAAACAAAATCTATGGTTTTTTTCATGTCCTGCTAAAAAACTGCAATGTCTCAATATAGTCTAATGAAAAACATCTAATCTCAGCTGGGCTTTCAACAACCCATTTCCTGTCACTAATCTAACCCAGTAAAGTTATCTTTTGTATTTCCCTAAAAAAAGGGCTCAATTGTGAATCACCTGTCCTGACAGCTCCACATTCTGCTTCTTTTCTAGTCTTGATTTTTGTGAGTTCTAGACAAGAAAGTTATTTTCTTTGTTATTTGTCTGCTGTACCTTTTTGCTCATTATCTCTGATATAATGCTTCCCTGGTGGCTCAGATGGCAAAGAATCTGCCTTCAGTGCAAGAGAGCTGGGTTATATCTCTGGATTGGGAAGATTCCCTAGAGGTAGGCATGGCAAACCACTCCAGTATTCTTGCCTGGAGAATCCCCATGGACAAAGAAACCTGGAGGGCTTCAGTCCATGGGGGTCACAAAGAGTCAGACACAACTGAGTGACTAAGCATAGCATATGCACTTTTCCTTTATTAGAAATTAGCTTATTGTTCTTAGCCATATGTCCAAAATGCCTTGCCTCATCATGTCCAAACAGTAGGCAGTGGACATATTGTAAATCCTCAAAACCCGACTCAGCATTGTATCCAACATAGTATTGTCAATAGGAAGAAGGCATAATCAAGAGATTTTACAAAGGACCAGTCATTTCATTGAACAGTTACTCCTGGTAACTGCTTTGAGGAGGTTCATTTATTTTTTCATATCTTCCTACATGGGTCTTAGGTTATCAGAAGGTTTGGGAAATCAGCATGTATACTAAGTTCTAGTTCTCTTCCTAACTGTACTCATGAGCATAATGAGGTTGGTATTATGAGTGCCTGTAATCAAGAAGTTGGCTCTGGAGGGTGTTTTAGAATCTCGAGCATCTGCTTTATTTAACTGCTCACAGAATGTCAAGTTAACATTAGCACCTTTACCCATTTATAAGCAAGATTTTTTTTTTCATTAAAATCACAATTGTACTTTATCCAAATTTCTTTTTTATTCACAGTATACAATGATTTATTATCTAAAAAGTACTTAATAAAAATATTTATGAAATCATATCAGGAGGTAAAATCAGAATTGTCAAAACTAAAATGTATAAATGAATAAAAATAATTAAAAAAAACTATTCAAAAACAGCACCTCACATATGGGTTTTATTTTCTAATGACAAACAGCCTCAAGAATTGGTGAAATCCAAAGATCTGCTTCAAGTTTCTGCTGAATTCTTTATTTTTCTGTGGCAAGTAAAATATCTTATTTGTCAGTCTAGTGGGAAAAATATAAAAATACAGATGCTGAGGATCATGAAGTTAACTGAGTGATGTGACCAGTTATGTCTTGACAAACAGTTTTGTTAAACCATTTAGTCATAGTGATCTAGAATGAGGAAGACAGCTCCGTTTATAAATAGCTCTTTCCTTGGTCTGTAACTCCTCTATGATCTCTGGAACTCTTGGTTCATTCAGCAACTATTAAATGCAAATATAAAAGGACAATTATTCTTGTCCACTTTACTAAATTGCCCACTTCAACATTAAAAAAGAGTAATTCTGACAATTATCATTCAATAATACTGTCCTCAAAAGACTAAGCCACTGTGTATGCTTTTGGGACATTAACTAATATGCTTTTATCCTCTTGTATTCCCAGTCTCCAAAAGCACCATGCTATACTATGCTCAGTTGTCCAACTCTTTGCGACCCCATGGACCATAGCCTGCAGTTTCCTCTGTCCATGTGATTTTCCAGGCAGGAAACTGGAGTGGGTTGCCATTTCCTTCTCTAGAAGATCTTCACAATTCAGAGATAGAACTTGCTTCTCTAGTGTCTCCTGAATCCACAAGGGGATTTTTTACCACTCAGCCACCTGGGCGACTCTAAAAACTTCCATAGAACGAGTTTTTGAAAACTGTTTTATTTAACATTTTCTAAAACCATCATTATATTTTCTAATTATATATTTATTTATTCATTTATAGTACCTGTTAGATCCCACGACTCATCAGTATCAATGAATTAGTAAATTTCCAGAAGTACAGATAAGTATTAAGTAGGGTGCTGGCATGGAAAGAGCACGACTTTGGGTGGTGAAGCAGAAATATAGATTCTAATTCCAGCTCTACCCTCTACTGCCTGGGCAAGTTTTTCCTCTCTGACTGTTGAGTTGTCTATAACTTGAGCAAGTGGTTTATTTATATTGCTATTGCCACTCAGAAATGGAAATATAGTTTCCTTGCAAGCAAAATAGAACCAACCATGCTTTTCTATAGGACCGACATGAAGACTAAATGAATTACTTTAAAGTTTTCTGAGCAGTTCCTAGAAAAAAGTAGCTATTCAATTAACTTTACCTTTTATTTCTCTTTATCTTCTAAGATCTAGCTTGTATCTTTTGATTGTCCTCTTTTAAAATTGAAGTCAGTGTTTATAGCTTTATGATAAAATTATATTGGATATCTTTTTGCAAACTGGTAATTACTGTAAAATTCGCAGGGAAAAATATCACTTCTGGAAATCTTGGATTTCTCAACTCATCTACTTTTATCACTCATTTGTAGTTTTTAACTATAAGGAAATGACCAGAGACATACACTCAAGATAGTTACTAGAAATGTACAATGTAAGTAATATAAACATAAATTTCTAAGACAAAGTATATGCCCCCCTACACACATGAGGAGAGTGAAAAAGTTGGCCTAAAGCTCAACATTCAGAAAACAAAGATCATGGCATCTGGTCCCATCACTTCATGGGAAATGGGGAAACAGTGGAAGCAATGACAGACTTTATTTTTGGGGACTCCAAAATCACTGCAGATGGTGACGGCAGCCATGAAATTAGAAGACGCTTACTCCTTGGAAGAAAAATTATGTCCAACCTAGATAGTATTTTCAAAAACAGAGACATTACTTTGCCGACTAAGGTCCGTCTAGTCAAGGCTATGGTTTTTCCTGTGGTCATGTATGGATGTGAGAGTTGGACTGTTAAGAAGGCTGAGCACCGAAGAATTGATGCTTTTGAACTGTGGTGTTGGAGAAGACTCTTGAGAGTCCCTTGGACTGCAAGGAGATCCAACCAGTCCATTCTGAAGGAGATCAGCCCTGGGATTTCTTTGGAAGGAATGATTTCTCAGGTCCCAGCCTAACCCAAGCATGTTACAGTGGCATTCCCCTCACAAGCAGGGACTTCTGCCAACGAGGCATTCGCTGTCAGGTGCCATCATGTTCAAGCTCCATCGGACTTTTCCTTTTCTTCCAGGGTCTGAGTTGATGTTTGTTATTTGCAGCTATGAATCCATGCCTAAAACAGTAGCCATCTCTGTGTGTGAGTGCCCAGGTAGGCAGATGAGTGCAAGTTTGTTACGTGCGTAAACGTGCATGTGACGGAATGTTCTTTCACAATGGCTCATGTGTATGTGGGTGGAAGGGGCAGGGCTTCTCAAGGTGTAGGAGTGAGCCTCAGGGGGTTTGAAGGGAGTGGGAAAAGGGGACTTCCTGTGCACCAACCAAGAGAGTCCAAAGCCCAGGTTCCAGGGCCAGGGAGGTGCCATGAGGCCCTCTCCCTCATCACTGGCCCTGTCTGGGTGTGGTCAGCGTCCACCACCGTTGTCAGTCACATCCTCTCCTTGGCAGTGAGCTTATGCTGGTGGAGGTTGGGTGTGTCAGGATGTAGCTAAGACCTGACCTCATGCTCTCCCTCTCAGCTCCTTCCCCCAGAGCCTGACTAGACCTGTCCTCTTCAAAGGTCAGATCTTTTCTTCCACCCACTTTTCAGATTCAAAGAATGCTCTTAGTGCTTCTGCTGGTCTCCACTGTGAAACTCATGATGGGATGTGGCTCATATAGGAGAAAGACTGCCACAGAGAGTCTCCCTGCACTACCGTCACCCAGCAGGGTCTAGAATTCTGCAGTTAAAGACTTGAATACATTGAACTTTGGAGGATGTGAGGTTTTCATTAAATTAAAGGGGTGGGGAAAGCTCTGGAGCAGAGAGATCCAGGTTCATGTCTGGATATCCCACTTACTCACGTGTGACCTTAGTCAGTTCAGTTCAATTCAGTCGCTCAGTCGTGTCCGACTCTTTGTGACCCCATGAATCGCAGTACACCAAGCCTCCCTGTTCATCACCATCTCCCGGAGTTCACTCAGACTCACGTCCTTCGAGTCCATGATGCCAACCAGCCATCTCATCCTCTGTCGTCCCCTTCTCCTCCTGCCCCCAATCCCTCCCAGCATCAGAGTCTTTTCCAATGAGTCAACTCTTCGCCTGAGGTGGCCAAAGTACTGGAGTTTCAGCTTTAGCATCATTCCTTCCATTGAACACCCAGGGCTGATCTCCTTCAGAATGGACTGGTTGGATCTCCTTGCAGTCCAAGGGACTCTCAAGAGTCTTCTCCAACACCACAGTTCAAAAGCATCAATTCTTCAGTGCTCAGCTTTCTTCACAGTCCAAGTCTCACATCCATACATGACCACAGGAAATCCTTTGTTGGAAATCAGCAGAAGATAATTTGGGAAAAACAGGCAAGGAAAGTACCATTGCAGAGGGGAGGCTACACATTCTCTGTTCTAATCTTGCTAGAGAAAGCCTGCTGTCCTCCAAGCAGACTCTGAACAACATAGAGAATTTAAGAGATTTCATATTTTCACTCATTCACTTATTCATTCTTCAAATTAACTAATAGCATTGAGTACCTACAACAAACCAAATGCTGTACTAAGTCGGGGGGAGGTACGAGGATCACTGGGTCTCCTTGAGGTCACAGTCAGCAGTCGTTACATCCAAAACACACATGCAGATGCAATTCCTAAAGCATATGCAAATAATGTAGATTTTACTGAAGTTTTTATAAGTGAACATTAGACTATACCACACGTGAAGAGCAAAATTTGTGAACACCACTTTTAATATAGTCCACTCTCTCTGGCTCTTGTCACATTATGCCTAGCTCTTCTCTCTCTTCACAGCTGTCCTCTTCCCATCTCCTCCTCATTCCAATGGCACCCGTTTTCTAATCTCACCATTGCACCCTACCCCTTTTAAACAACTTTATTGAGATATAATGGACAAACTACATAATTCATCTGAAAATTGTGCAACTGTCATGATAGTCTAATTTTCTACATTTTCTTTCCTTCCCACTCCCCGGAACACCATGGTCTTTAGCTGTTTCTCCAAACGCCAAACCCAATACTCAGTCCTAGGAGCAACCAATCTACTTTCTGTCTCTTTGGATTTCCTTATTCTGGACATTTCATGTATGGATCATATAATACGTGGTCTTTAGAAAAAAATGTAAGTTGTGATTAACAAAAATCCCCATTAAATACACACACACACACACACACACACACACACACACCCCTTCCAACTAATACCTTCGAGTACTAGTTTTACTGTATCAATTTTACTCCAGTGTGAAGACTGTGTTTACTATAGAAATGGCATTTAGCTACATCCCCATCTACTCGATGGGTATTAAAACAGCAAAGATAAGACAGTTCTGCTCCTTTCACGTAACTCTGATACAGCTTTGTCAGACACGTGAAAAATTAAGCACTAGCACTGAATTAAAATTTCTAAGACTGGAGATAATCACAAATGTGTATGGCATAAAGACCAGGGCCATTCGTTTTTCAGCCTTTGCAACACTATCCATATGCTATACACACTATTCTCTTTTCATGTTTCCATTTTTCTATTTCTCCCATATAAATGTTTTGCATGGACCTACTTTGAAATATCCTTACATAAGATGTGGCTAAAAAAAGTGGTTAATACAAAATACTGAATAAATCCAAATAGTAATACAGAATTAAATTACATTTTTTTCCACATTTCAGTAAGTGGTTTTTCCAAATAGATACCTTACATTTAAGTATGACAGAAAAGCTTTATCAGTGTTATTTTATATCATCTAAATGATTCCACTCTTTGATAAATATTTAACTTAGAAAGATAATCCTGTTGCTTAAGTTTTGAAATAGAGCTTGATAGATTTTGTTAAACTAGTGACTGATGAGAGAGGGTTCCATAAGTTCATGTATTTGGCTCTTCAATATTTTATATTCCGCTTTACAAATTATATCTTTTTCCATAAGGACAATATGATCTACTTTTAAAAATAATACACTTTAGGGAAAGTAGGAGTGGAATTAAAGAAAAAAAAAAACTTCCTTCAGTCTCAAAGGAATTGAATTCAAATTTTAACACGACCAATGCTAGTTGCCAATATAAGTCACCCTTGATTCAGTCACTTGTTCTCTCTCAACTTTTAGTTTCATTAACTGTATAAAAGGGCAGTGGTATGGTTGGGGAGTGGGATTATCTCCATATTGAGGGGCTTTAGCAGAATACACTGATTATTTACAGAGCTCTTTGCTGGAGCAGCCATGAAGAGATATCCCACACCCAAGGTAGGAGAAACCCAAGTAAGATGGTAGGTGTTGCAAGAGGGCATCAGAGGGCAGACACACTGAAACCATACTCACAGAAAACTAGTCAATCTAATCACACTAGGACCACAGCCTTGTCTAACTCAATGAAACCAAGCCAGGTCTGTGGGGCAACCCAAGACGGGTGGGTCATGGTGGAGAGGGCTGACAGAACGTGGTCCACTGGAGAAGGGAATGGCAAGCCACTTCAGTATTCTTGCCTTGAGAACCCCATGAACAGTATGAACAGGCAAAATGATAGGATACCAAAAGAGAAACTCCCCAGGTCATTAGGTGACCAATATGCTACTGGAGATCAGTGGAGAAATAAGTCCAGAAAGAATGAAGGGATGGAGCCAAAGCGAAAACAATACCCAGTTGTGTGTGTGACTGGTGATAGAAGCAAGATCCGATGTTGTAAAGAGCAATACTGCATAGGAACCTGGAATGTCAGGTCCATGAATCAAGGAAAATTGGGAGTGGTCAAACAAGAGATGACAAGGGTGGACGTTGACATTCTAGGAATCAGCAAACTAAAATGGACTGGAATGGGTGAATTTACCTCAGATGACCATTATATCTACTACTGTGGGCAGGAATCCCTCAGAAGAAATGGAGTAGCCATCATGGTCAACAAAAGAGTCCGAAATGCAGTACTTGGATGCAGTCTCAAAAATGACAGAATGATCTCTGTTCGTCTCCAAGGCAAACCATTCAATATCAGAGTTATCCAAGTCTATGCCCCAACCAGTAATGCTGAAGAAGCTGAAGTTGAACAGTTTTATGAAGACCTACAAGACCTTTTAGAACTAACACCCAAAAAAGATGTCCTTTTCATTATAGGGGACTGGAATGCTAAAGTAGGAAGTCAAGAAACACCTGGAGTAACAGACAAATTTGGCCTTGGAATACAGAATGAAGCAGGGCAAAGACTAATAGAGTTTGCCAAGAAAATGCACTGGTCATAGCAAACACCCTCTTCCAACAACACAAGAGAAGACTCTACACGTGGACATCACCAGATGGTCAACACCGAAATCAGATTGATTATATTCTTTGCAGCCAAAGATGGAGAAGCTCTATACAGTCAACAAAAACAAGACCAGGAGCTGACTGTGGCTCAGATCATGAACTCCTTATTACCAAATTCAGACTCAAATTGAAGAAAGTAGGGAAAACTGGTAGACCTGTCTCTTATACACATCTCCATGTGTATAAGAGACAGACATTTGAGTGCATTTATCCTTTTGAATCTAGGTTTTCCTCTGATATATGCCCAGGAGCAGGATTACTGGATCACAAGGTAGTTTTATTTTCACTTTTTTATGGAACTTTCATACTATTCTCTATAGTGCCTGCAGCAATTTACATTCCCACCAACTGTGTAGGAGTGTTCCTTTCTCTCCACACTTTCCCGAGTATTTATTGTTTGTAGACTTTTGATGATGGTCATTCTGACCAGTGTGAGGTGATATCTCATTGTAGTTTTGATTTGCACTTCTGTAATAATAAGCAATGTTGAGAATCTCTTATGTGTTTGTTAGCCATCTGTATGTCTTCTTTGCAGAAATGTTTGTTTCGGTCTTTTTCCTGCCCTTTAATTGGGTTGCTTGCTTTTATGGTATTGACTTGTATGAGCTGCTTGTATATTTGAGTCAGTTCTAATGAGGTAGATGAACCTAGAGCCTATTATACAGAATGAAATAAGTCAGAAAGAGAAAAGCAAATATTATACTACTGCATATATATGTAATCTAGAAAGATGGTTCTAATGAAATTATTTGTAGAACAGCAGTGAAGACACAGAC
>SJYT01026125.1:35545-66232 GCA_006410635.1 Cephalophus harveyi
AGTCATAGTATAGTTCAAAATTTAATAAGTGCCAAAGGAGTACAATTTGGACAAAGACAAGATGAAACTATTACAAAAAGTGGTAAAATACATAAATTTACTCTCAACAGAGAATAAAAGTTTGTTAGTAGAATAAGTGATTCTTTTAGCAAAGATTGTGTAAGAAAAAAAAACCTTTTCAAGGTAAATAAAGGATTCCATATTTTGGTCAGTGAAAGAGAAAATGCTAAGACTACAAAGAACACTGGATTACTTTATGAAGAAAAAGGCTTAGATTTAATTTCCAGTATGCAAAGGAAATATTATCATCAGTTTTGGGAACATTTGGTTGCAGTTTTTCTTGATGTATTCTAGATCCATGATTCCATGAGTTTATGTACAGATAATTTTTTTTTTAAGTAAACATGTAAACACAAAGTGTTTTTAAGTTCCTGAGGAAAAGTAATCTATTCTCATTTTCAAAATGATTTACTTTTAGCTCCCAGTGGTTTTCAGCACTTTGTGAATATCCATAGATGCTTTTCATTAATCTGATAAAAATATCCATTCTTCAGTCACAAAATCATCTTCCTCATTTCTCACAATATCTTGCAAATAAGTTAGGAAATATTCTTATTCTCTGGGGGTCACATTAATAGTCACAATTTACTTTTAGCTCCCAGTGGTTTTCAGCACTTTGTGAATATCCATAGATGCTTTTCATTAATCTGATAAAAATATCCATTCTTCAGCCACAAAATCATCTTCCTCATTTCTCACAATATCTTGCAAATAAGTTAGGAAATATTCTTATTCTCTGGGGGTCACATTAATAGTCACTGATTTGCAGCCAAAAATGGAGAAGTTCTATACAGTCAACAAAAACAAGACCAGGAGCTGACTGTGGCTCAGATCATGAACTCCAAAAAGACTCTGATGCTGGGAGGGATTGGGGGCAGGAGGAGAAGGGGACGACCGAGGATGAGATGGCTGGATGGCATCACGGACTCGATGGACGTGAGTCTGAGTGAACTCCGAGAGATGGTAATGAACAGGGAGGCCTGGCCTGCTGGGATTCATGGGGTCGCAAAGAGTCAGACACGACTGAGCGACTGAACTGAACTAATCTAATCTACTATTTATAAATGGTGTTCCACAAATGCTAATGCCATTTTTGTTTTCCTAAAGAATTTTCAAAAATACATTTTTGTTTATGATTTTATGCTAAGAGATTATATAGGAGGGATGTTTTCATTTATTCTCTTTTGCAAGAAACAACAAAAAAGCAAAGATATATATATATATATATACACACACACACTCCTTCCAAACTTGAAAATTGAAATTAGAACAGAACACCAGGCTTGGATTCAAAAGAGACCATGCAAGTTTTGCCAATGCATTCAACTACCCTTTCAGAACTTGTTAACAAATTCTGTAAAATTGACGTGTTTTAAGAAATGAAATTCAACATAATATGATGGTTTTCCTTGCAAACTCTTGGATTTAATTAACCAGTGAAGCAAATTTACAGCCAGCCTATTTACTGATTATATCCCAAAGCTTTGCCAAAACACAGTGCAGGCAATATAAACCTCCCATAGCAATATCTTGCTTCATAGAGTTGTTGGTTTTTTTTCTTTTTTTTTTATTTCCTTGGGGAATATTCATGAAAAATTTTCTCTGAATTGTATCTGTTTGTACTGAAGCATGTCGCTATTAAAATGTTTGCATCATCAGTTAAGTTATGAACAGTGCCATCACATACAGTCTCAGGAATAACAAGTAAATTTGAAAACCATCAACATACACTGTCCTAAAAATAACCGCACTCACAAATACACAACAGCTTGTTTTGCACATGAAAACTTCTACCTTTGAATTTAGGAATAGTGATAATAAATGTTGGTGGTAATGATGAGAATTTCAGTCTGACAATTAAACTCAGCTCTTTGGTTTTAATGGAATGTTCTGAAAAGCAACTCATACTTTTCTGGATGATATCGCCCCAGTTATTTATCACCTTAATTCTTCTGTCAAAGAAATCCATCAGCATCCTCTAGTCTTATGAATTAAGTATACAAGTCTAGGGGATGTTGACGGGTTTCTTCTTTCACTTTGGGATTCACATTGGTGCAGAGATATATTAATTGAATTTAGAGAGATAAGAAAAAGATTAAATCATATGCCAACTGAATGTAGGGATTGAGCATGGAGTGTCTACGTGTTATTACAGCTTATCTTCTGAAGAACACTTCAACAGATACCATCAACCTATCATTCAGTATATGTAAATAAAGCACATTCACAGACATTTAGTAAATGGCCCAAGATCATATAGTCTGTAAGAGATAAAGACCTGATTTAAATGCACTTCTTTTCAAACAAATGTATATAATAAAACAGAAACAAACTCACATATATAGAGAACAAACTAGTGGTTACCACTGGGGAGAAGGAGGAGGAAAGGGGCAATATAGGGATAGAGAACCAGGAGATATGAACGACTATGAATAAAATAAATAAGCATTGAGGACATATTGTACAGAACTGGAAAGTATAGTCATTATTTCCTAATAACTTTAAATGGAGTAAAATTGAATCCCTAGGTCATACACCTAAAACTAATATAATATTGAGAACCAACTATACTTCAACAAAGGGCTCCCCTTGTGGCTCAGCTGGTAAAGAATCCATCTGCAGTGTGCAAGACCTGGATTCGATCCCTGGTTTGGGAAGATCCCCTGGAGAAGGGAAAGGCTACCCACTCCAGTATTCTGGCCTGGAATTCCATGGACAGTCCATGGGATCACAGAGAGTCAGACACGACTGAGCGACTTTCACACATACTTCAACAAAACCAAAAAATGAATAAATGTGTGCTTTTCATGTGATTCCAAATATAACCTCTACTTGACTTTGATCACAAGGAAAATAGTATTTCTATTTGGTAGAAGATGTGGCCTATACAGAAAGAAACCAAGAATGTAGATTAATACTTCTCTATCTGATTTTTTAGTAATGAACGATTTCTTGCAAATATCCCTCAAATAAGGAGATTGAGGATATGTAGAAGATATGTAGACCAGCGGACCAAGATTACCTGTGGCCTCTCCTAGAGAGGAAATGTTGTAAAGAGAGCCAGGGCTTTGAGTCAGATGGAAGTGAATTCATCTCAATGATGCATTATGTGTCCTCAGGCAAGTGACCCAAATTAATCTGCCTCAATCCACCTCTATTAAAATAGATGGACAACGTTAGTGAGAATTACTGATAAGTGTCTTCCAGCATGTTGAGAAAGAAATGAGAAATATTTGCAGCATCTTACACAATCCATTTTACAGAGCAATTATGTAAACTATACCATCTACTTATATTCACTCCTCATTGCTCCCCTTGATATTTTGTTAAGTTGTTCCTTTCTTTCGAATCTTGTGAGATAGCTACAGTTTTATCTTTAAATATGTTTTCTTTCTCTCTTGGCAGGCGAAACACAATCACACCTTCATCTGACTAATATGCATATGTGTCACCCAAATACTTATTTGCTCCCAATGGCAGTGCTTACAAGAGAGGTATGATTAGCAAAATACTAGCTCCTTGGAATAATACACCCACATATTTTGTAAACACCTCTTATAGTCAAGTGTTTGATATATATATTTAATGTATGAGGGTGAGAGAATGATATGCATATATAATTGCAGTTACTCAGGTATGTAAGGCAGAGAAATGCCATCAGAACTGCAGCTGTTGTGTTTACATTCTGTGAACAAGATACAGACAAAAACAATAAATAAATCAGGTAAGAAAGTAGATTAGAGTGAGTGGCTAGAATTTTCAAAATTCTATCGGTAAGAAAAAAAGTACAGTTTTATGATTAGACTGAAAATGCGGAGGAGGTAGACACGTTTCAAATGAAATATGGTCACCACTTATTTCATATTCTTGTCAGTGTCCTTCAAGCACTGTTGTTGAGAATGGTTAGGAAGGAATAAACTATATGGAGATAAATCAATGGAACACAGAGAGAATAAAAAGAGAAAGAATGAGTGCAGGAAAGCAGAATAGACAAGACAGACACACACTGAAGGAGATTCCAGTGACACTGGACTCTTCCTACACTCAGTAGGAAGTGTTCTTCCTACACTCAGAGCTCCTTTTTTCCTTCTGGAAACATCCATCAGCAGATCCCCTCATGCATTTGATCAGCACTTTTGAAAACGGGATTCTCTGGTGGCTCAGATGGTAAAACCTCTACCTGCAATGCGGGAGACCCGGGTTCGATTCCTGGGTCGGGATGATCCCCTGGAGAAGGAAATGGCAACCCACTCCAGTACTCTTGCCTAGAAAATTCCATAGATGGAAGAGGCTGGTGAGCTACAGTTCATGGGGTTGCAAAGAGTCAAACATGATTGAGCAGCCTCACTTTCACTTTTTTCACTTTCTTTTCACTTTTGAAAACTGACACCAGCTTATTTAGACATTAAACAAAAAAGGATGTGTCAGAAAGTGTCAGAAATGAGGAATTATGAGGCTAAAGTGATGCCTCTATAACGTTTTACCAATGGGTCTTCAGTGCACTAATGTTCATCACTAAAATCCAAAATAGATAAATAAGATCTGGATTTCTAAATCATTCAAAAAAGAATTCTTTCGCTGCAGTGTTTATGAGGAAACCTAACAAATATAATCAGAGATGTGCATTAGATACTTTACTTACACACATGAAGTGTAATTGCCATATGCTCAAACCCATGGTTCTCAAAGGATATGCTGCCTCATGTGAGCGGAAATAGAAATGCAAATGGTCATTTTTTTGGTTGTCAAAATGACTGGTAGAGGGGGGTGACTAAGGGTTTATATAGTTCTTCAAACCTCAGATACTAAATGTTCTTCAGTTTTGTACATTGATGAACTGCCACTCCTGACCTCAACCCCAAATAGAAATAAGGACCCTGTTTATAAACACCTGGGTAAACACATATTTGGGGATGCTTTTTAGTGGAAAGTCCCACTTTGTTTGCGTCAGTTGTTAATTTTTTCATATATCTTTCATGTACCTCTTAAGCAATGATGGTTTATACCACATAAATAATGTGCATATTTGATGCTGAGTGATGCAGGGTAAAATATTAAAAGAGAGAAGAGAATAATCAGTATATATAAGTGGATGGTATCATAGAAATGCTGGACTTGGATTTCCTAAAATCCTTTTCTGATCATTTAATACACTTCTCTGAAACCATCACTTAGTTCAGTTCAGTTCATTCTCTCAGTCGTGTCCGACTTTGCAACTCCATGAACTGCAGCACACCAAACTTCCCTGTCCATCACCAACTCCTGGAGTCCAGCCAAACCCATGTCCATTGAGTCGGTGGTGCCATCCAACCATCTTATCCTCTGCCCTCCCCTTCTACTCCTGCCCTCAATCTTTCCCAGCATCAGGGTCTTTTCAAATGAGTCAGCTCTTTGCATCAGGTGGCCAAATTATTGGAGTTTCAGCTTCAACATCAGTCCTTCCAATGAACATCCAGGACTGATCTCCTTTAGGATGGACTGGTTGGATCTCCTTGCAGTCCAAGGGACTCTCAGGAGTCTTCTCCAACACCACAGTTCAAAAGCATCAATTCTTCGGCACTCAGCTTTCTTTATAGTCCAATTCTCACATCCATACATGACTACTGGAAAAACCATAGCCTTTACTAGATGGACCTTTGTTGACAAAGTAATGTCTCTGCTTTTCAATATGCTGTCTAAGTTGGTCATAACTTTCCCTCCAAGGAGTGTCTTTTAATTTCATGGCTGCAATCACCATGTGCAGTGATTTTACAATCCATCACTAAATCCTTAATATTTATATAAAAAGTGTAAATTGCTTAAATTGATATATTTAAGGTCCTCCAATCAAATCAAACAATCCTAAAGGAAATCAACCCTGAATATTCATTGGAAGGACTGATGCTGAAGCTGAAGCTTCAATACTTTGGCCACCTGATGCTGAGAACCAACCAACTGGAAAAGACCGTGAGGCTGGGAAAGATTGTGGGCAGGAGGAGAAGGGGGAAACAGAGTAAGATGGTTGGATAACTGACTGATTCAACGGACATGAATTTGAGCAAACTCCTGGAAACAGTGGAAAACAAGGAAGCCTGGCATGCTGCAGTCCATGGAGGTGCAAGGATTCGGACATGACTTAGTGACTGAACAATGATCTGCCTTAGTAGACCTATTGCTTATTAGCCTTTTTCCAGAACTGGTTAGAATATTCCAACCAATTCATTGATTCTCTTACATACCTTTCATTTTCTTGTCCTATGCATTTGCCTGCATTATGCTTTCTGCCAGGAAAACCCATTCCTAGTCTTTTTTATATGTCTTAATCCAATCTATTTTATCATTGTAAGCCTTGCTAAAGAGCCTAAATCTTCATGAAAACGTTCCTCATTTTGTTCTCAAGAATGGAAAATATCTCTTTCTATTGTTTTCTGTGTTTATGATATTTGTTATTCTCTATATTGTATTATTACTCTTGCATATTTCTTTACTTCTCTAAATAAATTAAAATACTCTTAGAAATGGCTTTGTATCTTGTTCATCTTTACAGCCTCACAAAGCCTTGAAGTCTCCACACACATAGTTGATACTTAATGAGTAATTGTTGAATTAATTACAAGGCCTTGCAAAGCAGGTCTAGGGACCAGAAGTAATCAATGTGACTGAGGAAGAAGGAGAAGAGTTAGTATTGGATAATAACCACACTTCTGTGCATGGTTAGTATGGTTCAGTGGCTTCTAAAATTATCTGAGGTTGACTTTGAAAGAATTTAAAGGAGTTGAATTTAAATTCCTGTATCAATCCTTAGATAACCCAGTCATCATACTAGGACACACTGTCTTGTCCAGAACTGACCAATTTGCTCTCATTTTGAAAGTCATTCATCTTCTATCATGGCCTTTCAATCTCTGATCCTTGACCAAGTTTCTTACTCACACAAATAGTAACCCTGAATCAATCTTCTCATAAATTGTTTCATGAAGCTTTCCTCTTATTCTGTAATTAAACAGTTACTAGTAACTCATATCTTCATAGATTAATTTCAGTCCCTGGTATAATAACTAATTTTTCTATTTGATAGAGTCAAAAGGTCTCTTTTTCATTTCTTCAAATAAAGGAATAGCCCTTTATAGTTTTTATTTACCAATCCATTGTTTAAACTTTCAATCATCTGTGCTTCTCCCATAAGTAAATATATATTCAATTACTTGTGACATAAGTTTCTTAACCAGTATGATGCTGTGTGACCCAGACTTCCGTTAGATTCTGAAAGCTACTGGTCAAAAGCCAATGAACTGAATGATTATCTCAGTCACAAAATATATCAAAATAAATATGTTCAAGTAAAACTTTGAAGCTATTGTAGGAAAGAAAGCATTTTTCAACAATCAATATATTTCTCTTTTATGACATTCACCTTACTTTTGAGGTATAGTAGTAATGTTCTGTTAAACAAGATGCATAGCTGATACACACTTCTTCCCTTAATAACTGTTAGTTATGCATGACAGAACCTAAACATAAAAAACAATGGGGGAAAGATGAGGTGACAATATGCAATATTGGAAAGAACTGTCTAAGAGGTTATGAATTCTGCTTTGAAAATAACACAGCACATTCACTCTTCTCATTAAAAAACCATGCCATTCAGTAGAATGAACCTTTTGTTCATTAATTGCAGTTTGTGGCCCTGCATGTATCTCTTTGCATTTTGTAGGCAATGTCAAAAGAAAAACAAAAATAAGTTCTTTCTTCGGTATTCAGTTTGGTTTATTGCTATCTGCTTTTTGACGTTTAACTATGATTGCAATGACAGGTCGTGAAATAGAAGACATAATAAACCCAATAAATATCTTGTTTTTCTCTTTTGATACCGTCCCTTTGCATACTGTCTCTCTGATATTTGCAGCCTCTTATATAGAAAGAATCATTTTATAGACAGACTCATAACACAAAAAATTTTTTGTAAATTACTTGATTTCTGTCTGTCTTTCTAGAATTGTCAATGTATTTACACTCAAGTTATTGTAAACACAAAATATAAAACATATATGTTGTTGCTTAGTCACAAATTCATCTCTGACTCTGCAGCGCCATGGACTGCAGCATGCCAGCCTTATCTGTCCTCCACGATTTCTCAGAGTTTGCTCAAATTCATGCCCATTAAGTCAATGATGCCATCTAACCATCTCATCCTCTGTTGCCCTCTTCTCCTTTTGCCTTCAGTCTTTCCCAGTATCAAGATATTTTCTAATGAGTTGATTCTTTGAATCAGATGGTGAAAGTATTGGAGCTTCAGCTTCTCAGCAGTCCTGCCAATGAATTTTCAGGGTTGATTTCCTTTAGAATCAATTGGTTTGATGTCCTTGCTGTAGGATCAGTTGGTTTGATGTACTTGCTCTCAAGAGTCTTCTCTAATACCGCACTTTGAAAGCATCAGTTCTTTGGCACTCACTTCTTCTTTATGGTCCAACTCTCACATTCGTAGATTTTCATTTTTATGGAAAAACCATAACTTTGACTATATGGTGCTTTGTGAACAAAATAATGTCTCTCCTTCTTAATATGCTGTCTCAGTTTGTCATAGCTTCTCTTCCAAGGAGCAACCATCTTTTAATTTCATGGCTGCAGACACTGTCTGCACTGATTTTGGAACCCAAGAAAATAAAATTTTTTACTGTTTCCGATTTTCCCCTTCTGTTTGCCATGAAGTGATGGGACTGGATGCCATAAATTTAGCTTTTTGAATGTTGAGTTTTAAGCCAGCTTCTTCACTCTCCTCTTTTGTCCTCATCAAGAGGCTCTTTAGTTCCTCTTCACTTTCTGCCATCAGAGTGGTTATCAACTGCATGTCTGAAATTGTAGATACTTCTCCCAGTAATCTTAATTCCAGCCTGTGAGTCATCCAGCCTGGTACTTCACATGATGTACTCTGCATAGAAGTTTAATAAACAGGGTGACAATATACATCCTTGTTGTATTCTCCTCCTAAATTTGAACCAGTCAATTGAAACATATGGTACTTCACATGATGTACTCTGCATAGAAGTTTAATAAACAGGGTGACAATATACATCCTTGTTGTATTCTCCTCCTAAATTTGAACCAGTCAATTGAAACATATAGAGGGGACTGAATTGTGGCCTCAAAACATGAACCCAAACCCTAAAGCTGGTACTTGACAATGTGATCATATTTGGAAATATGTCTCTTGCAGATGTAATTAAGTTAACGCTCCTGAGATGAAGTTATCCTGGATTTAGGGTAGGCTTTGAATGTGCTTATAAAAGCAAAGAACTGTGGATTTGAGACACAGAAAAACAAAGGGAAATTCCTGTGAGATAGAGATTAGAATTAAGCAGTTGCAAACAATGGAATTCCAAAGTTTTCCAGAAGATACCAAAATGTGCATCAAAATAGATATACTATGAATTCCGACTTGGACATCTTATTTCAGAATATTAGGTAAATTATTTAAATGATTCAAGTCTCTTTATTTGTTCATAAAATAGAAATTTAAAAAATCATCCTCAAGGTATTTTTGTGAGGATAAAAGAAGATTACTTATATAACTATCTAGAACTGTGTAGTTTTATTTAAAATATAATAGCTATTTCTTCTTATAAAAAATATTTTTTCTCAGTACTTTGCAATATTTCATTGAAACAGTGTACAAAAAGCACATGCAAATTAATCTTTTCCTTTAAATTCTTTTTAATTTGAAAATAATAGTTGCCAAGTCCACTACTTATCTCTAAGTGATGTTTCAGTTGAAGGTTTTTTAAGATAGTAAAGCTTTCCTACAGATAAAGATGTTTCTTACTTCTTAGCCACTGTTTTTCACATCTGATTTTGAATATGCTTGGTAGATGATATAATTATAAGGATTAACTCGCAGCCAGCAGAATAAATTCATATTTCTCCACATTAGTAAAATGTCAGTACAGAAACACTGCAACTTTCAGAGAAACAAGATCACAAATGTTTAGTGCTTGTTATGTCAGACAACCCAATGAAAATGTACCATTTTTGTGTGTATGCTAATGTACAATGATGTAACAGAGATAGATTAAAGGGAAGAAGATTCATTGAGTTTCAAAAATAAAAACTCTTTAATTGCAAATTAGGTAGGAGTACATCAAATTCAAACTAGAAACAATTAGCTCTCCTTCTCCTCAGCAATTAATAATAAGAGAGAAGACACCTGAAGGGATAATGATATTTAGCTCCCTTTAGGGTTGCTGCTGTTCAGTCACTCAGTACTGTTCGACTCTTTGCGACCCCATGGATTGCAGCACACCAGGCTTCCCTGTCCTTCACTATTTCCTGAAGCTTGCTCAAACTCATGTCCACTGAAACAGTGAGACCATCCAACCATTTACTCCTCTGTTGTCCCCTTCGGCTCCACCTTCAATCTTTCCCAGCATCAGAGTCTTCCAATGAGTCAGCTCTTTGCATCAGGTGGACAAAATATTAATTACAGCATCAGCATCAGTCCTTCCAATGAATATTCAGGGATGATTTCCTTTAGGATTGCATGGTTTGATCTAATTACTGTCCAAGGGACTCTCAAGAGTCTTCTCCAGCACCACAATTTGAAAGAACTGATGCTTTAAAAATGTGGTGCTGGAGAAGACTCTTGAGAGTCCCTTGGACTGCAAGAAAGTCAAATCAGTCAATCCTAAAGGAAATCAATTCTAAATATTCATTGGAAGGACTGATGCTGATGCTGGAGTTCCAATACTTTGGCCACCCTGATGCTTGGAAAGATTGAAGGCAGGAGAAGAGAATGACAGAGGATGAGATGATTAGATGACATCACCAACTCAATGTACAGGAGTTTGAGTAACTTTGGGAGTTGGTGATGGACAGGGAAGCCTGGTGTGCTGCAGTCCATGGCGTCGCAAAGAGTTGTACATGAGTAAGTGACTGAACAACAAGGACTGTCATAGCTTATCTTCCAAGGAGCAAATGTCTTAATTTCATGGCTGCAGTCACCATCCACAGTGACTTACCGGTAAGTTGCTTCAGTCATGTCCGACTCTGTGCGACCTCATAGACGGCAGCCTACCAAGCTCCCTCGTCCCTGGGATTCTCCAGGCAAGAACACTGGTGTGGGTTGCCATTTCCTTCTTCAATGCATGAAAGTGAAAAGTGAAAGTGAAGTCGCTCAGTTGTGTCCAACTCTTCACGACCCCATGGACTGCAGCCCACCAGGCTCCTCCGTCCATGGGATTTTCCAGGCAAGAGTACTGGAGTGGGGTGACTTAGGTATCAGGTATTTCACTCCATAAAAGTAATATAACAGCAGCAACAGCAATACGAGGGTTGTTTCTTCTAGAAATGCATCAATTAGTCCAACTTGACAGTCCTACTGATGGAGATATGTACCACCAATGAGTCCCAACACTCCATTTATTTGCACTTTACTTCTTTGTTTCCCGCTGAGCTCAGATACTTGGAAGCACACACTGTGAGTACTTCCACACTGAGTTGTATTGGAGGGTGAAACAAAAGAAAAATCAATAATACTGAACCTCTCTTTTAATACTTGATAGTTTTTCATCACAGATTTTTTTTCTTGCATTGGCTTTCATTTTTTAAAATACTGCCTTAAAAACTATTATTTGTCTTGAGCACTGTGCTTTTGACATCTGCTTAAATGCTTTAGGAGAAGGATTAAGGCAAAATTCAGTGATGTTTAGAACCTTCTATATTGGTTTGAGGTCCCCTGTTATTTGTTGTACGCACTTTGATAATGTGAAAATTTATTCAATGTGTTGATCTGTAAATTTATTTTAAATAAGATTAAGGATAAAGAGTCTGTCTGCAGTACAGGAGACCCACTTCCATCTCTGAGGCAGGAAAGATTCCCATGGAGAAGGGAATGGCTATCCACTCCAGTATTTTTGCAAGAATTCAATGGACAGAGGAGCCTGGTAGGTTACAGTCCATGAGGTTGAGAAGAGTCGGATACAACTGAGTGACTAACACACACAGAGGTCCTTAATTAAGACAAATCTAAAATTGGAATCTTCCTAAAAAAGAATAAATATTGTATACAGTAGTATAGCATTATATATCTATTGAAAAGTTAGTCCNTCTGAATGTTGAGCTTTAAGCCAACTTTTTCGCTCTCCTCTTTCACTTTCATCAAGAGGCTTTTTAGCTCCTCTTCACTTTCTAAAATTGGAATCTTCCTAAAAAAGAATAAATATTGTATACAGTAGTATAGCATTATATATCTATTGAAAAGTTAGTCCATGCAAGAAGTAACGCACTATAATCTAATTTGGGTATTGTAAATTTGGAAACAAACAAACAAAAAAAAAGATTTTTCCATGCTATTAAAAAAGCAAGGTTAAAGAGAAAGTATGATTTGAAGTTAGCATTCTGTGGTTCACTATTCATTGTTGTTCATTAACAAAGTCAGGTCCAACTTTGCAACAACATAGATTGCAGCACACCAGCCTTCCCTGTCCTCCACTCTCTCCCAGAGTTTATTCAAACTCATGTCCATTGAGTTGATGATGCCATCCAACCATCACATCTTCTGTCACCCCCTTCTTCTCCTGCCCTCAATCTTCCCCAGCATCAAGGTCTTTTCCAGTGAGCTGGCTCTTAACATCAGGTGGCCAAAATATTGGAGATTCAGCTTCAGCATTAGTCCTTCCAATGAATATTCAGGGTTGATTTCAAAAGCATCAATTATTTGGCACACAGCCTTGTTTATGGTCCAACTGTCACATCTGTACATGACTACTGGAAAAACCATGGCTTTGACTATATGGTTCTTTGTTGGGGCAAAGTGATGTCTCTGCTTTATGAAACACTGTCTAGGTTTGTATAGGTCAGGAAAATTAAGATTAAAAAAATGGAATCACATAACATATAACTGCCTGACGTGAATTCATTTATTTAGTTAATAATTTTAAGAATATGTTTTGAGAATACTTCTCACAAAAACAGACATGATATGATCATAAATAGACTTCCTGGAAACAAAGTGATGATGAGTGGGCAGGGAATGTTTATAGTAGCACCTTATAAATGTCAACCCGTTCCAGTATTCTTGCCTGGAAGATCCCATTGACAGAGGAGCCTGGTGGGCTACAGTCCATGGGGTTACAAGGGTCGGACGCAACTATCAACTTCAAATACTTCTATAATACTTTATATAGTGTTAAGAGAGAGTGAGAATTTTCTATAACTTTAACACTGTTATGGAACTAGAAAGTACAGACCAGAGTAGGGTATGGATTATCATGATAGGAAGTAAAAAGTAGAAACAAAGAATCAAATTTTGCCTGAGATTTTTATCTGTTTTATAATGAACAGTGATTTTTCTTAAAATTAATTTAAGAACCATATTATGGACGTTAACTATCTATGGAGCTTTTCTATTCTTGCTTTATAAGCCATAAAAAAACATAAGGGTGGAAAATAAGAAAGAAGTTCTTATCTGTCATTTGCCTGTGGGATAATTTGACTTAGCCCTGTAGTTTTTCTGATCCATGTGATAATCAGTTAGGCCAAGGTCAAATAGCCATGGAATGACAGGCCATCGAGACAATCACAGATTAGCCTGGAACATTCAAGATAATTCACTACCATGGTTGGCTGTTGGCCGAGAGATCAGACAGAACCTGCAATAAGAACAAGCTAGTTCTCCCTGCATGACTTGGCCCTCATACTGCAGCTTCAAGATTCCAGAGGAAGAAGGGAGAAGCGTCAGTCATCTTAAAGTCTAGGTATCTAGAATGTCACTACTGCCATAATCCATTGGTTAAAGTCAGTCACAAAAGCTAGCCTTGATTTAAGTGAAGTGAAGTTGCTCAGTCATGTCTGACTCTCTGTGACCCCATGGACTGTAGCCTACCAGGCTCCTCTGTCCATGAAATTTTCCAGGCAATAGTAGTGGAGTGGATTGCCATTTCCTTCTCCAGGGAATCTTCCTGACCCAGGGATCGAACCCAGGTCTCCCACATTTTAGACAGATGCTTTACTGTTTGAGTCACCAGGGAAGTCTTGATTTAAGGGGAAGGTAAATAAGTTCTACCTCTTGATGTAAGGTGTGACATAAGCCCAGAGATTAGAGTAATTGTTAGGCATTACCTTCAGATATCATATTACTCAATATATGTTTGTCCTTAAATTGAGAGTTTAATAACCTGGGTAGGACTCATTGTATAGCATAGGTCCATATTTTCTAAAATTGTCCCATTATTTTTGTTTTTATTGAAAATATGAAATTAAAATAACACTGATTTTTAGAAATAGCTATCTAAACCATACAAAGTCAGTTAGTTAATAAACCATATAATGTTAGAATGGCAAACCAAGTGTCTTTGTAATCATATGGCATGTACTATCTATGGCAGTGTTGGAAATACAAATCTTTTTCATGGAGTTGGAAGCTACAGTTCTGGAGTTATAAAAAAGTTTGAGAGTTGGCTTTAATTCTGGATAAGCACCAAGTTGCTTGATTTCTTGAAACCTTATTTCCTCATTTATTAAAGAGAAATAACATACTAGTGAACATCTTTTATCTAACAATGTAGCTTCTGCTTTATAACTATTGTCATCTAATAGCACCCCAATTTTGTTAGGGTAACTACTGAGCTTCCCCGGTGGCTCAGCTGGTAAAGAATCCGCCTGCAGTGATGGAGACCTTGGTTCAATCCCTGGGTTGGGAAGATCCCCTGGAGAAGGGAAAGGCTACCCACTCCAGTATTCTGGCCTGGAGAATGCCGTGGACTGTATAGTCCACAGGGTCGCAAAGATTTGGACACAACTGAGTAGCTTTCACTTTCACTTTCACTCATTCACCAAACAACTTAGTGTGGGCCTTTGGTGACATTTAGTCCTTATGGTCAAAATGATAGAGTCAGGAGTAAAACTGTAACTCAACCAATCTGAAGAGAATAAATTTAAGGACACTTGTAATACTGAGACAAAGAACACATTCCTTTCTCTGAACAAAGATCTTGTAGCACTAGAAGTTGTCATCAATCGTGTTCCCTACTAAAGGAGACCTGTTTTAGCATGATGTTGACCACATAGTTGGAGTTCAAATAAGAGGGAAGGAAAGACTCCATCCTTAGTGATGCTGTTGTGCTATTGGACCTAATTTGAATCTGATATTACCTCTACTTTTGGACATTTCACATCTGAGAGTTAGTTAGAACCTTATTGTTCAGAATCTCTCTGTATTGGAAATTCTGATACTAGCAAAATTAAAAGTTTTCAAAAAGGTATATATATATACTTAATAAAATTGCTTTGGGGTACAATGTAATAGGTTTAATAAGCATCCAGTGTGGTCACATACAAAGGATCTTTTGTCTGTTTGTTTATTTTCTTTTCCTTTTCCTCACTGTGTTGAAATATGTTAATCAAACATTTGAATTTTTTCTCAAGAACCAGATTATTCTTTTTTTTATTATTATTTAGTTATGAGACAAAAGAAAAAACCCTGATAGTTTGACTCCATTTGACTTTAATTTAAATACATAAAGTAGAACTGTCTGCAATTACAAGCTTACTTACCAGAGGAATATGGTATAAATAAAAAACACAATAAAAATGTAATTATAGAAGCTGGTTAATTTTTTGAAAGGAGTTTATGTTGGATAAGGAAGAGCTGATTTCTATTATTTTTTATGATTACAGTATTCTATTTATATTCTCAGCATTGAATTAATTTCTTTGTCTAATGCTCACCTTGCTGAGGATCTTTTTAAAATACTTTAATGAGTTGAGTACATAAATCATCTTTGTGAACACAAATACACTGGAGGGAATTTTTTTAAGATTTTAGAGTGGGAGATAAGTCAGTCAAAGGCTTCATGCCCCATTTTTTTAATCTATCAAAGTGAAAAACAATAATAGTTGCCTTTTTCATAGACTTAACAGTGGTGAAATCTTTAAAGAAAAATCAAAAGTAAAAGAATTGCACAGAGAACTATGTCATGTATTATAAACAAAGCTTGCCAAATATAGGCTTAGCATTAGTAGTCATTTTTTTTTTTTAATTTTTAACCATAAGCTAGCCTCATTCCTTAATTTTAAGTGAATTTTATACCTATAAGCAAATATTCCTATTATGAATGAGAATTTCCTGAAGACTATACCATAATATTTTGCTGCTGTTGTATAGTTGCTAAGCTGTGCCCCACTCTTTGAGACTGCATGGACTATAGCCTGCCAGGCTCCTCTGTCCATAGGATTTCCCAAGCAGGAATGCTGGAGTGTGTTGCCATTCCCTTCTCCAGGGGATCTTCCCAACCCAGGGATTGAACCTGTCTCCTGCACTAGCGAGTGGGTTCTTTACTACCGAGCCACCTCGGAAGCCTGCACTATAATATACATGGGCTGAAATTTGAGAATTCACAGCTGCATGTTAAAAACCAGACTAAAAAAATAACTCACTCAAATCTTCACTAGCTGCAGATATTCACATATGTTGTTATTAATTCTAATTTTTAAATATTTTATATATATTTATTCTGATATAGCAGAAAAATTTCTTAAAATGCCCATACTTCCCTAGTTTTCTTTGCCTTGATCACCAGAATCAGAAACATACAGGTGAACATCAGCTTAAAAATAAATAAAAGTGTTGTAGTTCTATAATGTGCATGCTGCTGCTAAGTCACTTCAGTCATATCCGACTCTGTTTGGCCCCATAGACAACCTCCTACCAGGCTCCTCTGTCCCTGGGATTCTCCAGGCAAGAACACTGGAGTGGTTATAATGTGCATGAGTCATAAATAAATATTTAAACTTATTAGAGATTCTTACACATGTAACAAGTTAATTCATTCAAGTGGCAGATACTTGCCAGTCACATGGAGAGTTACTAGGTATTGAAGAAACACTTTCATTTACTAGTTTGTATAAACTTCATTTTCATATATTGAATTGCTTAAAGTGAACCCCATCTATATTCCCATACAGCAAAGCATCACAAATCTCCACCTGCATAGACACACACTCCAAACTTTTTATCTAAATGAAAATCACTAAAGGGAACATAAAGACTCATTTATTATGTAATTGGTAATGTAGTTGTAATTTTCAATTTCTTTGAAACCATATATCTCTTGCACCCTGCATATCTACCTTGTTGTTTGTTGGGAAACTGAGGAAAGCATATTTAAATAGCTTGCTTTATTTTCACCATTCATCATTGAGATGCAAAATTAGGAAACATCAAAATCCCATAAATACAGAAGGAAATCAGGATCAATATCATGAAAAGGAAATTGATCCAAGAACCATGATTCTGATTTGAGATCTATAATGATCTAGCCTCATGGAATTCAATTTTCCTAAGGCTTAATATCTTATTTTGTTAAATAGAAGATGATAACTTTTAAGCCCTCAAGGTAAGTACATAGAAAATTATTAAGTCAAAAATGAGCTAACTAACAGAATAACTATTCAGGTATAAATCAGAAGGTAACAAACCAAAAAGCTATTTGCAAGTTCTGTAACTTGTTTGTACCTTAACTCCCTCGGAGAAGGCAATGACACCCCACTCCAGTACTCTTGCCTGGAAAATCCCATGAATGGAGGAGCCTGGTGGGCTGCAGTCCATGGGATCGCAAAGAGTCGTACACGACTGAGTGACTTCACTTTCATTTTTCAGTTTCATGCATTAGAGAAGGAAATGGCAACCCACTCCAGTGTTCTTGCCTTGAGAATCCCAGGGACGTGGCAGCGTGGTGTGCTGCCTCTATGGGGTCGCACGGAGTCGGACACGACTGAAGCGACTTAGCAGCAGCAGCAGCAGCAGTAACTCCCTAACAGAACTACTGGGCCTTACTACATATAACATTCTGCCTCCTTGGTAATCTAGCTAGATTTTCTGCTTCTTTTTACTCTACAATAACACAATCAATTCTTGGGACTTTGCATTGACCACCACCACCATGTTATTCTGGTCTCAGTACCTGAATTAATCCTTGCCTACTGCCTGATTCAGTTCTCTCCCATAGAATCTGGTCAATAGACCATCTAAGAACATAATCTTTTGTTATAACTATTAGGGTTTAATTTTGATGGATAGTGAGAAGACCTACTTTTCACTAGATATGTAATATTTGATTTTTTATTTTTTACCTCTATACAAATATCTGAAGATGAATACTTTGTGATAAATGACTCCATGGAGATTAACACAGCATCGTCAAAATTTTATTTACATAATATTGGAAATTTGAAACGACTTTCATTGGTAACTGTGGCTGGTTAAGAAGAACTGAACTGATTCCTTAAAAGGCTGAGGAAGAAAATTTGTGATAATTAGGAATTCTTTTCTCATTTTCAGATGAGGTGTAAGGAATAAGAAAGGAATAAATGATTGCATTCATAAAATAAATTTTCTACTTGAAATATAATAAATATCAATGAACTGTATTATAATTATTAAAATAACCAAACCCTAACCCTAACCCTATTTTCTTGAAGAGATCTCTAGTCTTTTTTTTTTTTTCCATTCTATTGTTTTTCTCTATTTCTTTGCATTTTTCACTTAAGAAGAATTTTTTTTTTTTTTTTTAATCTCTCCTTGCTATTCTCTGGAATCCTGAATTCAGTTGGGTTTGCTTTTCCCTTTCTCTGTTGTCCTTTGCTTCTCTTCTCAGCTATTTGTAAAACCTCATTCATGCAACCACTTTGCCCTCTTGCATTTCTTTTTCTTTGGGTTGGTTTTTGTCACTGCCTTTTGTACAATGATATGAACCTTTGTCCAAAGTTCTTCAAGGCAGTCTGTCTACCAGATCTAATCCCTTGAATCTTTTCATCACCTCCACTGTCAAAGATAGTTTCCAAGATTCTTAAGTGTATATTCCAATGCTCAATCCTGATAGAAAAATTTGGAAATCCTTGGCCTGGTGCTATCGTGGAGATAAGTTTTTATAAATAACTTCAACAATGTGGCCAGTTTGTTTCCTGGCCTTGCAAATTGTAAGTAATTTGGTGGCTGATGGTTATGCCTTTAGCTCTTTCATAAGCTCATTTTTAAAAAATTCAAAAATTGAGAGAAATCAATAACATAATGCCTCACCCATGTGTTTTCTGTCAATTGTGGAATCTTGATACAAATAAAGGACAGGAAACGGGCCTAGTCATTATGTTAGAGGAAGAGTTGTGCTGTGCTAAGTCACTTTAGTCGTGTTAGACTCTGCAAACCCATGGACTGTATAGTCTGCCAGGCTTCTCTGTCCATGGGATTTTCCAGGCAAGAATACTGGTGTGGGTTGCCATATCTTCCTCTGAGGGATCTTCCTGACCCAGGGATCAAATCGGCGTCTCTCAGTTCTCCTGCGTTGGCAGGCAAGATCTTTACCACTAGTGCCACCTGGGAAGCCCCTAGAGGAAGGGCACTACCCTTATATTATGCATCTTAAGTCCAGTGATTCAAAATGGCCTTCTTTCACTTTGTAATGAACTCTTTTTGATTTCAGTAATGTTTCTCTGATGAAGCTTCTGCTTTTGCAGTGGCAATAACTAGGACCATGATATTAAATAGACAAAATGTACATTATTTATTTAGCCTGATGTAGGTACCACCTGAGATTACTACCTTGTATATGCTTGAAATGTAACCATCAACTCGACACTGCATTGTATTTCAAGGATCAACTTCTTTAAACCTTTGTTCTATGTTCTTTTTAACTGTACCTTTTTCTTTGTCTTTCCTTTTCCAGTTTTTTCATTTTTTAGCCTTAGGGTTAGCCTCTTAAATTTGATGAATGCATATTGGGTCTACACATTGGGAATTGCACAGATATCTTTAAATTATATCTCTTTTTTTTTTTTTTCATGAGGAATATAACTTTATTTAACAAGTGTAAATATGTGAGTTTTTGAACATATTTATATTTAAACTTATCCTAGAACATACATGTTAAGATTCTGTTTTTATGTGTATAATCTACATTTTTATTCTTTTTTTAAAAAAAATTTTATTTTTACTTTATTTTACTTTACAATTCTGTATTGGTTTTGCCATACATTGACATGAATCCACCACGGGTGTATACGAGCTTTAACGTTATAGAGGAATATGGTAGCTCCTTTGGATTCTCAACATGCAACCTGGTCAGCAGTGGTAAACTTGGAACTCTAGCTTGAGGGCAACCTAGGAAATGGAATCAATGACAGCAGACCTTAAGTGGGCAATTAATATGCATGAGGCAACTTCCTTGGAGAAGGAAATGGCAACCCACTCTAGTATTGCCTGGAGAATTCCACGGACAAAGGAGCCTGGCAGGCTGGAATTCATGGGGTCGCAAAGAGTTGGACATGACTGAGGAACTATCACTCACTCATTCAAGCACTTTGCTAAACATTTTAACAGGAGTTACCTGACAGTTATGAACTGCACAGGAAATGAAGAGTTAGAGAGCTCAGTGATACTGTTCAACTCACAGCTAGTAAGTGGTAGGTCCTAATCTCCCTGAGGTCAACTCCCATAAATTACTGACCAGCATGACTGAGCCAATGTGCCCAATGCTTGAAGCTCACTCCAGCCTTTACAAGTGAACCTTCATTGTAATTGAGGCTTGTATATGGGATTCCAGTAGAATCATAAATAGGATAATCTCTTTAAAATTAATTCTGAGTATATCTTTATATTGAACCTCCTCTGTGTTTTCTTATATTTTTATAAACCCTGTAATTCATTTACTTTAATAAATGAGATCTCTCTTTAATACAAACAGCATATTTTACTGGGATTCTAAATAAATATGTTGACTATTTCACCTGTTTTATATACCTACAGTGCTGTGATATCCTTTACACTTGTATTAAAGCTTTTTTCCTTTTTATGTTTTGATACTATTTATTAAATATAAGAGACGGTGTTGTTGATCATGATTATGTTGCATCTCTCTGATCCTTTTCTAGATTTTTATAATTAAAACTAATTACTTTTTTTAAAAAAATATTAGATCAAGCTGAGGAAATGCCATCTATCTTTTTATGAGAAACTGAGCTACAAAATTATAGTGTCCAGAGTAGTTTGGGCAGGAAATCTGTAATGTATAGTTGTGCTGAGGACTGAGTCAAAACAAATTGTTACCACTTAAATTAAATACTGTCTTACCTACATGTGCTTTTTTATATCTCAAAATATCTTTTAATATGGCCAATTTCCAAATGTAAATACAAACTCATTTTCTTTTTATAGTATTTAAAATTAATGAATTAAAAAAATATCAGTTGCATTAGAATATGATGAATGGTTCCAATTATTTCTTTATTTGGTTTACAACATCAAACAATACATAGTCTTACGTCTATTACCCCTTAGGGTAGTTTTAACTACGAGAGAATAATTATATTTATCTATATGATTGTTTTAATTCATTCAATCATATTTTAGGTCTTTTATCTTTATATCATTTTGACTCTTTTTTTCTCTTTCATATTTTTTAAATTATGAGACTATGACAGCACATTTACAGGAGACTTGGAAAATACAGATCAAAGTGACATTAAGTCCTCTATATATTACAGTTATTTTTGAGGCAAATATTTCAAGATTTTTGTTGGAGCTTCAGTATCAAACTCTCAAAAATTAATATAATGAATAGAAGAATAGAAGGACATGGTAGACCTGAAAAGCACCAGGAACCTATTTACCATAATTGAGATTTATACAATTTTCACATTACAATAAGAAACAAATTCCATTCATGTTACCATAGACTATAAACTAAGAAACACTGGAATGTATCCAGGAACATAAGGTGCAAAAATTTCCTGATCTAAAGGTGTTGAAATCATGCAGAGTCTGTTCTCTTATCACTGTAGAATTATGCTAAAAATCAATATCAAAAGATATTTGAAAATAACTGACATATTTTTGAGTGCAGTGTAACATTTACCAGGAGAGATCTTTGACTTAGCCTATGAAAGCCTCAATAAACTTAAAAGACTAAAAAAACACAGAGGGTGACCGCAGAGAAGAAAGCATTTAAATGAGAAATTAAATGGCTACCTTTAAATGAAGCTATTGTAAAGTGGCTTTTTATCTTTATATCTCCTTGACTCTTAACTCCCTTATAGTTTCTACTTTTATCATTTTTCTAAAAAATTTTTGCATCTTTCCTAGCCTTACTCTTTTCAATGATGCTCAACTGGAAGGGTAATTTTTGAACTGCTGCTTTTCTATTTCTCTTTCAACTTGGCTCTTATTTCCATTTCCTTCTCTCTGCACAATCACATCACTACTTGTCACCCTCATCTCACCAACATAAGCCTTTCCTTTTTGTGAAACATAGGTCAGATCTCATCCTAGTGATCGTTAGCTTGAGTAGAGAAATTTCTCCAAATACACCACAATTAAAATACAAAAGAGCTGTTAGATAACAGAAGAGACATATGACAGCCAGTGAGCTTAAAAAATTAATGTAGTAAAGTTAAAAATGAGATTATGAAATGGATAAGAAGCCAGAAGAGCCGAAAAAGTATTTGGTGAAAACCCATAATTGCTGCCTATAAGAATTAGGGAAAGAAATAAAAATGGAAAATATGTACCATATCAGATCAACATTTCTTAACCTTTTCAATGAATTCAAAAGTGAGAATCTTTAAAGCTTTATCTCATGCAATTTTCAAAAATATAACAACTATCACTATATTTCCAGGAGACTCCACAACAGTTAAGCATCTTTACTGCTATACTAACAAAATTTCACTTTGTGCCAGCCTAGACTTTGTGGCCCATTTTCCAGATATACACAATGAAAACTAGAAATCTAGTAAGATTTAAGAAGATAGCTTTTCAAATAGGCTCAGGGGCTGCTAGAAAGTAATTATTTTAAATCAACTTTCAAGATAAATAAACAGATACATAAATAAATAGCACACTCAAGACACAACATGAAGATTGCAGAAGAGTATGCAAAAGATAATCAAGAACAGAAGGAATTAAATTACAGCTAAAAACAGATACTAGAGCTGTCGTCAGATGGCTACTCACTTTATTTGTATTCTCAAATGCATAAAACAGCATATGTAGAAAAGAAAATAGCAAAATAGAATTTTTCTGTTGAATTTTTAAGAGTGTACTTTGGGCATTCAAGGGGCTTCCCTGATAGCTGAGTTGGTTAAGAATCCACCTGCAAGGCAGGAGACCTCAATTTGATTCCTGAGTCAGGAAGATCTGCTGGATAAGGGATATGCTACCCACTCCAGTTTTCTTGGGCTTCCCTTGTGGCTCAGCTGGTAAAGAATTTGCCTGCAGTGCCAGATACCTGGGTTCGATCTGTGGGTTGGGAAGATCCCCTGGAGAAGAAAAGACTACCCATCCCAATATTCCTGCTGAAGAATTCCGTGAACTGTACTGTCCATGGGGTCCCAAAAAGTTGGGCACAACTGAGCAACTTTCAATTGTGCATTAAAGTTAATACAAGAAAAAGAGGAAAAGAAAAACAGGTTATAACCTAACTAGTAATAATATATGTTGCTCATTTACCTTGTTTTACAATAAACCATGTTATAAGTTAAACCACTCTGGGTTTTCAATATTTTTTCCTGCTAAAAAATTTGTTCATGGAAGAAAAGCAAATCTAGGGTACAGTCTTTTTGCTGTTTATTTAAAGTGAAGTGAAAGTTGCTCAGTCATGCCCTACTCTTATTTAAAAATTCAATCTATTTCTATATTTTTTGTATGAGATGAAAGATTAAAAATTGAGATTTATATCATTTTTATCTCATTTTCATGTAACATATATTCTTTTTATTTCCTTTATAGGAACCAAAGTATTGAATTTAGTATCATCAGTGTGGCAACAGAAACATGTCTGGAAACTAGAGCATTTTAAGGTCCCCACTGGGCTTCCCTGATAGCTCAGTTAGTAAAGAAGAAATCCCCCTGCAATGCAGAAGATCCCAGTTAGATTCCTGGGTCAGGAAGATCCCCTGGAGAAGGGAAAGTTTACCCATTCCAGTATTCTGGCCTAGAGAATTCCATGGACTGTATAGTCAGACACGACTGCAAAGAGTTGGACACGACTGAGCAACTTTCACTTTCACTTTCAAGGTCTCCACCTCCTTAAATCTGGACTGGTCTTTGACTGCTTTGACCAATAGCATGGCAGAAATGATACCATACCAGTTTGGGACTTATTATTTGCAACCATGCATCACTCAAACACTGGGCATAGGAACTGACTTTAATCAGAGGATAGAGTCATATCTGTACAATTATTTCAGAGTTTAGAATGAAAAACCTACTAAATTGCCCCACCCTAAAGTTGTAATGGAAACAATATGGTTTTCTCTTCAATCATTTAATCCTGTCTCAGATGGTAAAGAATCTGCCTGCAAAGCGGGTGACCTGGGTTTGATCTCTGAGTTAGGAAGATCCCCTGGAGAAGAAAAAGCAATCCACTCCACTATATTTGTCTGGAGAATCCCATGAACAGAGGAGACTGGTGGGCAACATTTAATCCAGCTGGAAGTTCTTTTAACTCTGAATTGAGACACATTGGCTCCTGTCAGACATAGGGATAATTTGCCAACTTTTATAATAATATATGCAGAAATTTAGAACACCTCAATATACTGTTGATTTTTAAGTTGTAAATCTTATTTAGAAAAAAATGAGTAGTAGCACACCATATAGATTCTGCAATTCTGTATATCAAAATGTGAAAAGTGAAAGTGAAGTCATTCAGTCGTGTCCGACTCTTTGAGACATGGACTCTAGCCTACCACGCTCCTCTGTCCATGGGATTTTCCAGGCAAGAGTACTAGAGTGGGTTGCCATTTCCTTCTCCAGAGGATCTTCCCAACCCAAGGATCGAACCTGGATCTTCTGCATTGTAGGCGGACACTTTACTGTCTGAGCCACCAGGGAAGCCTTATCAAAATGTATGTCCATATATAATGAATTATATTAACAAATATTTATTGAGTTTCCTTCAGACAAAGCCCCAGTCTAAGCATTGGAGATCATCTTTTTCTAAATATAATCATTATTACTGTGGTAGCTAGAGGCCTCATAATCTGTCGAAAACATTAACAGTGATGAACTACCAAATGCATGTCATATTTCAGTGACTTTAATAATATCACTTAACTGCCTTTTCGTTTTAAGCATTGTTTATAATTATCATGTATTTTATATATATATGCAAGAAAACAAGTACATTTGTATATTTTTAGAAAGACAGCTTTCTAAAACTATGTAAGTAAATGGTACAAACACCTGTGATAATTTTGTTTCAAACTAGAATAAATTATAATGGGAATTACTCAAGTGATCCCATGAGTAGAAAATGGTTCAGAAAGAAACTATTAAGAAGGGAACAAAATCCACACTTTTTTTTCTTCCTAGACTAACCTCAGAAATGCAAGAAAACATTTTTATCTACAGCCAATATACACTCATAAGCTTGGGAAAGGTGGTTTGTTTGAAAGGGTGTCAAATTTTCATTTAATAGACTTACCTGAAGTAATGTCCTAGTGCAAGCATTCAAGTTAGTGATATTAATGTTTATATTTTATGTGAAGAAACAATATTAGTGTAACTTGGTCACTGATGCAAATCAGGAGACTCCCATCTTATTATAATTTCCCACTCCAATTTGATCAGGCTCAGTGACCTGGAGGTAATAAATGAGTAAGTCAACAAACCAAACAACAGATAAATAAATCAACTGCCAATAATATTCTTTCAAACCATCCAATTCCCTGGGATTGATATGTTTAATTAAGGAAAATAAATTGTGCTGTGTTGAATTGCTAATGATGATGTGAATCAAATAATATTTATATGATTTGTCTTGCAATATTTGTGTACTAATTATATTATTCAATACTGTATGAATAGGCATTAAAGGAAATAAAAATGAGATAATTTTATCATGTAGTGGGTTTTGCTTTATGAAATCATGAGCAATTATTCATTTATTTGAATCAAAACAGAAAAATGCTAATTATCATGACACATAAAAATTATATTTAAGTCACAGTTGTAGATTTAGGGTGCCATTCTGTAATGAGATCCCCATACTCATAACTTTTGGTCATTATGGTGAATATTTTTCATTCTCTCACTGAACACACTGTGATTAAATTAGGATGATGAGTTCCACCTGAGTTAATACATAAGCAAATAAACAAACAGTGAGATTAGACAAAACTAAACAGAGAAACAATAAAACCACAAGCAATAGGATATCCATTGGCTACTGTAACTAAAATGTTTAGAGATTAGGACAAGATTTAATGTATAAACCCAACATTGTATCAAAGGAATCCTTTTCTATTCATGTTTTCTCTGACTCTTACACTGTGACTGCAACTCCATATGATGACTTCTTCAGTTCAGTTCAGTTCAGTCGCTCAGTCATGTCCGACTCTTTGCGACCCCATGAATCGCAGCACGCCAGGCCTCCCTGTCCATCACCAACTCCCGGAGTTCACTCAGACTCGCGTCCATCGAGTCCGTGATGCCATCCAGCCATCTCATCCTCGGTCGTCCCCTTCTCCTCCTGCCCCCAATCCCTCCCAGCATCAAAGTCTTTTCCAATGAGTCAGCTCTTCGCATGAGGTGGCCAAAGTACTGGAGTTTCAGCTTTAACATCATTCCTTCCAAAGAAATCCCAGGGCTGATCTCCTTCAGAATGGACTGGTTGGATCTCCTTGCAGTCCAAGGGACTCTCAAGAGTCTTATAGGGTAAATATTTAGAAAGTTAGACTCTAGCACCAACAGCATATATTTTAATCACTGTGTAGCCTTGGTTTCCTTATCTCTTCCTTAGCATCCTCAACTGGGCCCTAGTATCCTTATCTGAAAGAGAAGACAACAATAATACCTACACCATATTTTTGAGAAATTTGAATGAGCCAATAAAAAAGTGTAAAGCTCTCAGTTCAAGGTCTGATGGAATGTAAGTCTTACAGATGAGTCAGATGTAATTCTTGTTATTGTGGTCAGAAAATGACAACAACATTTAGAGACCTCACTTCTCATACTATCAAACAAATAAGACTCCTATTTTCTCCTCTTAACTATGAAGAGTCTTACAATCTATTTTTGTGTCATCCCCAACTAAATCCATTTCAGTTCAGTTCAGTTCAGTCGCTCAGTTGTGTCCGATTCTCGGCAACTCCATGGATGGTAAACACCAGGCCTCCCTCTCCATTACCACCTCCTGGAGATTACTCAAATTCATGTCCATTGAGTCAGTGATGTCATCCAACCATCTCATCCTTTGTCTTCTCCTTGTCCTGCCTTCAATTTTCTCCAGTGTCAAGGACTCTTCCAATGAGACAGTTCTTCACATCAGTTGGCCAAAATATTGGAGTTTCAGCTTCAGCATCAGTCCTTCCAATGAATATTCAAGACTTATTTCTCTTAGGATGGACTGGTTGGATGTCCTTGCTGTCCAAGGGACTCTCAAAAGTCTTTTCCAACACCACAGTTCAAAACATCAATTCTTCACTGCTCAACTTTCTTTACATTGCTACTCTTACATCCATCCATGAGTACTTGAAAAAACCATAGCCTTGACTAGCCAGAAGTTTGTTGGCAAAGTAATGTCTCTGCTTTTTACTAAGCTGTCTAAGTTGGGCATAGCTTTTCTTCCAAGGAGCAAGCATCTTTAAATTTCATGGCTGCAGTCACCATCTGCAGTGATTTTTTACACCCCACCCCCCTACAAAAAAAGGAAAAGTCTGTCACTGTTTCCATTGTTTCCCCATCTATTTGCCATGAAGTGATGGGATCAGATGCCATGATCTTAGTTTTCTGAATGTTGAGTTTAAAGCCAACTTTTTCACTCTCTTCTTTCACTTTCATCAAGAGGCTTCTTCACTTTAGTTCTTCACTTTCTGCCATAAGGGTAGTGTCATCTGCATATCTGAGATTATTGACATTTTTCCTGGAAATATTGATTCCAGCTTGTGCTTCATTCAACCCAGCATTTTGTATAATATACTGTGCATATAAGTTAAATAAGCATGGTGACAATATACGGCCCTGACATACTCCTTTCCCAATTAGGAACAAGTCTGTTGTTTTATGTCAAGTTCTAACTTTTGCTTCATGACCTGCATACAGATTTATCAGGAGGCAGGTCAATTGATCTAGTATTCGCATCTCTTGAATAATTTTCCATAGTTTGTTTTGATCCACACAGTCAAAGTCTTTGTCATAGTCAATAAAGCTGATAGATGTTTTTCTGGAGCTCTCTCGCTTTGTTGATGATCCAACAGGTATTAGCAGTTTGATTTCTGATTCCTCTGCCTTTTCTAAATCCAGCTTGAATGTCTGAAAGTTCAAGTTTCATGTACTATTAAAGCCTAGCTTGGAGAATTTTGAGCATTACTTTCCTAGCATGTGAGATGAGTGCAATTAGTCTGAACCTTCTTAGGCACTTTCTTTCTTTGGAATTGAGATGAAAACTGACCTTATCCAGTCCTGTGGTCACTGCTGAGTTTTCCAAATTTGCTGGCATATTGAGTGCAGCACTTTCACAGCATCATCTTTTAGGATTTTGTCACGGTGGAGGGTTCTGACAAAACATGGTCATCTGAAGAAGGAAATGGCAAACTGCTTCAGTATTCTTGCCTTGAGAACTCCATGAAGTATGAAAAGTCAAAAAAACAGAGCACTGAAAGATGAACTCCCCAGGTAGGTATATGTCCAATTATGCTATTGGAGATCAGTGGAGAAGTAACTCCAGAAAATATGAAGAGATGGAGCCAAAGCAAAACCAAAATCCAGATGTGGATGTGTCTGGTGATGTAAGTAAAGTCCAATGCTATAAAGAGTAATATTGAATAGGAACCTGGAATGTTAGGTCTATGAATCAAGGCAAATTGGAAGTGGTCAAATAGGAGATGGCAAGAACGAACACTGACATTTCAGAAATTAGCAAACTAGGATGGACTGGTATGCGTGAATTTAACTAATATGACCATTATATTTACTGCTGTGGGCAAGAATCCCTTAGAAGAAATGGAGTAGCCATCATACTCAACAAGAGTCAGAAATGCAGTACTTGGATGCAGTTTCAAAAATGACAGAATGATCTGTGTTCGTTTCCAAGGCAAACCATTTAGTATCACAGTAATCCAAGTCTATGCCCTGATCGGTAATGTTGAAGAAGCTGAAGTTGAACAGTTCTATGAAGACCTACAAGACCTCTTAGAACAGCCCCCAAAAATGTCCTTTTCTTTACAGGGGACTGGAATGCAAAAGTAGGAAGTCAGGAAACACCTGGAGTAACTGGCAAATTTGGCCTTGGAGTACAGAATGAAGCAGAGCAAAGGCTAATAGAGTTTTGCCAAGAGAATGCACTGGCCATAGCAAACACACTTCCAAAAACACAAGAGAAGACTCTACATGCATTGACATCACCAGATGGTTAACATCAAAATCAGATTGATTATATTCTTTGCAGCCAAAATCGGAGAAGTTCTATACAGTCAGCAAAAAACAAGACTAGGAGTTGACTGTGACTCAGATCATGAGCTCCTTATTGCCAAATTCAGGCTTAAATTGAAGAAAGTAGGGAAAAACAATAAACCATTCAGATATGACCTAAATCTTATGACTATACAGTAGAAGTGGCAAATAGATTTGAGGGATTAGATCTGAAAGACAGATTTCCTGAAGAACTATAGAAGGAGGTTCCTGACACTGTACAGGAGGCAGTGATCAAGACCATCCCCAAGAAAAAGAATTACAAAAAAGGCAAAATGGTTGTCTGAGGAGGCCTTACAAATAGCTGTGGAAAGAAGAGAAGCAAAAGGCAAAGGAGAAAAGGAAAGATATACCCATATGCATGCAGAGTTCCAAAGAATAATAAGGAGAAATAAGAAACATTTCCTCAGTGAACAATGCAAAGAAATAGAATGGGAAAGACTAGAGATCTCTTTAAGAAAATCAGAGACACCAAGGGAATATTTCATGCAAATATGGGCTCAATAAAAGACATAAATGGTATGGACTTAACAGAAGCAGAAGATATTAAGAAGAGGTGGCAAGAATACACAGAAAACTATACAAAAAAAAAAATCTTCACCACCCAGATAATCGTGATGGTGTGATCACTCACCTAGAGCCAGACATCCTGATATAGGAAGTCAAGTGGGCCTTAAGAAGCATCACTATGAACAAAGCTAGCGAGTTCAGTTCAGTTCAGTTCAGTTCAGTTGCTCAGTCGTGTCTGACTCATTGCAACCCCATGAACTGCAGCACGCCACACTTTGCTGTCCATCACCAACTCCCGGAGTTCACTCAAACTCACATCCATCGAGTCGGTGATGCCATCCAGCCATCTCATCCTATGTTGTCCCCATCTTCTCCTGTTCCCAATTCCTACCAGCATCAGAGTTTTTTCCAATGAGTCAACTCTTCGCATGAGGTGGCCAAAGTAATGGAGTTTCAGCTTTAGCATCATTTCTTCCAAAGACACCCAGGGCTGCTCTCCTTCAAAAAGGACGGGATGGATCTCCTTGCAGTCCAAGGGACTCTCAAGAGCCTTCTCCAACACCACACTTCAAAATCATCAATTCTTCAGCACTCAGCTTTCTTCACAGTCCAACTCTCACATCCATACATGACCACTGGAAAAACCATAGCCTTGACTAGGTGGACCTTTGTTGGCAAAGTAA
>SJYT01026125.1:66859-86576 GCA_006410635.1 Cephalophus harveyi
TAGTGATGCTTTCTAAGGCCCACTTGACTTCACATTCCAGGATGTCTGGCTCTAGATGAGTGATCACACCTTCAGGATTATCTGGGTCGTGAAGATCTTTTTTGTACAGTTCTTCTGTGTATTCTTGCCACCTCTTCTTAAATCTTCTGCTTCTATTAGATGGTCAACCTGGCATCAGATTGATTATATTCTTTGCAGCCAAAGATAGAGATGCTCTATACAGTCAGCAAAAGCAAGATGGGGAGTTGATTGTGGCTGTTTCAGACTTAAATCGAATAAAGTAGGGAAAACTACTAGACCATTCAGGTATGACCTAAATCAAATCTCTTATGATTATACAGTGAAAGTGAGAAATAGATTTAAGGGACTAGATCTGATAGATAGAATGCCTGATGAACTATGGAATGAGGTTTGTGACATTGTACAGGAGACAGAGATCAAGACCACCCCATGGAAAAGAAATGCAAAAAGTGAAATGACTGTCTGAGGAAGCCTTACAAATAGCTGTGAAAAGAAGAGAACTGAAAAGCAAAGGAGAAAAGGAAAGATACATGCATCTGAATGCAGAGTTCCAAAGAATAGCGAGGAGAGATAAGAAAACCTTCCTCAGCAATCAATGCAAAAAAATAGAGGAAAACAACAGAATGGGGAAGACTAGAGATCTCTTCAAGAAAATTAGAGATACCAAGGGAATATTTCATGTAAATATGGGCTTGATAAAGGACAAAAATGGTATAGACCTAACAGAAACAGAAGATATTAAGAAGATGTGGCAAGAACACAGAACTATACAAAAAAGATCTTCATGACAAAGATAATCATGAAGGTGTGATGTGGCAAGAACACAGACCTGTACAAAAAAGATCTTCACGACCCAGATAATCCTGAAGGTGTGATCACTCATCTAGAGCCAGACATCCTGGAATGTGAAGTCAAGTGGGCCTTAGAAAGCATCACTATGAACAAAGCTAGTGGAGGTGATAGAATTCCAGTTGAGCTATTTCAAAACCTGAAAGATGATGCTGTGAAAGTGCTGCACTCAATATGCCAGCAAATTTGGAAAACTCAACAGTGTCCATAGGACTGGAAAAGGTCAGTTTTCATTCCAAACTCAAAGAAAGGCAATGCCAAAGAATGCTCAAACTACCACACATTTGCACTCATTTCACAGGCTAGTAAAGTAATGCTCAAAATTCTCCAAGCCAGGCTTCAGCAATACGTGAACCGTGAACTTCCAGATGTTCAAGCTGGTTTTAGGAAAGGCAGAGGAACCAGAGATCAAATTGCCAACATCTGCTGGATATTTGAAAAAGCAAGAGAGTTCCAGAAAACCATCTGTTTCTGCTTTACTGACTATGCCAAAGCCTTTGACTGTGTGGAGTAAAACAAACTGTGGAATATTCTGAGAGATGGGAATACCAGACCACCTGACCTGCCTCTTGAGAAACCTATGTGCAGGTCAGGAAGCATCAGTTAGAACTGGACATAGAAAAATGGACTGGTTCCAAATAGGAAAAGGAGTAAGTCAAGGCTGTATATTGTCACCCTGCTTATTTAACTTATATGCAGAGCACATCATGAGAAATCCTGGACTGAAAGAACCAAAAGATGGAATCAAGATTTCCTGGAGAAATATCAATAACCTCAAATATGCAGATGACACCACCCTTATGGCAGAAAGTGAAGAGGAACTAAAGAGCCTCTTGATGAAAGTGAAAGAGGAGAGTGAAAAAGTTGGCTTAAAACTCAACATTCAGAAAATGAAGATCATGGCATCCGGTCTCATCACTTCATGTGAAATAGATGGGGAAACAGTGGAAACAGTGTAAGGCTTTATTTTTTTGGATTCCAAAATCACTGCATATGGTGATTGCAGCCGTGAAATTAAAAGACACTTATTCCTTGGAAGCAAAGTTATGACCAACCTAGACAACATATTAAAAAGCAGAGACATTACTTTGCCAACAAAGGTCCATTGAGTCAAGGCTATGGTTTTTCCAGTGGTCATGTATGGATGTGAGAGTTTTGCTGTGAAGGAAGCTGAGTGCCAAAGAATTGATGCTTTTGAACTATGGTTTTGGAGAAGACTCTTGAGAGTCCCTTGGACTGCAAGGAGATCCAACCAGTCCATCCTAAAGGAGATCAGTCCTGGGTATTCATTGGAGGGACTGATGCTAAAGCTGAAACTCAAATACTTTGGCCACCTCATGTGAAGAGTTGACTCATTGGAAAAGACCCTGATGCTGGCAGGGATTGGGGGCAGGAGGAGAAGGGGACAACAGAGGATGAGATGGCTGGATGGCATCACCAAGTCGATGGACATGAGTTGAGTGAATTCCGGGATTTGGTGATGGACAGGGAGGCCTGGCGTGCTGTGATTCATGGGGTCTCAAAGAGCTGGACACGACTGAGCAACTGAACTGACCTGAATAACATAAAGAAGATTGCAATAGATTATGTGAAAAATAGTAGAAAACAAAGGTGAAATAATAATTGACTTTGCACTCAAGAGAGGGAAATTGGACTTGATCCTAAATTAGGAGCCATGAAAAATCCTTAATTCCTTTTCTGATGTGATAAAGCTAGTATTTCACAAAATGTTGTTGGAATGATTTACACAGAGACCACTGAAGGTAAGGGAACCAGTTACAAAATGGACAGTATATAAATTGAGGTGCTAGAGCAGTAAACTAAAGTAGCAGCAGTGAAACAAGCAGGAAACAAGAACAAGTTTTAGTGAGACATTTAATTTAATATATGAGAAGAAATGTATAGACAATATTTTAGCTTAGTAATAAAAAACCATGGTAGTATGATGGAAAAGTAGAGAACGAGTGAGAGTAATATTAAGGAAAGAAGACCAAATTTTATTTGCTGAGTTGTATGTCTTGTATGCAGGTCAGGAAGCAACAGTTAACACTGGACGTGGAACAACAGACTGGTTCCAAAGAGGAAAAGGAGAACATCAAGGGTGTATATTGCCACCCTGCTTATTTATCTTTTTTTTTTTTAATTTTTACTTTATTTTACTTTACAATACCATATTGGTTTTGCCATACATTGACATGAATCCACCATGGGTGTATATGAGATCCCAATCCTGAATCCCCCTCCCACATCCCACCCCATTTCCTCTCTCTGGATCATCCCCGTGTACCAGCCCCAAGCATCCTGTATCCTGTATCGAACATAGGCTGGTGCTTCATTCTTACATGATAGTATACATGTTTCAATGCCATTCTCCCAAATCATCCCACCCTCTCCCTCTCCCACAGAGTCCAAAAGTCCATTCTATACATCTGTGTCTCTTTTGCTGTCTTGCATACAGGGTCATCATTGCCATCTTTTTAAATTCCATATATATGTGTCAGTATACTGTATTGGTGTTTTTCTTTCTGGCTTACTTCACTCTGTATAATAGGTTCCAGTTTCATCCATCTCATTAGAACAGATTCAAATGAATTCTTTTTGATGGCTGAGTAATACTCCATTGTGTATATGTACCACAGCTTTCTTATCCATTCATCTGCTGATGGACATCTAGGTTGTTTCCATGTCCTGGCTATTATAAACAGTGCTGCAATGAACATTGGGGTACATGTGTCTCTTTCAATTCTGGTTTCCTCGGTGTGTATGCCCAGCAGTGGGATTGCTATTTATCTTATATGCAGTGTGCATCATGAAAAACACTGGGCTGGAGAAAACACAAGCTGGAATCAAGATTGCTGGGAGAAATATTAGTAGCCTCAGAGAGGCAGATGACACCACCCTTATGGCAGAAAGTGAGGAAGAATTAAAGAACCCCTTGATGAAAGTGAAAGAGGAGAGTGAAAAAGTAGGCTTAAAGCTCAACATTCAGAAAACTAAGATTGGTCCCATCATTTCATGCAAGTAGATGGGGAAACAGTGGAAACAGTGGGAGACTTCATTTTCTTGGGCTCCAAAATCACTGCAGATGGTGACTCAGTCAGTTCAGTTCAGTCGCTCAGTCGTGTCGAACTCTTTTGACCCCATGAATCGCAGCACGCCAGGCCTCCATGTCCATCACCAACTCCCGCGGTTCACTCAGACTCACGCCCATTGAGTCAGTAATGCCATCCAGCCATCTCATCCTTAGTCGTCCCCTTCTCCTCCTGCCCCCAATCCCTCCCAGCAGCAGAGACTTTTCCAATGAGTCAACTCTTCGCATGAGGTGGCCAAAGTACTGGAGTTTCAGCTTGAGCATCATTCTTTCCAAAGAAATCCCAGGGCTGATCTCCTTCAGAATGGACTGGTTGGATCTCCTTGCAGTCCAAGGGACTCTCAAGAGTCTTCTCCACAGTTCAAAAGCATCAATTCTTTGGTTCTCAGCTTTCTTCACAGTCCAACTCTCACATCCATACATGACCACTGGAAAAACCATAGCCTTGACTAGATGGACCTTTGTTGGCAAAGCAATGTCTCTGATTTTCAAAATGCTATGTAGGTTGGTCATAAATTTTCTTCCAAGGTGCAAGCGTCTTTTAATTTCATGGCTGCAGTCACCATCTTCAGTGATCTGGAGCCCCCCCAAAATAAAGCTTGACACTGTTTCCACTGTTTCCCCATCTATTTCCCATGAAGTGATGGGACCAGATGCCATGAGCTTTGTTTTCTGAATGTTGAGCTTTAAGCCAACTTTTTCACTCTCTACTTTCACTTTAATCAATAGGCTTTTTCAATGGTGACTGCAGCCATTAAATTTAAAGACGCTTACTCCTTGGAAGGAAAGTTATGACCAACCTAGACAGCATATTAAAAAGCAGAGACATTATTTTGCCAACAAAGGTCCAGCTAGTCAAGGCTATGGTTTTTCCAGTGATCATGTATGGATGTGAGAGTTAGACTGTGAAGAAGGCTGAGCGCCAAAGAATTGATACTTTTGAACTGTGGTGTTGGAGAAGACTCTTGAGAGTCCCTTGGACTGCAAGGAGATCCAACCAGTCCATACTAAAGGAGATCAGTCCTGAATGCTCATTGGAAGGACTGATGTTAAAACTGAAACTCTAGTACTTTGGCCACCTGAGGTGAAGAACTGACTCATTGGAAAAAACCATGATGCTGGGAAAGATTGAAGGTGGGAGGAGAAGGGGATGACATAGGATGAGATGGTTGGATGGCATCACCCATTCAATGGACATGAGTTTGAGTAAACTCCGGGAGTTGGTGATGGACAGGGAAGCCTGGTGTTCTGCAGTCCATGGGGTTGCAAAGAAACAGACACGACTGATAGACTGAACTGAACTGAACTTTGTCTTGAGAGTAGGAATTTTAAAATAGAGAAATTATAGCTTCAGTTTTATATATAAAAGTGAAGTTCACTTGAGAGGTCAAGTTTGAACCATATTGGAAGAGTCATCTTCATCTTCTACATGTTCTAAAACTAAGTGTGGATTTAAAATATACTCTTGAATTTCCAACCAAGAAAATGTCTCCTTTTATTGAATCCTTTGAATTATCTGGTGTAAATAATCCAAATGTTCTCTCACCGAATTTTTCCTGTCATTTGAACGAAATTTATTACTTACATGTAACTGTGCTGTCATTATTCAGATTTAATGTGGTGTTCTATAACACATGAGTGTGTGCGGGCTTAGTCGCTAAGTCGTGTCCAACTCTTTGCAACCCAATGGACTATAGCTTGCCAGGTTCCTCTGTCCATGGGATTTCCTTTGGTGGCAAAGAGTTTGTATTCTATTTCCAAAGTTTGTCTTTTTAAAGTTTTTCTTAATCATCCAAAATGCCAAATACATTGTCTGAACTGTGGAGTCAGCAAATTTGCCTCGATTAAAGTAGGAGAGAAATTAAGTCTTAATCCATTTAATGTCTTCTGTTGTCAGTAGGAAAGCAAGAACTTTTTGCTGTATGCTGAATGCAAAACAGATGTTGTGCAGTAGGTTTGACTATGGACCCTCAATTTTTTACTTTTAAGACAACATTTAAAGATGCCAGATTGCTCTCACCACAAGTGTCAACCATTCATTAGCTTAATGGAAAAAGGTAACAGATTATGTATATAATAGTCACCCAGGGAGAAGACATACATTTACAACCCATAACACTTATGTAGATAGATTGTAGACATAATAATCTTCCACAGGAGGGAGAGAGACAAACAATTACTCTAATGGAAAGCAAGAGAATGTGATTAACATTCAATGCTACCCAAAGACAGATACTTGTGGTGGGAATGACTTGCAGGATAACTATATAACTTGGCCGAGAGTTTTGGGCAAGGGAGGTAGGGAAGATAATGTATTTAGATGCCGCAGTTCGAAGAAATCATATAGATTTGCCTTTTACTTTTTGAAAGAATCACTTTTTTTTCTTTTCCTGGTGTGTAAACTGAATTTATAAAATGGCTACTAAAGATAACACACCTTAATTCCCTGTAAATAGAGTGAGATGTCACTCTCATGATGATATTAGGTTATATGTCTCAGCTGACTTTCAGACAGGGAGATGATCTTGCTGGGCCTTACCTAATCACATGAGCCCTTACAAACAAAACAAAATGAAAATGTATTTGTCTGATAGCAGAAGTCAGAGATATAGAACACGGGAAGGGGTGGATGTAATGTGGGATTGAGGATAAAATGTGTGACCTGAGAAGTGTGGTGGTCTTAAGGAATTGAGAAAGTCTCCTGGGGCTAAAAGCCAGCAAATTAAGGAAATCCTTGGTCCTACTACTTCAGAGAACTGAATTCTGCAGAGAAGGAATGAGCTTGGAAGAGGAACACAATTTTTAATAAGAATGCAATTGTCTGACACTTTGATTTCAGCTTTCTGAGACTGTGAGAATAGGACCCAGCTAAGTTCCCCTGGATTTCCAACATATGGAACCGTGACATAGAAAAAGTGACATTAGAAAGCAAAGCTGGCACTCCAGTACTTTGGCCACCTAATGTGAAGAGCCGCCTCATTGGAAAAGACATGCTGGGAAAGATTGAAGGCAAAAGGAGAATGGGGCAGCAGAGGATGAGATGTTAAGATATCATCACTGACTGATGTATAAATATGAGCAAACTCTGGGAGATAGTGGAGGATAGGGAAACCTGGCGTGTGGCCAGCTTCATGTCGTTGCAAAGAGCTGGATATGACTTAGCAACTAAACAACCTTGATTTTATCAGAACTAGAAAACCAACAGTTTTACTACAATAGCAAATACCTATAATATGGAATTAAAAATAATTTCAAATATGCAATATGGATAGCCATGAATGAGAAAAACATAGACATGTCATCACTGAAAAATAATTGAAAGCAGAGGTGGTTATGGAGAATGTAATAATACATAAGTAGTCATTTTGACTACTAGGTATTAAACTGAGAAACAGTATTTTAAGAAAGCATTTTTGGTTTGCACTGTCATGCTTATCAATGAAATAAAATATATAGCTGAATATAAATTTTGAATTTTCCTTTTCTTTGAATTACTATGATATTATTTATTAAATATCTGATTTATCTGTATTTACAAATGAGAGAATTGATTACATTTTTTGATATGTAGTTGTCTCATGTAGCACATTCTTCTTAGTAAGGAAGTAAATAGGTGAGAAATTTCCTCTTTATTTTATTTTACCATTTTGATTGTGAAAATGATTACAATACATAATAAATACTCCTTTCCATTTAGGGGACTGCAATTTCAGATGTACTCTGGCAGGTAGCAGTTGTGAAGTGGCAGATAAAGAAGAAAGGAAAATAAACCATTCTATTAAAATAGAACACTACCTTTCAAGTATTTGGAATCAAACTAACATGGCATTTCTAGGTATGAGTAAATACTTTACTCTTCCCTCATGCTCTTTTCTTTCGTTGAACACACTGTGTTTCCTGTATTTTTTTCATTTCTCTCTCATGATAATTGCCACTAATTTCTAGGAAAGTACGTCCATTACTACGGAATCTGTGATGGAAAATCATAGCAATTCCTTATTTCTTATGTCGTTCTTTTATTTTTCAACTTCTTTTTCTGCCATTGTTATAAGGCTTTGTGATTCTGTTGAGTATGAATTTTTTCTGTATGATTACACTGGGGACACAAAATATTAACATTTAAAATTAGCTTTGCTTTTTCTATGTTATAATTGTTTAGATGTCTTTAATATTAAATGGTCAGTGTTTTAAATCACAACTTGATATAGGTATGATTAGGTATGACTTAATCTCTACTTGACTGTACAAATGAACCATGAAAGTGTTTCACTATGATTTCCAGATGGCCAAATCACAAAATACTTTGGATTGCCAGAGTTAATGCCTCTGAAGGAAGCTGATAAGTTGTCACTCTCTCCATTGTTTCTATTCTTTCAAAATATTAAATGTAAGCAATTCTCAATAAGGTCAGAAATCTGTTTCTGAATCCAAAATGCTTTTTTTAACCTTTATTACAGGACCTTTCTATACTTGATACTGTCAATCATACCTTCCTCCAGAAATCACACAATCCTCTGAATATCTTGAGTTCTTTCTCCTCTCCACCTACTTTTTATCAATATTTCTTTGTGTTCCTATCCTCTTCTTCCCAGCCATTCAGTGTTGGAACCCCCAATCTTTTCATAGGCATAATTTTTTTTTTATTCTATATTCTCCCTCTAGTGATTTCAGCTCCCAGTGATAAGCACATGACTCCCTATTCTGCATCAAATCCAGTCTCTCCTCTCAGCTCCCAGGGAATGTACACAACTGCCAGTTTCTAAACTCCTCTTGGATATGTGGCAGCTATCCAAACTTAACATGCCCGAAGTCAAACTCAGAGATATCCTCCATGTACGAGTCCCCTATTTCTGTGTAACAAATTATCTCACAACTTGGAGGCTGAATACAAATCAAATATTTATTTTCTCTCAGTTTCTCTAAGTCAGAAATTTGGGAGTGGCTTGACTAAATTATTTCGGCTTGGTATTCAGTCAGGTGTAGCCCATGACCACAGGAATTTAAGGCTTGATGAAAGGTGGAGGATACACTTCTAAAGTACATTACTCACAAGTCTGGGCAATCAAGACTGTGTTATCAGAAGGCCTCCTTCACTCTCCACATGGGCTACTGCTGAGGTCTCGAGGGTGGATGGCTTCTCCAAGAGACCAGTACAGGTGCTGCCACATCACCTCCACAGTATTCTCTCAGGTACTCAGGTCAGTCGGGATTTAGAACGAGAGGAGACATACACAGAAATTGTGAACACCAAACAGTAAGGATTCTTGGGGGCCATCTTGGAACCTCCAACCACAGTGTGCAAGTTAATTTTTCTGGATTTGGGTTCTTCTTATCATTAATATTTGCATTGAAATTAAACTTTTTTAAAACACATATTAATTTGTGTCATAATTTTGCTTAAAAATATTTCCTTGATTTCCTGTTGATCTTGGCAAAAGACCGTTCACATGACTTTCAAAACCGTATATGGTTTAGCCTCTACCTACTTCTTCAACTATGACTTGTCTGATATTTCCCTTTCTGTTTATTATCAGACATACACAAAAGTACCTGATACATGTGAAACACTGAGTTATATGTTGAGCGGCATAGAAGACCATATGATAGGCTCATTTGAGTTGCTTGAAGTCTGTTTAAAAGCATAAATTGAATATAGCTGATGGTAATATAAGAAAAATTATGGAAAGTTCTAATATGACATAAGGTGTCTTTATTAAGTTCCTAAACAGTTTCTAGAAAGTTTGGGATGGTCAGGCTCTTCACAGGCTTTCTTCTATCTTAGAAAATCACCAATTCTGCCATTTCCAGTATAGAAACACAAACCAGAAAAAAAAAAATGTTGTTTTAGTGAACTGAGTGTTCATATTTGTTAAAACATCACAGAAACTGTTATGACAAGAAGGTCACAGAGTGATATCTAAACCTTAGCCCCAAATTTCTAGAGACAAGTTCTGCTTGAAGCCAGCTGTTGTGAGTTTTCACAGGCAACTTTTTGACCTTCTTTCCAGGCCAAAGACATATCCATCCTCACAGTGTCTTCTTGTACTCAGTGACTATCATGAAATTTAAGTGTAGGCTTCTCTGGTGGCTTAGATGGTAAAGAATCCTGCAATGTGGAAGACCTGGGTTCTATCCCTAGGTTGGGAAGATCCTCTGGAGGAGGGCATGGCAACCCACTCTAGTAGCCTTGCCTGGAGAATCCCCACAAACTGAGGATCCTGGTGGGCTACAGTCCATAGGGTCACAAAGACTTCCTCATTTATCCCACACAGAAGAAATTGTTAGAATATTATAAAAATGAAATTCATTCAAATTTTTAAACTATAAAACCCACAGCTGAACATCAGTTAAAGTTGTAAAACCAAATTTCATTAAGGAAATACTAAAACATAAGAAAAGAAACCTCAGTACAGAACTGGGCTCAATCTTGAACACAAGGAAAAGTGTGAATTATATAGTCAAGGAACAGGGTAATGTGATCAGTTGATGGAAAATTACTAGGAGGAGACATTAAGGCTAGAGGGGATTCTGGCTAAAGGGGTTTACAGGATTCTTGCTGAAGACAGGCAAGATGATGGGGATGTGATTTGATGAGATAGTGAAAGAGATCAGAGATCCAGAGTGAGATTTCTTGCTAAAGTGACTTAGCAAGGTCATGTAAAGAGGAACACAGAATTCCAAACATTAAACCCTCCAGGATAATAGGATTAGAAGGTGATCTTTTCATTTGAAAAACAAATGCAGAATATTAAGGAAAGATTGATAGTACTTTGAGGACATTTCAGCAAGACCACAAATGCCACTGTGAACATTCAGTAACATCAAATGTTGTACATTCATCCTTGGTTTATCTTTAGATATTCTTATGGAAAGCATTTCTTGCTTTTCTGAAAGGTCTCTGAGTCTTAAGTAATTAAAAGCTGAAGATGTGTATAAGAGACAGGTTCTAGTTGCCATGTAAAACACGATTAAGAGGGATCTTTGCCAAACATTAGTTTAATCATGAAAACTAACAAAATATATGCTGTTCAGTTGCTAAGTTGTGTCCAGTTCTTTACTTTCCCATGAACTGCAGCATGCCAGGCTTCCTTGTCCTTCACTATCTCTCTGAGTTAGCTCAAACTCAAGTCCATTGAGTCAGTGATGCCATCCAACTATCTTATCCTCTGTCACCACCTTCGCCTCCTGCCCTCAATCTTTCCTAGCACGAGAGTTTTTCCAATGACTTGGCTCTTTGCATCAGATGGCCAAAGAATTGGAGATTCAGTTTCAGCATCAGTTCTTCTAATGAGTATTCAGGGTTGATTTCCCTTAGGATTGACTGGTTTGATTTCATTGTTATCCAAGGGATTCTCAAGAGTCTTCTCCAGGATCACAATTAATTCTTTGGTGCTCAGCCTTCTTTACGGTCCAACTCTGTACAGCTATTGGAAAAACCATATCTTTGACTATATGGGCCTTTGTCAGCAAAATGATGTCTCTGCTTTTTAATATGCTGTTTTGTCATAGCTTCCCCCCCACCAAGGAGCAAACATCTTTCAATTTCATGGCTGCAGTCCCTGTCCACAGTGATTTTGGAGCCCCCCCAAATAAAATCTACCACTGTTTCCACTATTTCCCCATTTATTTGCCATGAGGTATGGGGAAGGCAATGGCACCCCACTCCAGTACTCTTGCCTGGAAAATCCCATGGAAGGAGGAGCCTGGTAGGCTGCAGTCCATGGGGTTGCGAAGAGTCGGACATGACTGAGCGACTTGACTTTCATTTTTCACTTTCATGCATTGGAGAAGGAAATGGCAACCCACTCCAGTGTTCTTGCCTGGAGAATCCCAGGGACAGGGGAGCCTGGTGGGCTGCCGTCTATGGGGTTGCACAGAGTTGGACACAACTGAAGCAACTTAGCAGCAGTAGCAGCAGCAATGGGACCAGATGCCATGATTTTAGTTTTTTGAATGCTAGTGTTAAACCAGTTTTTTAACACTCCTCTTTCACCTTCATCAAGAGGCTCTTTAGTTCCTCTTCACTCTCCACCATTAGAGTGGTATTATCTGCGTATCTGAGGTTGTTGATATTTCTCCTGGCAATCTTGATGCCAGTTTGTGATTCATCTAGTCACAAGAGGAGTTGAGGGGCAACATGAAGTGACTGATGTTATGATTCAAGTGGATTAAGGAGGGCTACGTGGAAGAGATAATATGGGAATATTAAGGATGGCTTATTCTACAGAACACAGACATTCATTGAAGAATGTGTTCCAGGCATGGGGACTATCATTTACATAACATTGAGTTGGAAAATTGCCAGAAAAATCTGGAAACAACATTATGCTCAACTTGGTGACACTAGCGTATTTGATATATGCCTCTGTAAAATAAGAGAGCACTGTAACTGTAAGTTATCGCTATGTAATGCCACGTGTAAAGAATTGGATTTTTCCTGAAGGCATCTTTCATTAGAAATGCATAGTCTTCTAATTTGCCAACTAAGGTCCGTCTAGTCAAGGTTATGGTTTTTCCAGTGGTCATGTATGGATGTGAGAGTTGGACTGTGAAGAAGGCTGAGTGCCAAAGAATTGATGCTTTTGAACTGTGGTGTTGGAGAAGACTCTTGAGAGTCCCTTGGACTGCAAGGAGATCCAACCAGTCCATTCTGAAGGAGATCAGCCCTGGGACTTCTGTGGAAGGAATGCTGCTAAAGCTGAAACTCCAGTACTTTGGCCACCTCATGCGAAGAGTTGACTCACTGGAAAAGACTCTGATGCTGGGAGGGATTGGGGGCAGGAGGAGAAGGGGACGACCGAGGATGAGATGGCTGGATGGCATCATAGACTCAATGAACGTGAGTCTGAGTGAACTCCGGGAGTTGGTGATGAACAGGGAGGCCTGGCGTGCTGTGATTCATGGGGTCACAGAGTCGGACACGACTGAGCGACTGAACTCAACTGAACTGAACTGAACCTGTATACCTCTGAATACAAATAGTATCAAAAATTTTGTAAGCAAATCTGTTGGTTAGTGTTAATCTTTAAGGTATTTACTAATATAAAATTAGATATTCTTACTTGATTTAAAAAAACTTTGCAAAATCTAATATAGGACTCTTAATAAATCAATTTGTTTTTATATTTAGATTAAATATACTCTGTCGTCTACCTTATAGTTAAGAATAGAGTAGAAAAAGGCCCTAGGATTAAGAATGCTTCATTAAAGCCTTTCAATATCTCTTCAATTTGTGGATCCCTCCTCAGCATACAATCAGAGCCTCATTTGTCTTCTCAGAACTCTCAAAACTACTTAGAATCATCTACTCACATACTATATAATTCAAGTAGGTTATAACAGTGAATGCTAAAATTAGTCTTTTGTGCTTTGTAAAATGCTATTTCACTGAGCAAAGGGCAACTTGGTTTACCTTGATTGTGTCAAAGAAACCCACAGCTGAACATCAGTTAAAGTTGTAAAACCAAATTTCATTAAGGAAATACTAAAACATAAGAAAAGAAACCTCAGTACAGAACTGGGCTCAATCTTGAACACAAGGAAAAGTGTGAATTATATAGTCAAGGAACAGGGTAATGTGATCAGTTGATGGAAAATTACTAGGAGGAGACATTAAGGCTAGAGGGGATTCTGGCTAAAGGGGTTTACAGGATTCTTGCTGAAGACAGGCAAGATGATGGGGATGTGATTTGATGAGATAGTGAAAGAGATCAGAGATCCAGAGTGAGATTTCTTGCTAAAGTGACTTAGCAAGGTCATGTAAAGAGGAACACAGAATTCCAAACATTAAACCCTCCAGGATAATAGGATTAGAAGGTGATCTTTTCATTTGAAAAACAAATGCAGAATATTAAGGAAAGATTGATAGTACTTTGAGGACATTTCAGCAAGACCACAAATGCCACTGTGAACATTCAGTAACATCAAATGTTGTACATTCATCCTTGGTTTATCTTTAGATATTCTTATGGAAAGCATTTCTTGCTTTTCTGAAAGGTCTCTGAGTCTTAAGTAATTAAAAGCTGATTAATCTTATTTTTGGAGATTTTATGGAGAAGGCAATGGCAACCCACTCCAGTACTCTTGCCTGGAGAATCCCAGGGACCGGGGAGCCTGGTGGGCTGCCGTCCATGGGGTCACACAGAGTCGGACACGACTGAAGCGACTTAGCAGCAATCTTATTTTTACCTCATTTGATTGCTTTTTTTTCCTCTGTTGGATTCTACTTTTAACTAGTGGAGGATGGTGCTGATAACAGAGGACATTTTAATCACTGTGCTCTGATGATAGATGGTCATTCCATTTAATCAAATGTAACTTGACAGGGTATTGTCTTTGGGGTTTGCTCTGGTGGTAATTCAGAGATTGGCCACATGTGGTGGGGTAGAGGACATACTGTAACTTTCTTTAATAATATGGTTAGATTGACATGAAAAACAACACTGAATCTTATATAATTTCCAAACCCACATATACTATTATTAAAATGAACTATGGTTTTTTTAAAATCCTGTGAGAAATACTTAACATGAAATACTGAATAGCTTTTCAAATCATTTTTATATTTTGCTCCTAATTGAAATTCAACCATATGCTAGGAATATGGTCGACATATTACAAATCCATCTCTTTTGTCATCTAAATAGTTTCTATATGTTAAAATATGTATTTAATATATATTAAATTCCCACTATACAAGTCCATATTCTGAAAACTAAAGATTTCAAATCATACATGGTATACAATTGGCTGAATAGATCTTGCTTCAGATTTGAGAATGTTTTAGATACTTTTTTCATGTATAAAGAGGTAATAACCTTTTATAAAAACCTGTGGGGCTTCTTGTTCAACATAGTAAACCACAGTTCAAAACTTCCAAAATTGATAAATAAACTAGCAAAAAAGCACCAGCAATACTAAACCAATAACTAACATGAGAAAAAGTGATGTCACAAAAAAGATAAAGAATCTTTAAAGCTTGGCTTGATGCATCCAAGTAAAATACATAGGATTAGAGTCTAAGCTGATATCTTCTTACAGAAAAGAAATCTTCATTCTAAACCAGGAGAGAAAAATCTCTGGCCATAAAAGGAAGAGGATTTGTCCTTGTACAAGCTATTCCTCGTGACAGCAGTGTTTTGCAAATAGACACCTTCAAACACAAACTTAGAGGTGAGGTGAAGCCACTCAGTCGTGTCCAACTCTTTGTGACCCCATGGACTGTAACCTACTAGGCTTCTCTGTCCATGGGATTCTCCAGGCAAGAATACTGGAGTGGATTGCCATTTCCTTCTCCAGAGGATCTTCCCAACCCAGGGATCGAACCCAGGTCTCCCGCATTGGAGGCAGATGCTTTAACCTCTAAGCCACCAGAGAAGCACTGTACAGCTCAAACATAGAACAAATAGTCATTTATTTGATGATGCTTTTGCAGTTCAGGGATTTAGGTTGGGCATGGCTGCATGAGTGAGTGGCTTATCTAGTGTGGGAACACTCACACATCAGGCATCCAGTTGACTGTAACTGGACAAGTGGGAAGAGAGACAGTGTTGCCTGTGATTCTCACTTTACTGCACATTAGCTCAGGTATATTCTCATGGTGGTGACTTACGGGATAAGCCCAGTCACATAAACTCTTGCATGGAGCAGGAGTTGAGACTCCGGGGGCAGAAATGACAAAGCTACTGCTTGAGCAAAGGTTACCGATATCGCCTGCCTGCGTGCTCTGTCGCTAGGTTGTGTCCAATTCTGTGCGACCCCATGGACTGTCGCCTGCCAGGCTCATCTGTCCGTGGGATTTCCAGCAAAAATACTGGAGCAGGTTGCCATTTCCTTCTCCAGGGGATCTTCCTGACCCAGGGATCGAATCCACTTCTCTTGCATTGGCAAGCAATTCTTGACCATTGAGCTGCCAGGAAACTTACTAGTATTGCACTAGTCACTAAGTCAGACTTTTGCTGTTCAGTGTCTAAGTCATGTCCAACTGTTTGCATCCTCATGGACTGCAGTGTGCCAGGTGTCCCTGTCTTCCACCATCTCCTGGAGTTTGCTCAAATTCATGTCCATTGAGTCAGACTGAGAGAGTATCAATATAATCAAGTTGCAGTGGCAAAAAGGGAGGCCTAAGGAGTGGTGAAGCAGTACAGCTACTAACTCACTCAGCTGAATCCTCTACCGAGTGTCTAGAAACTTTTATAACAGATTTAGAAGAATAACAGTGAAGACATAGTGAAAGGCTTGACTTTCTCACTCCTCATTTTTTCCTTGTCTTGTTCTATGAGGTAAAGAGAAACTGGTAGAATTTAATATCTGGCACCTTGCATTGTAATGCCCTGAGAAAGATACATACATCTTAGATAAAATGTGAACAGAGTACAGAAAAATCCACTGAGCTCTGAGCATATATCAGTGAAAAGAGAAGAACTAGACATGGCTGTGTTCATTCAATGTGGTCATGAGTTTACAACAGGAATTGAGAACCTGGGTTGCAGAGGAGAGGGAGAGATGACATTCCTTAGAATTAAAAAAAAAAAAAAAAACTAAGAGAATATTTGGAAAATAAATGTTAAGAATACACAGTTGAAGAGAATATAAAGCTGTACACTGAAGACCATCTTTATCTGGGTTATTTCCCGTATGGGACTTTAATGAGCAAAGTTACTGTGACCTAAGCACATAAGCACAGGTTTTATATAGCCATATGCTTTCATTTCTTTGGATAAAAACTTAGGAGGGGGATCATTGGATTAAATGCTAAATATGTTTCCCTTCATAAACAAAAACTGTCAGTTGTATCTAAAATTGTGTGTCTCATTTCATATTCCAACTAGCAGTATATGAGGAGTCCTAGCTGGTATGTGTCTTTACCAGCACTTGGTATTGTCAGTCTCTTTTACTCTAAGTATTCTAATGAGCATAGATTTACTTTGAATTTTACTAAACGTTAAGGACATTGAACATATTTCATGTGCTTGTTTGTAATCTTAATATATTCTTTAGTAGAATATATGTGAAATATTTCTCTTATATCGTAAAATTGGACTCTTCACCTTATACAAAGTTGTAGGATCACTTTATGTATTCTGTATACAACTCTTTAAGAAACACATGGTATGTTGTGAATGATCTCTTCTAGATTGGGTTTTTCCCTTTCATTTTCAAAATATTTTTTTTTTCAATGTCTTTTCCTTAGAGACAGAGCAAGGCGCATATATATATGTGTGTGTGTGTGTGTGTGTGTGTGTGTGTATGTATATATATATATGCAAATTGTGTGTTCCCAGTAAATACTAGAAACATCATACTTTTTTTTAATTTACATTCACTGAGTTCCTTTAGTTTATTAGCAAAACTTCATATATCCAAAGACATATTTCTGCATTCCTTGAAAAATGCAATTTTAGTATAAAATATACCATATAAGAATATAGGAAGAATGCTTGCTCTTCAAAAGTCTTATGTTTCTTTTAATCCTTCAAAGTTTGGATAGTCAATGGAGGGTGAAAAAAATAAAGAAAAAAAATGGAGGGTGGTCTTTAGTAATCCATAAGGGGGAAAAAAGGGACCTTGAGGTTTTATTTAGTATATTCCCAATAATTCTAAAAATCATTGTTTAAAGTAACTTCTATTATTTTCATTTTTTTTTAATACAGTCCAGTGATGCTAAGCTATGTTGGTCAACTCCACTTCAATTACATCTCCACAGAGAACATGAAGGTATTTGAATTATCTCAGTGTTTACAGAGTGCTATTATAACATGGAAAATTGAAAGTGAAAGTTAGTCACCCAGTTGTATCCAACTCTTTGTGACACCATGGACTATATAGCCTGCCAGGTTCCTCTGTCCATTGAATTCTCCAGGCAAGAACACTGGAGTAGGTAGCCAGTCCCTTCTCCAGAGGATCCTCCTGACCTAGGGATTGAACCCAGGTCTCTTGCATTGCAGGAAGATTCTTTACCATCAGAGCCTCTAGAGAAGCCTGATAACATGCAAAGTTATGTCCAAAATGCAATTCTGTAATATGCAGAAACACTACTGGTTTAGAGAACTGGTCCAGAGTTTCTTACTGCATTTGACTTTCATAAACTATATAGAATAAATATAAAAAGATGTGATATTTTTTTCCTCCTGGAGTTGAAACCATGGAGGAATTGAGTAAGAATGGGAACAATATCTGAATCCCTTATTTAATACCTCTGAAGCCAAGTCAGAATATTATGAGGATTCTTGGCTAGGTTACAGGTATTTAGGTCACTTCAACACACAGTTGCAAATAGGCTCTATGCAACAAATCGTTAAGATGTATTTGATTTGGTTTAATATTAACTTTTATCACAGTAACTAAGTGAAAGTTTCATATCAGGACTGCTTGTACGTTTACCATTATAAATTCAACACAATAAAGTTAAAAATGCACTTCCTGCCTGCCAATTTTTAGCAGTTTGCCTTGAAAAAACTTAAATATGCTTTACATATTAAAAATTACTGTACTATTAAAAACTGTACAACACTTGCATTCCTTAGCACAGCATCTCATAGGCAAATTCACCAGGAAAAAAAAAGTGAGAACCAGGGGTCAGTTTCTCACCTTCTTCCTGTTGAGCCCATCCAGGCACAAAGCTTCTTTCTGAGGACAGTGGGAGCTTTGCACTTGGATGTGCTCTGCAGAGAAACAAAGCCAGAGAACTGAAGTCAATAGATGCGGTGTGTGGCTACGATTGCAGGAAGGAATCTGCAAGTCCCTGGTTCTTTCAGGTGATTCTCAAAAGTGTCAAGGGCTCATTTTCTATCTTACCCACCTCCTTGAAAACTCTACAGCTCAGAACTAAAACACTAAAAGCAAGAACTAAGGAGCTTAAAGCTCAAGTTGATAAAAAGGGATGCACGATGACTGTAGCAAGATTAGAAATTGTTAAAAATGTAGTGTTGTTATTATTGCAGCTGTTATTATAACTATTATAGTTTTTTTTTTATTTTATGGGATTAAAATTTACTTGGCATCTCAATTGACCGACAAATATTTCAGAAGAGACAGTTGTGAATTAACACGATTACTTGCCTTTTGGGTTTAAGTTTATTTCCCCACGTTATGTCCTTAAGCCAGAGTTATAGACACAAATGACTAAATCTAAAGTCATTTTTAACTTTAACTCCTTATGGCCAAATTCAGACTTAAACTGAAGAAAGTAGGGAAAACTGCTAGACCATTCCAGTATGACCTAAATCAAATCCCTTATGATTATACAGTGGAACTGAGAAATAGATTTAAGGAACTAGATCTGATAGATAGAGTGCATGATGAACTATGGATGGAGCTTTGTGACATTGTACAGGGGACAGGAATCAAGACCATCCCATTGGAAAAGAAATGCAAAAAAGCAAAATGGCTGTCTGAGGAGGCCTTACAAATAGCTGTGAAAAGAAGAGAAGCAAAAAGCCAAGGAGAAAAGGAAAGATATAAGCATCTGAATGCAGAGTTCCAAAGAATAGCAAGGAGAGATAAGAAAGCCTTCCTCAGCGATCAATGCAAAGAAATACAGGAAAACAACAGAATGGGAAAGACTAGAGATCTCTTCAAGAAAATTAGAGATACCAAGGGAACATTTCATGTAAAGATGGGCTCGATAAAGCACAGAAATGGTATGGATCTAACAGAAGCAGAAGGTATTAAGAAGAGTTGGCAAGAATACAGAGAAGAACTGTACAAAAAAGATCTTCACGACTCAGATAATCACAATGGTGTGATCACTCACCT
>SJYT01026126.1:6254-36571 GCA_006410635.1 Cephalophus harveyi
CCATGAAATTAAAAGACACTTACTCCTTCAAAGGAAAGTTATAACCAACCTAGACAGCATATTAAAAAGCAGAGACATTACTTTGCCAACAAAGGTCCGTCTAGTCAAGGCTATGGTTTTTCCTGTGGTCATGTGTGGATGTGAGTTGCACTGTGAAGAAAGCTCAGCACAGAAGAAGTGATGCTTTTGAACTGTGGTGCTGGAGAAGGCTCTTGAGAGTCCCTTGGACTGCAAGGAGATCCAACCAGTCCATCCTAAAGGAGATCAGCCCTTGGTGTTCATTGGAAGGACTGATGCTAAAGCTGAAACTCCAAGACTTTGGCCACCTTATGTGGAGAGCTGACTCATTGGAAAAGACCCTGATGCTGGGAGGGATTGAGGGCAAGAGGAGAAGGGGATGACAGAGGATGAGATGGCTGGATGGCATCACCGACTCGATGGACATGGGTTTGAGTGAACTCCGGGAGTTGGTGACGGACAGGGTGGCCTGGCGTGCTGCGGTTCATGGGGTCGCAAAGAGTCGGACATGATGAGCAACTGAACTGAACTGATACAATGGTGTGTGTGTTGATTATGTATGTGGGGAAAAGGTTCTTCTTCTGTGCCAAAAACTCAAATTTCCCTGCCCCTTTATAAATAATAACGTCCATGAACCCTGAGATAGCGCAGGGTCCCCACTGAGTCCATCTCCCTGGAGCAGATCACGGTCATTGCCCCTGGAGCACCCCCAGCCCCAAGCAGGAGTCATACCCCTTCACAGTCGTGATGGGAAGGGGTATCAGAGGTTGGGGTGAAGACAGCACTCTGTGGTGGGAGACTGAGTGGACAGGGGCCAGAGCTCAGTCACGGGCCTGGACGCCTGGACAGGGTGTGGGCGGGTCAGCACTGAAGCCCAGCAGGGCTGTGTCCTCGGCAGATGCCACCAGCAGGGCCCGGAGGCGCAGGCTGGGAGATTCTGCACTAATTGGTGGTGTGGGGCAGTTACATCTCTGTGGCGGGGTAATTAGACCCTGGAGCCCCGCGTCTGGGAGTGATGGGGAGGAAGCCAACAGCCTTCTTCCCGGCGCCTCCTTTAAACCAGCAGAGCCCAGAGCTGGCCAGCTGCCTCTCAGGACAGGCCAGACCACACGGGCGCTGTCTGCTTGGGGGTCAGTGGGCAGAGGGGGCGACGGCAGCCTGTGCTGGGCTGGGGGAAGCCAGCAGTGCCTCTGGCTCTCAGGTAGGTTCCTGGGGGTCCTTCCTCATGGACGAGGGGCCCGTCTGGCAGCCTCTGGATCTGGTCTCTTGGGACTGTGTGTAGCGGGGCCAGGACCGAGAGGCCCCTGGCCACCCATGGCCCCCTCCCTGATACTCTCAGGTAGGTTCCTGGGGGTCCTTCCTCATGGACGAGGGGCCCGTCTGGCAGCCTCTGGACCTGGTCTCTTGGGACTGTGTGTAGCGGGGCCAGGACCGAGAGGCCCCTGGCCACCCATGGCCCCCTCCCTGATCTCACGAGGGGGGCTTCCTCCCTGCCACGCTCCCCCCACCACCACCCAGCCACATCTCCAGCATCCTGCCCCTGAGCTCTGAAGGTATCCATGGAGGGTCCCAGGCTCTCCTCCTACCGTCCACTGTCCCCCAGGAGACGTCTCCCTGCTCTAGAAATGTGGGGGCACCTGCGCCGGAGGTCGGCTGCCCCTGCCGGCGCCCAGGCTGCTCGAGGCTGCCCTCTGTCTCCCCTGCCCCCCGCTGGGCCCTGCCTCCCTGCCCTGCTTCTGTCCCCTCCTGCCCTCACAGGGATGGACAGGGAGGGACGTTATCAGACAGGGACGCTGGTCCGCGTCTGCTGTGTCCTCTGCAGTCACAGCAGGTGCGGTGGGAGACTTCCGCTTTGCCCACCACCCCCGTCAGGGGAGGGGACCCCTGATTTCAGGGGAGGGCTACCCTGGCATCCTCTGCTCCTGCCCCCTCGTCCTCTACGGGGTGACCCCCCTCTCGGTGGCGGAGCCCCCAGCGGCTGCACTGTCCCACTCTGCTCCAATGGGCTTGTGTCCTCGCTGCCCTCCCCGCACTCAGACGCGCCCTAGGGTCCTCCCCACACAGCTGCCCAGCCAGTCCTCACTGCATCAGGACGTTGCCCGGTGCTGCTCTTCACCGATGCCCACTCCCACACCCAGCGCCGTCAGCCCCACTGCCCTGACCTGCCCTTCCCCTGGGAACGTCCTCAGCAACTGACCTGCAAGTTACAAGTGTGGGTCCCTTTTTTCTGCTTCTATGCCTCTCCTAGAACTTGCATTTCATGAAGGCGGAAGTTGTAGACTGCTTTCTCTCCTGATTGAGCCCAAGGGCCTTGCAATCCTAACTTCCCAGTTTTGGGATCTCAGTGTCAGATAGATAGGGACTGGCCCCTCCCCTGCCTGCCCCCTGCTGTGAGGTCTGGACATCTGGGCCCTACTCACAGGGTCTGGACGTGGGGGCCCCTCAGATCCAGCACAGCCCAAATCCAGCTCTTTCTTCCCCTGTCTCACAAGCGTGCTTTCTCCCCTCTGCGCCCAGATCCTGAAGCCTCCCCTTCAGGGCATCTTGGAGCAGCACTGGGGGCCCAGCCAGCCCTCGGGGAGGAAGACACCTGAGACCTGATGGATGCCCGAGTTCTGGCCGTGGCGGGAATGTATATACTCCTTTCCTGATTTGGAACCAGTCTGTTGTTTCATGTCCAGTTCTCACTGTTTCTTCTTGACCTACATACAGATTTCTCAGGAGGGAGGTAAGGTGGTCTGGTACTCCCATCTCTTGAAGAATTTTCCACAGTTTGTTGTGATCTACACACTCAAAGGCTTTGATGTAATTAATAAAGCAGAAGTAGATTTTTTTCTGAAATTCTCTTGCATTTTCTATGATCCAGCAGATGTTGGCAGTTTGATCTCTGGTTCCTCTGCCTTTTCTAACTTCGGCCTCAGCATCTGGAAGATCATGGTTCACATATTGTTGAAGTCTGGCTTGGAGAATTTTGAGAATTACTTTGCTAGTGTGTGAGATGGGTGCAGTTGTACATTAGTTTGAACATTCTTTGGCATTGCCCTTCTTTGGGATTGGAATGAAAACTGACCTTTTCCAGTCCTATGGCCACTGTTGGGTTTTCCAAATTTGCTGGCATATTGAGTGCAGCACTTTCACAGCATTAGCTTTTAGGATTTGAAATAGCTCAACTGGAACTCTATCACCTCCACTAACTTTGCTTGCAGTGATGCTTCCTAGGCCCACTTTACTTCCCATTCCAGGATGTCTGGCTCTAGGTCAATGATCACACCATCATGGTTATCTGGGTCATGAAGATCTTTTTTGTATAGTTCTTCTGTGTATTCTTGCCACCTCTTTTTAATATCTTCTGTTTTGGTTAGGTCCACATCATTTCTTTCCTTTATTTTGTCCACCTTTGCATGAAAATTTCCCTTGGTATCTCTAATTTTCTTGAAGAGATCTCTAGTTTTCTCAATTCTGTTATTTTCCTCTATTTCTTTGCATTGATCACTGAGGAAAGATTTCTTATCTCTCCTTGCTATTCTTTGGAACTCTTCATTTAAATGGGTATAGTTTTCCTTTATCGGAGAAGGCAATGGCATCCCACTCCAGTACTCTTGCCTGGAAAATCCCATGGATGGAGGAGCCTGGTAGGCTATAGTCCATGGGGTCACTAAGAGTCAGACACGACTGAGTGACTTCACTTTCTCTTTTCACCTTCATGCATTGGAGAAGGAAATGGCAACCCACTCCAGTGTTCTTGCCTGGAGAATCCCAGGGACGGGGGAGCCTGGTGGGCTGCCGTCTATGGGGTCACACAGAGTCGGACACGGCTAAAGTGACTTAGCAGCAGCAGCAGCAGCAGTTTTCCTTTCCTCCTTTGCCTTTAGCTTTTCCTTATTTTATGGCTAGGCAAAGGAAGACTTCCTCATCTTTAAAATTACCCTGTACCTTTCAGGAAACAGAGAAATATATCAGGTCATCTGAGGTTTTCACGTCCTAAACGAAGTGTAGTGTTTCAGGGACTGGAGCTCTTGAATTAGGCAGTGAACTGAGCACCAATGTCCACAGAGCAAAATGTGTCTGGGAATCATCAGGGCCTGTAGATTTTGGTTTAAATGTTAGAGTCCAGTTCCACTCAGGTCCCAGCTAGACTCCACCCCTCTTTCTTCTGTATATAAGCCCCCACCCCTCAGCTATCACTGCTGAGAGAATTGTTTTCTTACCGCACGAGGTGACCCTGGTTGACCTGTAGCGCACGCAGGTGCCCAGGCCGCTGGTGAGCCTTGTGCAGAGGCCCTGGTAGCCCTGCGTGGGGCCTGGTGGGCTCCCCACCAATACTTACTGAAGGATTCTCGAAGGGACAAACAAGAGGTTCTAGCCATCTGCAAGGAGGAGCCAGGAGCCCTAGCCCCCCAGCTAATGCTCCAGGGAGCCCACCAGGAGTCCTGAAGAGGAGCTGGCATCTTAGAAGCAGCATCCTTCAGGGGCAAGGTCACCAAGTTGCCACCTGGGGACCGCAGAGTCAGAATCTCGGGATGGGGGCCCAAGAGTGTTCAGGGCTCTCAAAACATCAGACAGCTTTCCACGCAGCTTTGATTGGCTGCAGAGTTCAAACCCTGGTCAGTCAGGCAGTTGGGATCAATAAGAGATAATCTGAGGAGCACCCACACAACCAGGGCCAGGTGTGGAAACACAAGGAAAGGGCGATGGGCCGTGGAGACCACGGACGACCTCAGGGCTTGTCAACTGCTTGGTATGGACCACCTCTCTCTGTGGAGGCCCCAGAGATCTGGCTTCCTCCTTGCCTCTGTGTCCTGAGGTCTCTACCCCTTAACCCTCCTGGATCCTGCACCCATAGAGACATGCACAGGCCCTTTGTCATTCACTCTCTCATTAGGAGTCATGTAAAAAGTCATCAGATTCACAGCAGCACGGGGGGAATGCCAAGTGAGTGGCTTTCAAAGCCAGTGCCTGGTGCTGCCTGGACCCCCAGCCCATCTCTGCTCGGCACTTGTCCCTTCAGCCACGTGCATTTGCTACCATTTAGTTCCCTTTCTGGTCATCCCTCTGTGCCAGGCCCAGGGTCCATGCCAGAGAAACAGTGAGGGAGACTCAGCCAGCCACGGTGGCCCTCAGGGTCCAGCAAGGGAGACAGGGCCTGAGTGGGCTGTGAAGCACTGACCAGGTGTGGGGCATGCAGTGTCCCGTTGGAGCCTGAGCAGGGAGCAGACCCAGTGGGACCACCTAAGTGCAGGTGGGAGGTCGGAGGGGAGGGGCTCCAGGGATCCCACATCAGCTGTCCCAAGGGCAGGAAGTGTGTGTCCTGGAGACATCGAGCTGTGGACACCTGATGTCAGTGGAGGGAGATCCCAGGGGGAGGGCGGCCCTAGGAGCGGAGGTCAGTTACAGCCCCGGATCCCCCTCCACCGTGTGAAGCAGCTCATCTGTGCCCAGTCCACCCTTGGCCTGCTCGGTCAGATCCCTTGACCCTATGTGATTTAGCGGACGGGGCAGGGCACCTCCTGGATCACCCCTCGTCCTCCCGCTCCAGCAGCAGAGCACAGCTGCGGCTCGGCCGAGGTGATTGCGGGCCATGCACAGGTCCTGAGAGCCTGTCTCCCTCGTGGGCAGCTGAGACAGAAACCGGTTCCATCTCCTGGGAACCGCTCAGTCCACAGCCTTCTCTGGTCACAACTGACTCAACCATTTACTCATTCACGCAAGTGTAGCCCAAGCACTGCCTACATGCCAGGCAGGAGTCAGACAACTGGCGTTTGATGATGAACAAACAGACAAGAACCCAGCCCCATGCAGCTTGCCTTCTGTGTGTGGTAGAGAAACATGCAAACACACAAGTAGTCTGCTCAGGCGGCGCTCAGGGGCTCACACTCAGGAGGGAAACCCAGCAGGCCCAGGAGGCCGAGAGGCGGCCCCCAAGGTTATCTGCTCCCCTGAGCCTGTGATTGTGACCTGAGGAATGGAATGGATTGGAATCAGGATGGAATCAGGGAAGGACGTGGAATAAAGAGGTCCCTGTGGGCTGTCCAGGGGGAGACACAGAGGGGAGCCTACACACAGCAGAGGAGGACTCCTTGTGACCACAGAGGCAGAGATGGGAGGGATGCGGGCCTCAGGCCAGGGAGCCTGGAGCCGCCGAGGATGGAGAGGCAGAAAGGACCCTCCTCGGGGGCCTGTGGGAGGAGCTCGGCACTCCCACCCGATGTGGGGCTTTCAGAATAATTTTCTGTTGTGTTAAGCCTCCTAGTTTGTGGTACTTTGTTTCTGCAGACCCAGGACACTAATCCCACAGGGAGGAAAACAAGCCCGTCCTGGGTGGGTGTGGGGAGAAAGTGCTTCGGGAAGGACAGTGCAGAGGCAGCAGAAGCCCAGAGCCCGAGGCAGGAAGAGGGCAGGGCCACCTGAAGGGCCTGAGGTGCGGGAGGGGAGGGGCCAGGGCAGCGGAGCTAGAGCAGGGAGAAAAGGAGGGTCTGGGTGAGACCAGAGGGGAGACGCAGGCTCCCAGTGGTGGCCCAGCCTCCCGGCCAGGCCCCGCCCCCGGGACTGGACGCTGAGGAGGTTCTGAGCAGGGAGGACCAGGGCCTGACCCTGCCTCATCGGTCCTATGACGCTGCGTGGTCAACACACGGCCATCCTGAGCCTGTGCTTTGGCCGGCACCCCTCCTCACAGCAGCCTGCTGTCCCTCCCCGCCAGCCTCCCGTGCACGGAGGTGTGGGGCCCAGGACGCGGCCCCGAGCTGTGTGGAGTGAAACGAGGGCCACAGTGTGGAGGGCAAACCTGCCCTCAGCCAGCCCCAGAGGCGCGAGGACCCGCTAATTGGCCATGTGGGCAGTGTCGCCTGCCTGGCAGGTAATTGGGCCCTGGAGTCCTTGAGCTCCAACTGAAAAAGCCAAGACTACTGTGCCTCCCAGCCACCCATGCAGTGCTCCTCTCCAGAGCAAGTCCCACTCACACTGGCCCGGTCCCTGTGGCTGGCCTGTGAGTCACTGGACGCCAGGAGAAGCCACTCACAGAGAAGACTGGAGGACCCCAGGTGGGATCCAGCACCTTCCATGTTGATGTCTGTTGTTTTACTGTGATTCTAGAGCGTGGTGTGTACACTGCACCCTGGCTGAGTGATTGTGTGTGTGTGTGTGTGAGAGAGAGAGAGAGAGAGAGACTCCACCAGCCATGCCTGCCCCCTCACAACAGCTGATTTGGGGCAGGGGCTGTGCAGGACTCCCCTCTGCAGTCCCAGCACCAAGACTCAAGGGTGTTCCAGAAATGGCCCTCACACCTGCAGGCCCTGTGCCGACTACACACCTGTGGGTCTTGTGCTGAGCCCGTTTCTGACATCACCCCCAGCCTCACCAACAGCCTCACAAGGACTGGGCAGACCAAGGACACCTGTCCCCATGCTGGTTCAGGTGCTGTCCAGGTGGTCTCCTAGGAGTGGGGGAAGCGGCTGCAGGCTGCCAGTGCTGGTGAAGTCAGGGAGACCCTGCTCTAAGAACCCCTGGAGCCACGTAAATCCATCCTTCCTGGGAAGGGAATCTTCCTTTGCCCCTCTCAGGTTTTCCCAAAGGACCCAAAAGAGTTTGCATTTGCTGGCCTGGTGAGAGCCTTCTCTCTGCAGCTGCTGGAGAACTTGTTTCGCATCAGAGAACCCCAGGCTCCCTACTGCTCTTGGACTCTGAGAAGGGGACCAGGCAGGGGTGGGGGACAATCACACCAAAAATGCAAGCCATCTGAGAACCATGTTGGACTCTGGAATGGAAGAGGGCCATGAGAGGGACACAAGACCAAATCCCAGCAGGGCTGGGGTCCAGTTGGCGGCAGGGCACTGAGGTTAATCCAGAGACCTGAGGAGCCCAGTGCTGTGTGAGATGTGTCCTCAGAGTGGCGGGGATGTCGCTGTGGGATCCCTCTGCACTATCTTTGCAGCTTGTCTAAAATTTTCCCAAACAAAGGGTTTGCTGAAAAAGAAAACACAACCATTGTCCTAAGTGCAGACAAAGGAGAATGAGCTCCAGTTGTCCTGAATTTCTAAGTAAACACAACTTTTCACTGAACCAGACAACCTAGTATGAATTATCCAACACACTGGTGATCAGTTGTTCAGTGCAAGTCATGTCCGACTCTTTGTGACCCCACAGACTTCAGCACGCCAGGCTTCCTTGTCCTTCACCATCTCCCAGAGTCTGCTCAAACTCATGTCTATTGGGTCAGTGATGCCATCCAAGCATTGCATCCTTTGTCACCCCTTCCACTCCTGCCCCCAATCTTTCCCTGCATCACAGTCTTTCCAATGAGTCACCTGTTCCCCTGAGGTGGCCAAAGTATTGGACCTTAGCTTCAGCATCAGTCCTTCCAATGAATATTTAGGCTTAATTTCCTTTAGGATTGATTGGTTTGATCTTGCTGTCCAAGGGACTCTCAAGGGTCTTCTCCGACTGCTCAGTTCAAAAGCAGCGATCAGTGCTCAGCCTTTTTTATGGTCCATCCCTCACATCAGTACGTGATGACTGCAATAACCATAGGTTTGACCACACGGACTTTTGTTGACAAGTGATGTCTCTGCTTTTTAATATGTTGCCTTAGGTACCTGACTGGTTCCAAAGTCAAACTGACATAGACAAAGTAGACAAAGTAAGGGGGAAAAGCATTTATGTAATAGCAGTTTGGTGACACACAGGAGCCTTTATAAGGAAAGGAAATCTGAAGAAATGGCCACACCCAGAGTCTGATGCTATGTGACGTGGACAGCCGTGTACCACGAGGCTCAGGGACTGCTCAGGGCAAGTGCTGAACCTCAGCCAGGCCTGTCTGGCTCCTTCTCAGCATCTGCTTGTCCTCGGAAGTAAGGATGCTCCTCTCCTCTGGGTGCAGGCAGAGCCCCTCTCACGGGAGTGTCTTATGACCTGATCCAGGGGAGATGGTGGTGGTGGGGTTCAGGATGAGCCTCCTCTCTCTGCCATTTTCTCAGACTCCTTCCAGTTGAAATAGTCAATGTGCCAGGGAGCTGTGTTCTGGGTTGTGCACCCTCAACCCATGTATGTAGCGTGGTTTCCTTGGTTTTATTGCCACCCTTGTGCTGTCTCTGGGTCCTCTGCCTCCTCAGCTGGAACACAAACTCCATCAGGAACAGGACAGTTGCATCTCTGGCCCTGCCCCTAGAATGTGTTCAAGAAATATGTCTCAAAGAAAAGGAAAATAGGATAGCAAGGAGGAGGCAAGAAACCTGTGGGATCTGACCTCATGAGACCTGGTGAGACGGAGACCTCTCCCCAGATGGAGACAGAGGCCAGGAAAGCCTGGTGAGTCCAGGGCTCCCATGTTAGTGCTTCCCCAGCGACGTTGTGTCTTCTCACAGGCTCACTGTGTCCTCTGGGCACATCGGTTCCCATATTCGGCAATCATCATGTGCAAACTGAGATGTTGTTATTGTTGTTCAGTCACTAAGTCATGTCTCACTCTTAGAGACCCCATGGACTGCAACACAGCAGGTTTCCCTGTCCTTCACTATCTCCTGGAGTTTGCTCAAACTCATGTCCATCGAGTTGATGTCGCTATCTAACCATCTCATCCTCTGTTGCTCCCTTCTCCTCCTGCCCTCAATCTTTCCCAGCATCAGGGGCTTTTCCAGTGATGTATGCCTGGAATTATTCTTCACCACCATACCCTCTGCCTGGGTCCCCTGCAGCCAGCACGGTTGTGGGGTGGTGGAGCATCCAGGTGGGATAAAAGCCCACACCTGTCGGGTGTCCAGGTGCTGCGCATCAATCACCTCCTATAGCGTGGCAGGGAGATGGACACACCACTGTGTTTCTGGGCCAAAGACTAGGGGGCCTGAGGTTGGGCAAGAGCCCCAGGTGCCGCCCAGGGAAGGCAAGTGGGTAGCAGGTTCAGACAGGGCCTGAGGCTGCTCTGCTGGAGCTGAAAGGAGAAGGGGTGCCTTGTTAGGCAGAGGGGAGCTCAGCAGATGAGTAAGGAGCAGGACGGATGGCAGGGTGGTGGGAGCCAGGGGTTCACACTCAGGGGGGCAGGAAGGCAGTGGTCTTGCAGCTCAGAGCATCCTTTCCTGTGGTGCCACCAGGTGAGTCAGGCTCCGTGAGAAGACCCTCTGCCCTCAGGCCAGTCTTCATCTTGGGTGTTTGTCAGAAGTGGTCTCCTTAGCTCCCCTCCACATGCCACTGGGTCTTCCCTCCCATACATCTGCCTCCTTACCATAGGCACCCCCTGCCTGCCTCCCCTGGGACAGTCTGCCCTTCATGTCCTGCCTAGATGACCTGGGGAGACAGCCCCAGGGGCCAGCAGAGGCCAGGCCCACAGCCCCTGCCCATCCTGTGATCTCCTGAAGCCTGCAGCCCTTTCCTGGAGCCTTCTCCACCCTCCTCCAGCCCTACAAGCTGAGTTGGGGATTCTTCCCTTTTGGCTGGTGGCCCTGACTTCCTACAGGTCCCTTTCTTCCTGCTCAGCATCAATAGAACAGATCTGAAGGAAGCTTCCAGGCCTGACGATTGCTCCCTCCTTCCCATCTGATAGACACCAGTGCTGACCACACTCCCCCTGACCCTAACTTCCCACCCACTGCCCCAACCCCTCACTCCTCCATGACCACAGTCTGCGCTGGCCAGGAAAGGCAGCCAAGACTTCCTGTGTGTGTGTGTGTTTATGTATGGGTGTGAGACTGTGAGTGTAGCTGTACTGTAGGAATGTGTCAATGTGTATCTGTGTGTGCACATATGGATGTGAGACTGTAAGTGTGTGTACAAATGTGGCAGTGTATCTGTGGGTATATGTATATGGGGTGAGACTGTGAGTATAGGTGTTGTATAAATATGTCAGTGTGTGTGTGTGTGTGTGTGTGTGTGTGACTCTGAGTGTAGGTGTGCTATATGAATGTATCAGTGTGTATCTGTGTGTCTGTTTTTATGGGTGTGAGACTGTAAGTGTAAGGAAGTTGTATGAATGTGTCAGCACATATCTGCATGTGTATGTGAACATATGGGTGTGAGACTGTAGGTGTGTGTATGAATGTGTCAGTGTGCATCTGTGTGTGTATGTAGATAGGGTGAGACTGTGAGTGTAGGTGTGTTGTATGAACATTTTAGTGTGTATCCTTATGTGAGTGTGTACATAAGGGTATGAGACTGTGAATATAGGTGTGTTGTATTAATGTATCAGTGTGTATCTGTGTGTCTGTGAGTATGTATGGGTGTGAGACTGAGAGTGTAGGTGTGCTGTATGAATGCATCAGTGTGTATTGTGTGTGTGTGTACATATGGTTGTGAGAACGTAGGTGTGTCGTATGAATCTGTCACTGTGTATCTGTGTGTGTTTGGGTATGAGACCAAGTGTAGGCATGCTCTATGAACATGTCAGTGTGTATCTTTGTGTGTGTGTGTATGTATGGGTGTCAGATTGTGAGTGTAGGTGTGTTGTATGAACATGTCAGTGTGTATCTGTGTGTGTGTGTACATATGGGTGTCAGACTATGAGTGTAGGTGTATGAATGTGTCCATTTGTATCTGTGTACATATGGGTGTGAGACTGTGATTGTAGGCATGCTCATGAACATGTTAGTGTGTATCTGTTTGTATGTGTATGTGCGGTTTGAGACTGTGAGTGTAGGTGTGTTGTATGAATGTGTCAGTGTGTATCTGTGTGTGTATGTATGGGTGTGGCTGTGGTTGTAGTTGTGTTGTATGAACATGTCAGTGTGTTATCTGTGTGTGTGTACATATGGCTGTGAGACTGTAGATGTGTTGTATGCACAAGTCAGTGTGCATCTCTGTGTGTACATGGCTGTGAGACTGTGAGTGTAGGTGTAGTGGATGAATGTGTCAGTGTGTATCTGTGTGAGTGTGTTATGTATGGGTGTGAGACTGTGAGTGCAGGTGTAGTGGATGAACATGTCAGTGTATATTTGTGTGTATGTACGGGTGTGAGAATGTGAGTGTAGGTGTACTGGATGAACGTGTCAGTGTGTATTTGTGTGTGTGTATGTATGGGTGTGAGAATGTGAGTGTATGTGTGATGCATGCACATGTGAGTGTGTGGGTATGGGTGGGGGCATGGGTTGAGGGTGGGAGTGGCAGGTCACACCACCAGAGACCTGGAGACCCTCGCTCACCTGCAGCAGCTTCTCAGGCCCTGACAGCACTTCCCTCTGGGGAGAGGCGGGCATGACCCCAGTCACACCCAACTTGCCTTCCCTGTGTATCTTTCTGCACCAGGGCAGGGCACAGCAGAGGTGGAAGAGCAGCTGCCATGCATAAAATCTGGGGAAAATAAAGTTCACTAAGCTTTCGTCATGGCTGGTCCTGATGCAGGTGGTGGAGGCAGTGGGTGCTAGTGGTGGCCGAGGGATCCAGGCTCATGTTCTCTTGTGAAACATGCCCCACAGCCCAAGATGGGGCCAATACACCCATCCTTGGTCCCAGCCACACATCCCAGTGGGCCATGCAAAGGGTCTCTGCTCTTAAGTCCTAAACAATCACTCCTTGCATGTCCACTCTCCCTAGATGTCCTCTGTCATTACCTCTAAATGTACGAAGGGCTTTTCTAACTCAAAACATGGAAATACTGTATCACTGCTTCCCTGCTGTCTGAGGAACCAGGCACCCACTCCTTGAGTCAAAACCCACCCCCAGACTGACCTCCGCTTTCTCTCCCCAGCTGCCCTTGGCCCTCATCTGGCCTGAAGGTTGTTTGTGGCCCTGGGTGCCCCGCACAGGAGGATGAGGGGGGAGAATGTGACGCAGGTCAGCGCCTTCATCCTGGTGGGCTTCCCCACAGCTCCCCGGCTGCAGTACCTGCTCTTCCTCCTCTTCCTGCTCACCTACCTCTTCGTGCTGGTGGAGAACCTGGCCATCATCCTCACCATCTGGGGCAGCCCCTCCCTCCACAGGCCCATGTACTACTTTCTGAGCTCCATGTCTTCCCTGGAGATCTGGTATGTGTGTGACATCATCCCCAAGATGCTGGACGGCTTCCTCCTGCAGAGGAGGCGCATCTCCTTCGTGGGCTGCATGACCCAGCTCTACTTCTTCAGCTCCCTGGTGTGCACCGAGTGTGTGCTCCTGGCCTCCATGGCCTATGACCGCTACGTGGCCATCTGCCACCCCCTGCGCTACCAAGCCATCATGACCATGGGGCTGTGTGTCCAGTTGGTGGCCTTCTCCTTCATGAGTGGTTTCACCGTCTCCGTGATCAAGGTCTACTTTATCTCTGGCGCCACGTTCTGTGGTTCCAACATCCTGAACCACTTCTTCTGTGACATCTCCCCCATCCTCAAACTGGCCTGCATGGACTACTCGACCGCAGAGCTGGTCGACTTCGTCCTGGCCTTCCTCATCCTGGTGCTCCCGCTCGTGGCCACTGTGCTGTCCTACGGGCACGTCACCCTGGCCGTCCTGCGCATCCCCTCGGCCACAGGCCGCTGGAGAGCCTTCTCCACCTGCGCGTCTCACCTTACCGTGGTCACCATCTTCTACACGGCCATGATCTTCATGTATGTCCGGCCCCAGGCCATTGATTCCCGGAGCTCCAACAAGCTCATCTCTGCTGTTTATACTGTCCTCACCCCAATCATCAACCCCTTGATCTACTGTCTGAGGAACAAAGAGTTCAAGGGTGCCTTGAAAAGGCTCTGGTCTTAGGCCACGTTTCAAAGCAACACAATTAAATGTCTTATCTAATTTGTGATGATAATAACATTTTATAAGGCACATTATGTTTTCTAAAGTAAACCTTTAAATAAAATTTAGTAAACCTACAGAGACGTTACTTTGCCAACAAAGGTCTGTCAAGGCTATGGTTTTTCCAGTGGTCATGTATGGATGTGAGAGTTGGACTGTGAAGAAGGCTGAGCACCAAAGAATTGATGCTTTTGAGCTGTGGTGTTGGAGAAGACTCTTTTGAGAGTCCCTTGGACTGCAAGGACATCCAACCAGTCCATTCTGAAGGAGATCAGCCCTGGGATATCTTTGGAAGGAATGATGCTAAACCTGAAACTCCAGTACTTTGGCCACCTCATGTGAAGAGTTGACTCACTGGAAAAGACCCTGATGCTGGGAGGGATTGGGGGCAGGAGGAGAAGGGGACGACAGAGGATGAGATGGCTGGATGGCATCATGGACTCGATGGACATGAGTCTGAGTGAACTCCGGGAGTTGGTGATGGACAGGGAGGCCTGGCGTGCTGCGATTCCTCGGGTCGCAGAGTCAGACATGACTGAGCGACTGAACTGAACTCAACAGAATTGTGCACAAATAAGAAACCTCCCCCTTAACTTGTTTTCACAGAAGGACTGCACCCAAACCAAGAGTCAGAAGCTCCACTCATGCCCCTGGCCCCAAGATTTCCCCCATCCTGACTTCTAACACCAGATGCTATTTTTTACGTTTCTGAGGCTTTTACAAATGAAACCATGAGGTGAAGTGAAGTGAAGTGAAGTGAAGTGAAGTCACTCAGTAGTGTCCGACTCTTTGCGACCCCATGGACTGTAGCCCACTCAGGCTCCTCTGTCCATGGGATTCTCCAGGCAAGAATACTGGAGTGGGTTGCCATTTCCTTCTCCATTTCAAGATCTCCCAGGGGATCTTCCCAACCCAGGGATCGAACCTGGATCTCCTACATTGAAGGCAGACGCTTTATCCTCTCAGCCACCAGGGAAGCCCTGAAGGATGTTTTATATTCAGTTTCTTTCAGTCGTTATGATGGTTGAGGGAACCTGTGATTTTTTTTTTAATGTAGCAATAACCCATGCATATAATATGTAATATCCCACTGTATAGATACTTCACAATATATTTCAGCATTATTATTATTCAGAATTATGAATAGTGCTGCTGTAAATACCTGGTTTGTCTCTTTCTCTAAATGTGCATACAGTTTTATGAACTGTGTGCTAGGCTATGAAGTCCATACCTACAGTGGCTGTAACAGAGGATTGATATCTGATCAGGCTTAGTAGAAACAGCAAGACTGTTTCCCCAGTGGGTGCATAAGAATTCCAGGAGCTCCATGCCTTGCCAGCATTTGCATTCTAATATTTCTCTCCTTGCCTTCCTTCTGGGTTTGTACAAGTGCTCACAGCAGCCTAAACTCAGATTTCCCATGACCAAGGCTGCTGGGCACCTTTGTAAGTTTAGCTTTTTAATGTCCTTGTGTACGTGCCCATTCTGAAGGATCCTTGCAATCAAGTTTTTTGCCTACTTTTTGTTTTTAACATGCAGGACTTCTTATATATTCTGTATCCATGCCCTCTGTTGGATACAGTTATTGCAAAAATATCCTAACGTATGACTTGCCTTTCATTCTCCCAATGTTGAATTTTATGAAGAGAAGTTCTTTATTAATGCACAATTTCTCCCTTTCCCCCCTTCATAGTTAGTTCATTATTTTGCATTTGAGAAGTGTTTGCCTATTCCAATATCATGAAGATATTCTCCTGTGTAATTCCAGAAGTTTTGTGACTTTACCTTTCATGTCCCGATTTACAGTCCATCAAATGATTTTGATTTATGGTATGAGATCTGGGTCAACATTAATTCTTTTCTAGATGCATATGAAATTGACCAGAACCCACTCTCTGCTGAAAAGACAGTGCTTTGCCCTCTGCAAAATCACCCTTTCCATAAACCAACCCTCTCTTTTTGGACTCATTTTGCCCCATGGTCTGTTTGTCTATTCATGTGTATTATGCTCTTGATGTCAAGCCCAAGAATTCTTTCCCTAATCTTAAGTCCCAAAGGTTTTATTCTATGACTTTTTTCTAATGGCTTCATAGCTTTGCCCTTACAATGAAGGGCCATGGTCCACTGTGAGTCAGGTTTTGTATAAGGTGTGATGGGCATACTCAGGTTTGTTGTCCATGGACGTCCAGTTGCTGTTAATACCATTTGCTCAAAAGGCTGTCATTCCTTTGCTGAGCTGCACCTCACCTTTGGGAAGCATCTGTCGACTATACTGCAGACTTATTTCTGATCTCTGTGTCAGTCCCTGTCAGGACCACGTGGTCTCGATTAACGTAGACGCAGAGTAAATCCTCAACAGCAAAGGAATGATCCCTCCCACTTCACTCTTTTCCAAATGGCTGCTGCTCTTCTAGGGCCTGGGCAAGTCAATTTTATTACAAGCTCATGTACATCAATAAAAATCTTGCTGAGATTTTGACAGGACTTGCGTTAAACTTACAGATCAGTTGGGGGAGAATTCTCTTTGTTTCTTTGTTGAGTCTTCTCGTGTTGTGTAGCTTTCAGCATACATATCTTGTATGTTTTGCTAGATTTATATGTCTTTGCTAGATTTATACCTAAGTATTATATTTTTAGAGCAATCATCAATGGCATTGCATTCTTTTTATTTCCACTTTTTTTGTTAGTATATAGAAATGCAGTTGATTTTCATGTTGATTTTGTAACCTGAAATCTTGCTGAATTCACTTATGATTTCTAGGAGTTTTTTGTAGGTTGCTTTGAGTTTTCTACATAAACAATCATGTTACCTACATATACAGATAGTCTTATTTCTTCCTTTCCAATCTTTATGCCTTGTCATTCAGCCATGTTCAACTCTTTGGGACTCCATGGACTGCAGCCCACCAGGCTCCTCTGTCGTGCATGTCAGGCAAGAATACTGGAGTAGGTTGCCATTTTCTCCTCCATGGAATCTTCCCGACCCAAGGATCAATCCTGTGTCTCCTGCATTGGCAGGTGGATTAACGCTGAGCAGCCAAGGAAGCCTGCAGATATTGTAGCCTGTTTCTTATTTTAGAAAGATTAGAAGGAAAGCATCAGTCTTTCACTACCTAGTATGATGTTTGCTATAGGTTTTTGTAGATTTTTTTATCAAGTAATTAATAAATTGTTGCACCTTATGTGATTTCAGGATAATGCAGCTATATTTTTGTTACAATAAGTCCCCTACATACAAACATTCAAGTTGCAAACTCTCAACAATTTGTGTGTCCAATCACACAACTAGAACTGTACACAAGTTTGCAGCAGCCATTCAGAATGTAATCCAGTGTTACCATGTCATCTATGAAGAGAAAAAAAGGTACTATCCAGACATCACTGGATCATTTTTTTTCAAGAGGGTGAACAGAACTGAATCGAGGAAGGAACCATAACCTGTGTCATCCATGTCATGCATGAGTGAAGCAGCAGCTCACTCTCCATTTCCTGTTGCTGACGATCCTTCAGTTCTACCATCTCCCACCTCCTCTCTCTCCTCCAGTCAGTAACTCTTCTTGCCTGTTCAATCCATGCCAGTCCTTCTATGCCAGCTGCTGGTATGTACTACTGTACTTTTCAAGGTACTGGGTGTACTGTCAGGTTAAACGTGCTTTTTGTTTGCTTGTTTTTATGTATTGTGAAAAGTATTATAAAGCTATTACAATACAGTATTAGTCAATTGTGTTAGTTGGGTATCTAGGATACCTGGTTGAACCTAGAAATGTCTTAGGACTCAGAACAGAACTCGTTCAAGTGCAGGGGCCTTAATGTATGGTGGTTTTCAAAGTACCTCATACTGATCCAGAAAATCCACTTTTCTCTCTTATAAGCTAATATTGAACTTCTGCTCATTCAGTTTCACTGCTGTAGTTAAGTGATTATACAATTGCTCCAACTGAAGCTGGACAGATAGGCTAGAGAATCATAAACGGAGCTCCTTTGGAAGGGACATCCCCGAGCACACTGCTTCCTCTCCATATTTCTGGATATGGAATGGCAGCACCTGGTCATGGTTGGCTGTCCATATCCCAGACCAAATATTCACATGAACCACCTTACTATTAGGGACATCGAACATATCATTTATTTCTGTGCACCAACAGCTCAACGTACTCTAGATACAACAGTATTTCTGTGTAACTGAGTAAGGTTTAGTTTTTAAAAAGTAGTTGGGGAAACATTATATATAACAAACCACGCCTTCCTACAATATTCATCACAAACGTTAGGGTTAAGAGCCGTGAGGAGGTCTGCCCCTGTGGACACCATCTCCTATCCTGCTCACGATCCATAGCTGGAGGCAGGAACCAGGGAGAAGAGACCAGGCCTGGAAAGGCCCTTGACAGAAAGGCAGTTCTCAAAACAGAGTGGTGGGTGTAGGGGCAAGGAGACTGACCATGTGCTTCCATTTGGGGGAGTTGTTTCCAGCTGGCCCCAGTGGTAAAGAATCTGCCTGCTAATGCAGGAGATGAGAGTTTGATGCCTGGGTCAGGAAGATCTCCTGGAGGTGGAAATGGCAAACAGCTCTAGTATGCTTGCCTGGAAAATCCCTTGGACAGAGGAGCCTGGCGGGCTACAGTGCATGGTTTTGCAAAGAGTCGGACACGATTGTGTCCATGTTTGCATGCACGTGTGCACAAACGTGTGCACACACACACACACAGTTTGAGAAAACTTAGGACAGTGATATCCTCAGGATAGTGATATTTAACTTAGGTTATTTTGCTTTCCACTGATATCTCACTCTCTTTTTCACTATGCCATCAGTACAAAGTTAGTATACACAGAACTTGGTCTTAGGAAGTGATAAGGATGTGTGTTTGCTTGGGTGAAGCAGGAAAGACAACCAAGTGCTGGAGCGACTATGCAAATTGGCTAGCAGCACAAGGCCAGAGAACCTGACAGGAAGGCTTCCCCACCCTCAACACCCCCCCACTCCCACCCCCAACTTCTCAGACACACTGGCAAGGACATGGGGCTTCCCAGACATCACAATGTGGAGCTGGCACTTGGGTAATAAGTGGTTACTCCACTGGGCCAGGTGGCTTGAGGCTACCTGGTCACACCTGGTCATCTAACTGTATTTGAAGCACTGTATTCAAAAGCAGAGACATTACTTTGTCGACTAAGGTCTGTCTAGTCAAGGCTATGGTTTTTCCTGTGGTCATGTATGGATGTGAGAGTTGGACTGTGAAGAAGGCTGAGCGCTGAAGAATTGATGCTTTTGAACTGTGGTGTTGGAGAAGACTCTTGAGAGCCCCTTGGACTGCAAGGAGATCCAATCAGTCCATTCTGAAGATCAGCCCTGGGACTTCTTTGGAAGGAATGATGGTAAAGCTGAAACTCCAGTACTTTGGCCGCCTCATGAGAAGAGTTGACTCATTGGAAAAGACTCTGATGCTGTGAGGGATTGGGGGCAGGAGGAGAAGGGGAAAACAGAGGATGAGATGGCTGGATGGCATCACGGACTCGATGGATGTGAGTCTGAGTGAACTCCGGGAGATGGTGATGAACAGGAAGGCCTGGCGTGCTATGATTCATGCGGTCGCAGAGAGTCGGACACGACTGAGCAACTGAACTGAACTGAACAGTGCTGTGTGAGGAGTCTGCTTGGGCTGAGGGCACAGTGGTGCAGGATCTGGACACGGCCATTGCTCTCGGACAATGTTTAGAGCCGTGTTTCTCTCAATGTGGGTCATTCACATCAGAACTAGCTGGAAGCTTGCTAAGCAGACTTTAGAGCCCATCTCAGATCTTCTAAACCAGACCCTCCGGCACTGGGGGCTGGGGCTCTGAATTTTGGACAAGCAGTTCTCTTACTGGAGACACATCCATTGAAAGGACATTTACTGTGACAACTCCATGACCATTCTGAAAAGCTGAAAACCGAATGAATGTTAAACAACACTTAGGGTATTAAAAACAATACGCCTGAGAAGGAGGAGGGTGAGGCTTGTGAGACCTTTTCAAATGGTAAGTGTAGCAGGAAAGACATCTCAAGCGCCGTGGGCCGGGAAGGCCGATCCCGGTCCCAATCCCTCTATGAGAGCCTCTCTGAGGATCACGCTTGTCCGGCGTCCGCTCTCGCACCGGCCCTCCTTTCACCCCCTGGCCGCCCTCCTAGCCTCCGTTGGTTTGTAAACTGCGGAGACACTTCAAGATGACTGAAGTCCGCCCTGCAGCCCTGAGGAGTCGGGAGGGTGGGGTGCGCCGCGCCCTGGACGCGGATGAGGCGCGGTAGTAACTACCGGACCCGGGGCGGCTTCAGCTCCCCACACTGCGCCACCTCAACACCCGCGGCGAGCGGGCCTCCCTTTAAGATCCAGGAGGCGAGAGGACCGTCCCTCAGAACCCAGGCGGCGGTCGAACCTCTCGGGGACCCGGGCGAACCTCCCCTGGGAACCTGGGTGACGGGAGGACAACCCCTCAGAACTCACCCCTCAGAACTCGGGCTGCGGGCAGGCCCGAAGACGCTGGGACGAGGCGGACGCAAAGGGAGACCCCTGGCGGACCAGCCCGCGACTGCGCACTGTGCGCCTGTGCTCGCCGCCGGGACGTTTCCGTCAGGCGCGGCGCGGACACCCCGGCCGTGACGTCACGGCGGCGCGCCGGCAGCGGGAGAGGACCCCGTCGCGACCGCGTCCCCGCGGGTCCTTGAGCCGGTGCAGACCGCGGAGCCATGGCCTTGAGGTTGCTGAGACTTGTCCCCGCGTCCGCGGCTTCGCGCGGCCTCCCGGCGCTCGCCCCGCGCGTGGTGAGCCGGCGGCGGGCGGGAGCTGGGGGGTGACCTGTCTTGTCCTCCTGGCGCCGCCCCATCCTCACCACCCCGGGCCGCCCAGGGTCCTTCCTGGCGGGGGATCCCACTGTCCTCTGAAGCGTCTGGTCGTGCATTGCGAGGGCACAGCTTGGAAGGGCCGCCAGCTTCTTCAGGCCATTTTCTCTCAGCTCCAAGTAGAACGTGGGGCTCGGAGGTGAATGGGCCGCCTGGCCGCCCTGCTGGGGGAAGCCAGGTTACAGATGTTGTGGGGTGGGCGAGTGAGCAGGTGTGTTGAGCCGGGACCCGGGGCGCGCGCGCTCATTCACTCATTAACTCCTGAGGCGGCGCTGTCAATGGCCGGTAAGGCGTGAGTGACAGAGAGCAGAAATGGCAGAAGGCGTTCAGGTCTGATCTGGAAGAAAGACAAGCAAAAAGAGTTGTGTCAGGAAAATCATTTTATGACAGTGACTGTATCTTAGCTTCTGTGGCTCCTAGTGACTGGAGGAACGTTGGTAGCAAATTGTAAAGAGACTTGACCTCTGCTCAGGATTTTGATGAGCAAAGGTTATTGAACAGAACAGTCCAGTGGTCTTATTAAAAAGTCATATAAATGTCTTTAGGAGATAATTAAGGCTGCAAAAGAGAAGAAAAAGAGAGAGATAATTGTGTTTAGCACCCAGTATACTTCCTTGCATTAGTGGAAGTGAGAGCCCCAGGATAGAGGGGGTACTACTCTGCTGCGGGGTGCTCACTAGATGGACCCACCTGTGACTGTGTCCAGTCCTGAGCATCACTCCCTGCAGGGAATATAGATGGACCTCAGTAGGTCCAGAGAAAAATGAATAGGATGCAAAGGGTATGCAGCTTGTTGTTAGCATGGTGCAAAAAAATAATTGCATTTCACATTGTTGAAATACATTCTTAAATGTGGTTATGTTATACATCATTTTAATGCACTATTTCTCACTTTATGTTTTTTTGCTAATAACATTACTTCTTGTGTGTTTTACCTTTATTTTAGAATAGGGAAATGATGTTAGACAAAAAGCAAATTTGAGTGATTTTTGTTTTATTTGAGTTCAAAATGGGTCATAAAGCAGGGGAGACAACTCCAACATCAACGCATTTGGCCCAGGAACTGCTAATGAACGTACAGTGCGATAATGGTTCAAGAAGTTGTAAAGGAGACAAGAGCCTTGAAGATGAGCTCAGTGGCTAGCCATCGGAAGTTCAGTTCAGTCGCTCAGTCGTGTCTGACTCTTTGTGACCCCATGAATCACAGCACGCCAGGTCTCCCTGTACATCACCAGCTCCCGGAGTTTACCCAAACTCAAGTCCATCGAGCCGGTGATGCCATCCAGCCATCTCATCCTCTGTTGTCTCCTTCTCCTCCTTCCCCCAATCCCTCCCAGCATCAGGGTCTTTTCCAATGAGTCAACTCTTTGCATGAGGTGGCCAAAGTATTGGAGTTTCAGTTTCAGCATCAGTCCTTCCAATGAACACCCAGGACTGATCTCCTTTAGGATGGACTGGTTGGATGTCCTTGCAGTCCAAGGGACTCTCAAGAGTCTTCTCCAACACCACAGTTCAAAAGCATCAATTCTTCGGTGCTCAGCTTTCTTCACAGTCCAACTCTCACATCCATACATGACCACTGGTAAAACCATAGCCTTGACTAGATGGACCTTTGTCGGCAAAGTGTATCTCTGCTTTTCAATATGCTATCTAAGTTGGTCATAACTTTCCTTCCAAGGAGTAAGCGTCTTTTAATTTCATGGCTGCAATTGACAGTGACCAATTGAGAGGATTATCAAAGCTGATCCTTTCACAACTACATGAGAAGTTGCTGAAGAACCCAGCATCGACCATTCCATGGTTGTTTGACCTTTGAAGCAAATTGGAAAGGGGAAAAAGGTCAGAAAGTGGGTGCATTATGAGCTGACTGAAAATCAAAAAAATCGTCATTTTGAAGTGTCATCGTCTCTTATTCTGTGCAATAACAGTGAACCATTTTTCTATTGGATTGTGACATGTGACAAAAAGTGGATTTTATATAACAATCTGCAATGACCAGCTCAGTGGTTGTACTGAGAAGAAGCTCCAAAGCACTTCCCAAAGCCAAGCTTTCAGCAAAAAAATGTCTTGGTCACTGTTTCATGGTCTGCTGCCCGTCTGATCCACTACGGATTTCTGAATCCTGGCAAAGCCATTACATTTGAGAAGTACGCTCAGCAAATTGATGAGATGCACAGGAGACTCCAGCGCCTGCAGCATGCACTCAGTGGGATGCACTGAATGGGCTCAGTTCTTCACAACAACACCCGGCTGCACGTTGCACAACCAACACTTTAGAAGTTGAACGAATTGGACTACAAAGTTTTGCCTCATCCACCATATGTGCCTGACCTCTCGCCAACCAACTACCACTTCTTCAAGCACCTTGATGACTTTTTGCAGGGAAAACACTTCCACAACCAGCAAGAGGCAGAAAATGCTTTCCAAGAGTTCATTGAATCCCAAAGCAAGGATTTTTTACCCTATAGGAATAAACAAACTTATTTATTGTTAGCAGAAACATATTGATTGTAATGGTTCCTATTTTGTTTAACAAAGATGTGTTTGAGCCTAGTTATAATCATTTAAAATTCACTGTCCAAAACCGCACTTACTTTTTCATCAACCTAATAATTGAGGAATAATTGAAGAAATTGGAAATGTGTTACGAAAGATCACTATTCCATGTGATTCCACAGAGCAGAAAAATGAGACTGAGAATAGGAAATTACAGAAAGACTATCATAAATGTAAAAAAGCACTTTGCAAAGATTTTGAAGTCAGAGTGGCTGATAGCTTTCTGTGATGTCCTGCTCTGTGCCACAGCTTGTGGTGTCTTCAGGTTGGGGACACGGATAAGGAACAGTTTGCACATGACTCAGAGGTAACCTGGAGGAGTGAGTGAAAGACGCTGAGTCGTGTCCGACTCTTTGCAACCCCATGGACTATACAGTCCATGAATGCTCCAGGCCAGAACACTGGAGTGGGGAGCCTTTCCCTTCTGCAGGGGCAAGAGTGATTGACTTCCAGGATGCAAGACGCCAGTATGATTAACCCGCTCACTCGTCTCCTCTGCTGCTCTTCCCCCATCCGGTCCCCTTGGCATCAGCTACCGTGGCCTTGCTGGCCCTTGCAGTGCTCCAGCCTCAGGGCATTGGTGCACACTGTTCCTCTGCCCAGATGTCCATGGGGCCAGTTCCCTCACTGCCGTCCAGTCTTTCTTCAGACATCCGAGGGCTCTGTGGCCATCTGTTCTAATGTACATCCCATCCCATGCACTGTGCTCCCTCCCCAGCACTCACTCTGTAATTTCTTTTTTGCTTTGTTGTCCTGTGGGATCTTTCTGAGTCACTGCCGTATCCCCATATCCTGTCTAGGAAAAGGACAGGATGTTATGGGAATCAGGAAATAGTTGTTGAATGAATAAATGAATGACTGACCGACACACAGTTGATGCTAAGTGAATTAGGATTCTCAGCTGTTGGGATTTGAGACTTTGGGAATACGAGGACTACTCTGCCGTTTACTAAGCTGGCCTCCTGTCGATGGGCCTTTGGGTGCTTTGTCTTTTCAGGCGTTACCTCTGGAGCATTGTGATGCCTGTCGTTCTGCTTCCTGTGGTCGCAGAGGTTTCTTAGGTTCTCCTGTGTCTGAGGACTGCGGCAGTTTGGGGCAGTACCGGGCGGGTAGTTTCTCCCTTGATGGGATTCGTCTGATATTTTCTCACGGCTAGACTGGCGTTGTGTGTTCTGGGAGGAAGAGCACAGAGGTCAGGCGCCGTCCTGCTCACGTACTGTGCAAGGTACGCTGTGAACGTGACTTGTCACTGTCGGCCTTAGTCACGTGACCGGGGTGGCGGCAGTGTCTCTGCTGTGAAGTGCTCTTCCCTCCCCGCTTTCCGTCCAGTCCTCTTTGGAGGGAAGTCACTGCGTGCAGCCCACACCCAGGGAGGGGGGGTTATTCTCTGTCCCCAGGGCAGAGTAGCCACATGAATCATCTGGAATTCCATTGTGTGGGAGGCTTGTCTCTCTTGCACACTTATATATGTATATCTGTATGGACTGTGTATATTTGTTTTGTATTTCGGGCTAAAACTCAGTGCAGCTATACTCTGTTGCTCAGGCTGTTCCAGCTGTGGCCACTGGGCGCTCGCTCAGGTGGCTCCTGTATCCCTGCAGCCTGCTCCTCCTGGTGTGTGTGTGAGCACTTCCTTACTACTTGGCCTGGCAAGAGGGTAGCTGTAGAATCAGCCATTTCTCCAGGGAGCCCTTGCTCCTTTGAATGGAGAACAGCATTAGAAACCAAGATCTAGGTGCTCGGCGTAATTGCTCCTGGGGTGTTGTTGCTCAAGGCCCTCTTGCCAGACAGAGCAGGGGAGTCCATTGTATGCACCTCTGAATACCTGTGTCCATGAGTGTTTCCCTGTGTGACCCCCTATGTCTGTAGTGAACTGGACATGAGTTCACACCGATGTCTCTAGCTCTAGCCCAGTACTGCACAGGGCATTCCAGCTCCTCCCTGTGCTGATCTGTGGGGTTTTTTGGTTGGGAGGAGGAGCAAGGCGTGGTGTTTGAGTTTCAGTGTGGAGAATAGATCCGCATGCTGGAGACAGGAGAAGCAGGCTTTTGCGTTGCAGACAAAGGATGTGAGATGGCCACGGTCAGTGTGCCGAGGGGAGGGAGGGGCCGCTGGCCAGAGAGACTTAAGGCTTGGGGTCAGTGGGGTTGTGTGCGTGGTGATGGAGCCGGAGGAGGGAGGAGGGGGTCACAGATGACTCTTGCCTTTGTTCTGCTTGGTGGGTGGTGTAGGGCAGCTTGTGAGGGGAGCAGTTGGGGGTCAGGTGTGGATGCTGAATTTCAGTTTTAGGTCTGTTAGCTTTCAAATACTTTGAGGACATCGGGAGCTGTTTAAAAACATGAGATAACCTGTTCCAGAGACAGAGGCCTGAACCAGAGAAATGTTCTCTGTTCTCTTTCTCTCACTTCCCATCCCTCCTGCCTTTCTTTCATTCATACACACACACACACACACACACACACACACCACACACATGCACACCACACACACGCACCACACGCACGTACACACACATACAATTTTAATTAAACAAGGTAGATGTGTCCTGCTCCAGTCCCTGAGGATTTAGCAGTGATCAAAACAGTATTCTGCCTTTGTGAGCTTATGTTGGGGGTGGGGTTAGGAGATGGTAGTTAAACAAATAGGGTGTGAAGATGTCGATGTTGCTTTTTTGGTCACCAGGGCCTTCTTGGCGTTCATATCTAATAGGCGCTAATGCCTGTAGTAGCCGTGATGCTCGCAGGGTGGTGATGTTTGGTGTGTGTTTTTCAGGGAGGAATTCATACAAGTGCCCAGTGCAAGCTGCAGTATGGCCCGCTGGCGTACATACTTGGTGAAAGAGCAACCAAAAAGATGACAGAACACAGCAAGCTGATAACTGTAGATGGCAATATATGTTCTGGAAAAAGCAGACTTGCAAAGGAAGTAGCAGAGAAACTAGGTATGAACTTATGCAGAATAACAGCATCTTCTCAGATAAACAGTTCCTTGTATGGGTGCGATTTTATTTTCATATTGAGTAGGTAAAATTGGGCCTAAGGTAGGTATTTTACGTTTTTGAAACACTTACTGAAAAAGCTGTTTTTAATCTTCCAGATAAGGGAAATTCTTAAGTCCAAGCTGGTTGTGAGTTTGGACTGGGGTTTATGTTGATGGTGTGAGCTGAGCACGCTCCCGTGAGCAGTCTCACTTGTGTAACAGCCCCTGGAGCAGGGGCATGCGCCCTCAGTAGGAAGTGGTGGCACGCAGCTCCCTGGCGCAGAGCCTGGTATCACCCTGGTTCTGACTCTGGGCCGGTGTTGTCCGAGCCCCTTCTCTAGTATTTGACAGGCCAGTGCCCACATGCCTGCAGCGGACGCCTGCACGTAGGGGCGGCTCTCCCCCCTCGGGAGGAGCTCACCCAAGCCTGCGGGGGACCTGCTGTTGTCAGCCCTGGGCTTCATGCCCCCCTGCACACGTTGTCTCCAGGGTCTCGCGCGCTCCCTTCTGCGCACCGGGAACGCGGGCATCAGGGTACCTTTCCCCGGTCTCAGCCGACCGGCCGCAGGGACGGCGCTCAGCTGGGTCCCCGCCGCTCCCTGTGGGGTGTGACGTTTCCGCGTCACGTTTCACCTGGGGGCCTGTGTCCTCAGGCCTGAAGCACTTTCCCGAGGCGGGCATCCACTATGCGGACAGCACCACGGGGGACGGGAGGCCCCTGCCTGTGCGGTTCAGCGGCAACTGCAGTTTGGAGAAGTTTTACGACGACCCGAAAAGCAACGACGGCAACAGCTACCGCCTGCAGGCCTGGCTGTACGCCAGCCGCCTGCTGCAGTACGCGGACGCCCTGGAGCACCTGCTGAGCACAGGTGCGTGTCCCTGCGCGGCCGGCCGCTGCCGGGCACAGGCTGCACTCGGGCCCCTTCCGGAATTCGGTCGTCCTAGATTGCCTCTCTGTAGAGCTGCTTTTAAGGGGTATTTGACGAGGCAAGTTCTGGCTTTCCAATTAGATCATACTTGAGATCCACGATGGTGTGGTGGGGGGCTGACCCCGGGGTCTCACTGAGCGGTTGGGATGGGGGCAGGATGGGGGCTGTCTCTTATACACATCTAGATGTGTATAAGAGACAGACTGGCGCAGAGCCTGGTATCACCCTGGTTCTGACTCTGGGCCGGTGTTGTCCGAGCCCCTTCTCTAGTATTTGACAGGCCAGTGCCCACATGCCTGCAGCGGACGCCTGCACGTAGGGGCGGCTCTCCCCCCTCGGGAGGAGCTCACCCAAGCCTGCGGGGGACCTGCTGTTGTCAGCCCTGGGCTTCATGCCCCCCTGCACACGTTGTCTCCAGGGTCTCGCGCGCTCCCTTCTGCGCACCGGAAACGCGGGCATCAGGGTACCTTTCCCCGGTCTCAGCCGACCGGCCGCAGGGACGGCGCTCAGCTGGGTCCCCGCCGCTCCCTGTGGGGTGTGACGTTTCCGCGTCACGTTTCACCTGGGGGCCTGTGTCCTCAGGCCTGAAGCACTTTCCCGAGGCGGGCATCCACTATGCGGACAGCACCACGGGGGACGGGAGGCCCCTGCCTGTGCGGTTCAGCGGCAACTGCAGTTTGGAGAAGTTTTACGACGACCCGAAAAGCAACGACGGCAACAGCTACCGCCTGCAGGCCTGGCTGTACGCCAGCCGCCTGCTGCAGTACGCGGACGCCCTGGAGCACCTGCTGAGCACAGGTGCGTGTCCCTGCGCGGCCGGCCGCTGCCGGGCACAGGCTGCACTCGGGCCCCTTCCGGAATTCGGTCGTCCTAGATTGCCTCTCTGTAGAGCTGCTTTTAAGGGGTATTTGACGAGGCAAGTTCTGGCTTTCCAATTAGATCATACTTGAGATCCACGATGGTGTGGTGGGGGGCTGACCCCGGGGTCTCACTGAGCGGTTGGGATGGGGGCAGGATGGGGGTCGGGGTGGGGAGTCTGCAGTTCAAAAACCAGTGTCTTTTCTCTGTTAGCTGATGTTTCTGTTGGATCTGCGAAAGAGCGAAACAAAACATTGTATTTCTGAAGTGGATGCATATTCTAGTGTTAGAAAATGATTTTCCCCTTAGAAGTGCATGTATGATATGTGTTCTTTTGAAGATATTTGGTATGGAAATGGAGTTGTAGATCATTTTTTTCCATTTCTAAAGTGGACAGACTGGCTTTCACTGCTGCAGGTATTCCCTGATTCTGACTTTGGTTTCCGTGTTTTTAACCAGGGCAGGGTGTGGTGCTGGAGCGCTCCATCTACAGTGACTTTGTCTTCCTGGAGGCGATGTACCGACAAGGCTTCATCCGGAAGCAGTGTGAGTCGGCGGCAGGCTGGCCTTGTGGGCACGGGGGTGGCTTTGTGAAGCTCCTGCTAGACCCACCCGGCAGCCGGTACACGTTCTGCGAGCGTCTGTTGTTAATAAGTAGACGAATGATGCCGTTCCTCAGGAAAAGCCAGTCCCTGCGCACTCCTGTCCCTCCTAAAGTCCTCTCTCCCCGTGAGAGCGGCCTGTCCCGGGGCCTCCTGCCTGCAGCCCGCACGGCTCCTGCCTGGCCCTGTGAAGGCCGCCTTCGCTCCCACGTGCTGTTCAAGTGCTTTCAGTGACGGCAGCACCGGGTGGGGGTGTGGAAGGTCTGACAAGTGGCCAGTAGACAAGGAAAAAGGCTCCTGGTTGCAGTTAGCCTGGCCACAAGGAGGGAGGGAGCCTGGGGAACGGCTGACGACGTGGAGATGGGGTGTCGGGGGCAGCGCCCCTGAGCAGGGAGCCCTGGTTGAGCCACGGTGCTGCCCTCAAGGGAGCGGCATGCGCTGCGGGTGCGGGCGAGGCTCAGAGAGGGGCCGAGGGCTGGGGGTGGGCGCGCACGAGGGGTGGGCGAGCACAGGGGAGCCCCTCGGGGCTTAGGCGAGGAAGATGTGTGGTTCCGTTTGAGATCGTTTGTCTGAAGGATGTGTTCAGGGAAGGGAGGTCAAGAAGGAGACCCTCGGTAGGAAGTTGGGGTTGGAGGGGCACCACAAGAGGAAAGCCCGCAGCGGGCAGTGGAGCACCCGCGGGGCCAGCTGGGCCTGAGGCACCCAGGACGTGCACGTGGCGAGCCGTGGGAGAATCGAGAGGACCCACCCGGCCGATGGGGCTACCCGTTGTACCTTGTATGCAGCCAAGGCGTGCGCAGATCTGGCCTGTGGAGAGCTCGTAAAGTGAAGTGAAAGTGTTACTAGGCTGGGTGTGAATCCGTGTCTGACTTTGGATTCTTGTTTAGTCGCTCAGTCACGCCTGGTGCTTTGGGACCCCAGGGACTGTAGCCCGCCAGGCTCCTCTGTCCACGGGATTCTCCAGGCAAGAGTCCTGGAGTGGGTTGCCATTCCTCCTCCGGGAATCTTCCCGACCGAGGGATCAAACCTGCATGTCCATTGGCCGGCGGGTTCTTTACCACTGAGCCCCTGACCAGGAAGGCCCCTGACTGTGGGGCAGTCAGCTAGGCTCTGTGGCCGATGCTTGTGGTCTGTGGGGAAGGCTTGCTGTGTGGGGCGGCTGTGGGCGCCGTGTGCCAGCGCGATGTGCGTGCAGCTGGCGGTCACGGTCACGACTGTCGTGTGGCTACAGGTTGACACGCGGCTCTGAGAGCTGCCGGTCCCTTTGTCCCTTGATCTGAGGGGGACGTGTGTCTGAAGGCTGTCTGGGCCGCTGGCTGACAGGTGGCGTTTCTCCCCCTCCAGGTGTGGACCACTACAACCAGGTGAAGAAGGTCACCATCTGTGAGTACCTGCCCCCCCATGTGGTCGTCTACGTGGACGTGCCAGTCCCCGAGGTGCAGAGCCGGATCCAGAAGAAGGGAAACGTAACTCAGCCTTCCTGTCCTAGACCCGCCTCTCTGTGTGTCGGCATTCATGGTGGTGGCGTTTACACGTGGCGGGAGACTGACTCACTGATGGCCCCACGGGGACCTGGGTGTGCACATGCCGTCCCCCCAGGTGCCGGCGTGGAGGGCTGCGGGCGGCCCTGCTGCCCCCTGCTCCCCCAGGACCTGTGTGCACATGCGCCGTCCCCCAGGTGCTGGCGTGGTGGGCTGTGGGCCACCCTGCTGCCCCCTGCTCCCTGGGGCCCCTTGGGTCTCGTGTGCCCGCCCTCACCCCCTGCTGCCCCCTCTCCCCGAGGCCCCCTGGCCCGGGTGCGCCCGCCCTCGCCCC
>SJYT01026126.1:36928-81584 GCA_006410635.1 Cephalophus harveyi
CTCGCCCCTGCGCTTGTGTCTCTGAGCACGTGGCACCGTGAGGGCGGGCGCGCCCTGGCGGGGCCGCCCTTGCTGCTCTTGATGGCCGTGCTCTGTCGCTTCCTGCAGGTTGAGAGTCGTCTCTGACATCCTTTGAGTTTACCTCTCACATCTAACGGGCTTGGGCCCCTTGTCCTCTTTCTCCTGCTCAGTGACTCTGTGACCCCAGAGAGGGATCTGCACACACGTCCATTCACCACCTTAGTGGTGCTGAGACAGTTGGTCTTGGAAGCCCTGTGATTTGAAATTGGTCCTGCGGGCGAGGCGCCCGGTGGCCAGGCCCGTCGCCGCCCTTAGAGCTAGTCCTTGTTGGAAAGAGCAGTCCCACTGAGGGTGTTTTTCATGGGAGGAAACACTGTCTTTCTGACGCTGTGATGACAGCGTGGACTGCCTGTGTATCTGTTGTCCCAGGGTCCGCCCTGGGCGCTGGGGCTCACGTGGGTGCTCAGCAAGTGCCTCTCAGGGCAGGTCCTCTCCAGGGCAGCAGAGATGCTCAGGCGCCCTCAAAGCGGCTGAAAGAGCCTGTGGTCACTCTCCTCCTCCCCTGATCAGTTTGCGCATGCTCAGGATACCTGTGTCTCTGCTGGTGGCCCGGCTGTACCATTTACTCCTGAGTGTGCCATGTGGTTTATACTTTGGAGAACGTTCCATCTGGTGGCCAAAGAGGGGAACTACAAGTCAGGGTGTTTAATTATCACTGTAGGGAACACTTTTGCTTATTAAAGTGACATTTATTGAGAAATATGAAGTTTTATATTAATATTTACAGTTCTCTAGATAACTCTTGTTATCTGTATAGCAATATTTAAGAGACAGTTTCGAGGAACACATTAGATCTGTTAACATTCTTGTTTTTCCAGTACTCGATGAATACTGTCACCAGCTAAAACTACCACTGTGTCTAAGAAAAGGAGACATTTTATCAAAGAAAAATTATGTCCTTTTCAGATGTGTATTCTGATGGCAGATACTGATAGTAAACAAGGAAATAGAGCATGCAAATGCCAGGAAGAAACTTAAACAGGGTGAAAGATAATCTAGCCTTTAGCACTGCTAAACTAAGAGGTTTCAGTGTGGAAAGTTGCCACTCATGATTGGAAGTCTACATTTCTGTGCCTGGCAAGCTTCGTGTGAAAGGGAAGTGAGCTTGAGGAGGTGGGAGGGGTGGGGAGACAGCTGGTGGCAGGAGGCTGTGAGGATGGGGAGAGGTGGGCCCTCCCCAGCTGCAGCCTGCCATCTCTCATCCCCTGCACGCGGCACACGGAACGGGAGGCGCTCGGCCGCTCGCAGTCCACATCTTAAGTCTGGGAAGGGAAGGCCGCAGCCCAGGTCTCCCGCGCTCTGTGCGGCGGGAGGGGGGCTGCTAGGACTGGCACTGCAGCTCCTTCCTGTCACCCCCAGTCCCCGCTGCACCCCACACGACCGTCCTGGGAACACTGTGCTGGTTGATTGCCTCACACTTGCATAAGCGCGGGAACAAGAAAGAAGTCCGGACGTTTCCCACGTTTGCTTTCTGCTTTTGTCTAGCCACACGAGATGAAGATCACCTCCGCCTACCTTCAGGACATCGAGAATGCCTATAAGGGGATCTTCCTGCCTGAGATGAGGTGAGCAGGGGCGCAGAGGGTTTATGTGCCAGATGGGAGCTCTGTATACATGACCCCCAGCCCAGGGAGCGCTTCTCGTTCATTTCACCAGATCTCGACTGGGAGACTTAATCTGACGTTTGTAAGCAAGAACGACAGCAGACATTTCAGTTTGATTGGTCGGCTGGGAGTTAGTTTGTTTTATTAATTTAACCAATATTTATTTTGTCATAACGTTAGACTATTCTGATAGTAGAGGTGAGTTGAAGCTATGTTTGGTGACAGGTTTTAACGTTAGAGAACTCATGTTTTCACTCTCGGTGGCAAGTGAATGGCCCTTTTTACCTAGAAAGGTTGTCCGGAGGGACTCGGGAAGGCTCAGCAGCGCCTGTCGGTCCTTTTGAAAGCTGTTGCTTAAGGGGCCTTTGGGTTCGGTGGAAGCACCACTGGGCCCCTTTCCAGCGTTGCTTCTCCCCTCCCTCTGACAGCACCGAGCATCCGCTCTCTCTGGCCGGTCGTCCTGTGGCCCTTGTGTGCCAGGCGCATGGCAGTCATTTCCTGCCGTACCTCACGTCCAGCTACAATTAGGATGTTTCAGTAATGCTGTTAAGGTTTCTAGTAGAATTTCTCAGACTTTTAGAAAACGTAAGCCTTTTTGATCCCTGAAAATGTTTTGCTCTTGTTATTTAAAATTTCAAAGTAACTGAAATTGTGAACAGAGTATTGTCTAGCAGTTTTGGAAGAAAAGTTTTAAATTAGAATGTAGTTTTTTAGCTGTAAGCCAGTGCTTGCTTGTGATCAGCTTTCCTCTCATGGGTAGTGGAAACAGCGCAGCTCCGTTTTCAAGGCCAGAAGTGCAGAAAGAAAGTGTCATGAATCTTGCCGGGGCGGGCATGGAGAGGTGTCAGGGAGAGGTGGCCGGCCCTAGACTCTCAGTTCTAAAGACTCCTTGTGGAGATCTTCCGGCTGCAAAGTCACTGCTGAGCAAAGGCTTCCCAGCCAGTCCCAAATAGGACACTGAGCTGGGCCGTCAGGAAAGGAAGTCTTAGATTCGGCTTACGGGTGAAATAAGGGTTTTCTTGCACCTGGCATTTAATTTTTAAGAACTCGCCCCAGGCCTCCTGTTGGTGAAGTATCCAGCAGGGGTTCTGAGTGTCCATTGCTTCGTCCGGTGCTCCCGCGTGCTCTGTACGCGAGCCGAGTGGGGAGTCAGCTCACACCCCCACACGGGCCTGGGCTCCTGAGGGGCTGCTTTGCATCCTGCTGGAGGTCAGACAGCCGCCTCCTCGGAGGTGCACCCAGCCCCGCACTTGCTGTCTGGTGGCTGGTGAATCCCCTGTGGAGCCAAGAAAGTTCACATCCTCACCCAGCAGAGCAGATGGTCAGACGCTGGGCTCTGCAAAATTATAGCAGCTCAAGTAACGTGTCCCTCCCACCACCCCCTCTGCCACGCGCCTTCCTGCGATGCATGCTGCTGCTGGTGGAGGTTTGCGTGGCCGCGGAGCTGACCCGTGTCCCTGCCCCTTAAACACCAGCCTCCTGCCTGTGCAGTGGGGGCGGTCCAGTCAGGCGAGGGTCAGAAAACAGACCTGCCGCTGTTACTGTCCAGCCTTGGGCACAGCCCTGCCTCGGGTTTGCCCTTCTTAGCCGGCCATGCCCCAGGAGCCAGTTCAGAGAATGCGGGCGTTTCTGTTTAGAAGCGCCTGACGTAAGGGGTTCATTTGTGCAGTAACATCCGTTTGGAAGACTCACATGAAATGTCATCTTGTTTTCTCTTACAGTGAGAAATGTGAGGTTTTACAGTACAGTGCATGGGAAGCTCAAGATGCAGAAAAGGTAAGAAAACGGCTGAAAATTTTATAATTTTTCTTAAATTTAACTCCTGTATAGGGGTTTTGCAATCAAGTGATGAGTTCGGCTCCTCCTGATGTTAGAAGCATCTGTGTTTCGTGATCTGACACAAGTGCCTCGCTCCCCATCACATCTCTTCTGAGCGTGATGCTTTGATTTTCTTTTAAGTTATTTACTTTCTAGGATCTTAAAATTATGAAAGGGTGGAGATGCAAGGAATTTTGGGTTATTTGAATCAGCATTTTCATTAAACACGTGGTAAAATTGAGCGTTGGATTAGTTAATAGGTAAGATTTATTGAGACTGTCGACTCTTGAACGACAGGGGTTTGAACTGCGAGGGTCCGCTCTTCTGTGGACTTTCTCAGTAGTAAACCCACGCTGCCGCATGGCGTGCGGTCCTCAGTAGGAAGCACGGTGATGCCTCGCGGCATCAAGAAGTGGAGGAGCCACTGTCCACGCACGGGGAGGCCTGCCTCCAGGTCATGCTTGGGTTTTGACTCTGGATCGTGTTGTTTGGGGTCGGCCACATAAAGATACCAGCTTTCCCCAAAGTAGTGGGTGCAGGTCGCCCGCTGCCATTTTCAGGAGAACTTGAGTAATCAATGTTTGGATAGGCAGCTGGTGGGAAGGTGGCGTAAGACACAGGGAGCCCAGCCTGTCTCTGCAGCGACCTGGAGGGTGGGATGCGGGAGTGGGGAGGGAGGAGGCAGAGGCTTGGGAGGGGTGTGCACAGTTACAGATGCGTCTCAGTGTTGCACTTCAGAAACCAGCACGGCATTGTTATCCTCCAGCTTAAAAACAGTTTTTGAAAAAGAATAACATTTTCCTTCCCAAGTGTAAAAACATATTACAGATTCACGGTAATGAAGTGACTGTGATATTAATAAAAGAAATAATAGGTAGTTTCACAGAGCAGAGTCCAGAAACAGGTGCGTGTGTGTGCTCATGGTTGGAAAAGTCAGTGCTTTAAACAATGATAGAAGAGACTGGATTACCTCTTAAATGGTCTTGAGGCAAATGACCATCATTTGGTTAAAAAAAAATCCCATATTTTATATTAAGTGTCAGTTGAAAAGTGAAAGTGAAATCACTCAGTCATGTCTGACTCTTCATGACCCCATAGACTATACAAATTCTCCAGGCCAGGATGCTGGAGTGGGACGCCTTTCCCTTCGCCAGGGGATCTTCCCGACCCAGGAATTGAAGTGGGGTCTCCTGCATTGCAGGCAGATTCTTTATCAGCTGAGGTACCAGGGAAGCAATTACTTATTTTAAAAAGCTTAAAAATTCTAAAAGAAAATACAGGCTTTGGGCTGGAGTTGAGGAGTAGGTGGTGACAGCCCGCGGCTTTGCAGCGGCGGCTGCTTCAGGGACAGCAGAGCCTCAGCGCCGCCCCCGGCCGTCTCCACAGCGGGCCGGCCCCGGCGCGGGAGAGAGCCGGCCGTCTCCACAGCGGGGCCCGCGTCCAGGCAGGCTCTGGCCCGGCGCTGGGGCTTCTCGTAGGCTTGCTTCTCTCTGCCTGGAAACGAGGCTGCCCTCGCTTCCTTCAGGCTGCTGTCTGTGATGCCCCTTCCTTTGTGTTCGGGTTATTTCTGTCCCTCTGGCGGGGGTTTACATGGCATGGGTCTGAGCGGAAGAGTAGTGCGTGTTCTCTGAGACTGCGTTATCACCGGAGTTCATAACTGAATGTGCTCACATTCTTGGAACCTAAAGAAGTCCCCGAGTTTGGCGTGTTTTGAGGGAGAATGTGTCTGAAAAGGCCGCCCCACTGGGAGGTGGGCTGTCCAGACTGCAGGCTGAGGAATGTCGGTTCTTGGAACTCTAGGAATTGTGTCTTCTCTTGCCCTGTTGTTCCTTTAGTGAATGAGGTTTGCCTCCTGGAGTCACGTTGCCGGAGGAAAGGAGTCTGGAGGCGGGCTGGCTCCCCTCTGCGCCCCGCCCCGGGCCTGCCCCGTTCTCCCAGCCTGCGGGGAACTGCCGCACCACCGAGGGTCAGCCGGCCCAGCGCCCGCATGGGGCTCACCCCTCAACCACTCACTTCACTGAAGGCTGACTGTCAGACCTCCTTTCTTTCTGACCTTTAGGGCGTGATCCTTCCTGCCGGGGGTCTATGGTTTGTTGTGCGCTGAGTGTTCTCTGTTAAGTCCTGTGTTAAATCCCTACGCTCAGGTGGTCGAGGATATTGAGTACCTGAAGTACGACAAAGGCCCATGGCTGGATCAGGACGACCGCAAGTTGCACAACCTGAGGATGCTGTGAGTCCTGGCGGGGCGGGGAGGGGAGTGACCTGGGTAGGGGCGGGGCCTAGAGTACCTGAAGTACGACAAAGGCCCATGGCTGGATCAGGACGACCGCAAGTTGCACAACCTGAGGATGCTGTGAGTCGGGGCGGGGCGGGGGCCAGAACCTGGGCTCTCAGAGCTCTCCGCAGGTGGCTCCTGTCTGCATAGTGAGGTGAGAGACAGGTCATCAGTCCGGAGTGGCCACGAGGGCGGGAGGCGGTGTTGGAGGCTTGAGGGAGGAGCGGGTCTGGGGTGCTGCCCAGGGGTGGGGAGAGGCCTGTCCAGGGGAGGCCGAGCTCTGGAGGGGCCGTGAGTGGGCGAGGGCAGGAGGCCGGGCGCGAGTGTGTGATGAGAAGTTTAACGGGGAGGAGCTCTGTGGGCTCAAGCTGGGGAGGTCAGAGCCATGAAACCCAAGTCCAAGCCAGACCCAGATCACGGGAGGTGTCAGAGTTTAATCGGAGAAGGCAATGGCTCCCCACTTCAGTACTCTTGCCTGGAAAATCCCATGGACGGAGGAGCCTGGTGGGCTGCAGTCCATGGGGTTGCTGAGGGTTGGACACGACTGAGCGACTTCACTTTCACTTTTCAGTTTAATGCATCGGAGAAGGAAACAGCAACCCACTCCAGTGTTCTTGCCTGGAGAATCCCAGGGACGGGGGAGCCTGGTAGGCTGCCGTCTATGGGGTTGCACAGAGTCAGACACGACTGAAGCAACTTAGCAGCATGCCTCATAAATCTTCTGAATGAGGCAAGTCCGCGGTGGGGGGCCTTGGCCTGGGGGCCCATCCAGGCCTCAGCTGCCAAGAATGGTCCTCACATTTTTAAAGGATTATAAGAAAAAGAAGGTACACATATGAAGCCATACGTAGGCCCTTTACAGAAAAAGTTGATCTCTGAAATATAGGCATAGTCCTTTTCGTTTCTTTAATATCAGTCTTTTGGGTTATTTTCACTTCTTCATATTTATACTAGTAATGAGCATATTGTACTTATTTTTATTCCATTTCAGGTTGCTTTCCTAAAGTATGAAAGTGGAGTTATGGGTCAGATTATGTGAACACATTTTACGGCTATGGTGTGTTTTGAAATTGTTCCCCAGAAAATGTGTGCCGGCTTGCACACTTGAACCTGTACTCTGGAAGTCCTTATTTTCTGTTTCCTTGTTTTCAGCTTCCTTGACCTCAATTCCAGTTTTTGTTATTTTTTTTTTAATCTGCTTCTTTTAGGCTTCAGCTGCTCTTCTTTCTCCAGTTTCCTGAGGTAGACGCCTAGGTGGTTGGCTTTAGGCCTTTCTTCCTTTCTAATATCTGCATCTGATGCTGTGAACGTTCCTCTAGTCTAACCGATGTGGTCTGGGAACGCAGCTCGTGTGATTTCAGGTCTTTTGCACTTGTTAGGGTGTTTTATATGGTTGGGGAGGTTTTGTTTGGGGGTCCCCTGGGGTCATCTGTCTAAACCCGCCTTTTCCCTCCTGACCCCGCCCCTTCCCGGGTCCCGCCCCCAGGGTGGGGCTGCAGCCCCTGGTTCTTGATCTCTGCTCCTCTGTTCATTGTTCTTCATCCCACCCATCGCTGTGTGCCTGCCCGCCAGCTAATCTTCACGAGTGTGGCAGTGACCCTGTGTTTCCTTTACTCAGAACCTTTCCGTGGCACGCCTGTTGAGGTGTGAACCCAGGTTCCATTTCCCAGAATTAGTTCCGAGTCCTCACCGTCTGCCCTGCCTCTGCCGGCAGGACGCAGCTCCTGAGGCTGTCGCCTCGCCCCCTGCCCAGAAACCCCCTCAGGGCCTGAGCGTTTTCCCAGCCTCCCCCTGTGCGCCTTCTTTGCTCCTGCGCCCCCTGACTTTTCCGGACTTTGATTTTGGGCATATGTGTGGTTCTTGTCAGTACCGGCTCCTGCTGGTCAGGGTACATGAAAAGCATAACATGGAGGCTGTCCTGGCGCCCGACATCCTGCCGAGACTGAGCCACGTGGGGCAGTTTATCACTTCTTCATCAGTGGCATTGCTTTTTCTTTCTCCCATCCTCTGCCTCCCAAGGATAATTCATTACAATTTACAACGGTAATTCTGCTTATTTTCACTTAAGTGCCATTTGTTAATGTGGGAGACTCAAGCAAAATTATGACCATTTTCTAAGATAATTACGGTAAACCTGCCATTTACCAGCTATACTCCTTTTGTTCAGAACCTGACCAGATTATTGGTTTAGAGCATTTTTGTGCATCTCAGAATGTGTGTTGGTGTGTAATCATGTATGTGTGAGTACCCATTCAACCTTGATAGCGTTTTGTGTTCACATCCGTAATCCCCAACTGATTGCTGCCACCCTGCTTGCCCCATTTTTGGGCTGGAGGCGCGTTCCCTGTTAGGCCCTCTCCACGCAGGGCTGAGGGCCCACCTCCTCCAGAGCTGGGGCTCTCTTCTTGCCCCTGCTGCTTCATCACCGGAACGTGTGTTTTCTATGGCTTCTGGAGGATATCTTCCTAATAGGGAATTCCAGTGCTACAAAAACTGGAGGGCAGGGTTTCAGGCAGAACTCTGCCATTCAGGAGAAGCTAAAAGACACACTTTGGACATGCTTTAGAAGAAAGTGTAAGCACTCTGTTAATTGGGAAACAGCTGAGTCGTAAGTCATAATTTACTGTATTTTTCTTTCCCGTCTTGCCTCACTGTTGTTTGAAATTCTGTAGCAGAGCGCCTCATTTTGTGAACTGGACTCGGGGGCGCGCTGTCTTCTCGTGGGGACACTCTGGCCTGTGATGTGAAGGGGCCATGCTGCCAGCGTCTGAGTCTCCCTGATCAGACTCAGTGCTCCGTGAACAGAATGTTCTCTCTCACTGCTTCAGCCCCCTGAGTCACGCAGTGCGTCCTGTGGTGTCCAGCCCCTGCGCACCTGCAGTCTGGAGTGTGTCTAGTTTCTGGAGGCCCGGAGTTGGGTTTACGGGAGAGAAGCTCCGAGGGCTCTCCTTAGTCACCCCTGAAGCTCACAGGGCGAATGAGCAGTTTACACAAGGTTGAATATGTGGTAGAACAGTCTCGATAGACTATTTTTTTAATCTTCAAAAGTAGTTTGAAGATATTTGTTCAAAGATACACCCTCTTTGAGAGCTCCTCAGGTGGCTCAGTGGTAAAGAATCTGCCTACCAGTGCAGGAGAGGTTGGTTCAATCCCTGGGTCAGGAAGATCCCCTGGAGGAGGAAATGGCAACTCACTTGAGTATTCTTGCCTGGCAGATCCTATGGGCAGAGGAACAGAGGAGCCTGGTGGGCTACCGTCTGTGGTGTTGCACAGAGAGCCGGACAGGACTTAGTGACTGAACACACCTTTTCTGTAAGGGTGTGTGTGAACCGTAGTTCTCCCAGATTACGTGTAGGTGGCGCTGTTGCTCTCTGTCACGCGCGTTCCTAGGCCAGTTTGTTGCTTTCAATTCTTCAGTATGTTTTTAGGTTTTCAAAACTGTAGAGAAAACCAAATCATACCCCAGTTTCATATTTATTAACATTTAAAAGCACAATTTATTTGAAATTGTTTACACCTTAAAAAATACCCTTACTATATAATAAATATTGCAGAAGGAAATGGCACCCCACTCCAGTATTCTTGCCTGGAAAATTCCATAGACAGAGGAGCCTGGCGGGCTACAGTCCATGGGGTCTCAAAGAATCGGCCACGACTGAGCACATCAGCATATAATAAGTATAGAATAATTCTATTTGTGTTAAAAGTGAAGACATACTTTATTGGTACAGGCTTATGAAAGATACTCTGTAACCAGCTTACAGTTAAAAGGAAGAGAAAGCACTCATACTTGCATGTGTATGTGACAGGTGTGTGCACGACCAGTGAACCCGTGTGAGCACACTTCGAGCAGTCGTCCCAGCAGCGTTCCCGGGGGCTGGCGTTTGCTTACAGGGTTGCCGGCCCTCCTGCGAGTGGCGCTGGGGCGTGCTTCTGCCTCCGGGCCACCCGCTGCAGCCTGCCGCAGGTTCTCAGTGCCCCGCGGCCCCCGGGGGCAGCGGCCGGGCCCACCTAGGGCCCTCACAGTGTGGCCGAGAGCCAGGTCCACTTAGAGAGCTTCCTTCCGGGCCATTTCAGCGGAGGCATCTTCTGCCATTATAAGTCATTAATGGGAAAAGGGACTTTTAAAATCATCATTTTCTTGGTTTTGAGCCCTGAAGAAAGGAGACTTAACGTTTCTTCCTAAAAGCACTCAAAATGCTTTTCATCTTCTAGTGGTTATAGTCAGAGTAAATTTAATTTAAAGTGAGCAGATTATAACAAAGCATAAACATTTTAGCATTCAGAGTAAAATGGCACCACGGGGAGTGAGTCCTCTGACTGTGTGTCTCGGTGCTGAGAAAAGCAGCGCTGCAGCAGGCGTCCCGCGGGGGTTCTCCCCGCCCCAGCCTCCTCCACGCGCCCTGGTCAGCCTCCGCCCCTGGAATCGGCCCCACGTGGCGGGGCCTGCAGGCCAGGCGCTGAGCTGGCGGTGGCGTTCCGGCGACCGCAGGGGCTGCCGCCGCGCCCCTCAGGCTGCATCAGTCGTGCCGGTCGTCGTGGGCGCTGGCCACACGAGCAGCCCTGGCACAGGTGGCGCCGGCTCTCACCTTTGTATCCCCCCTGCATCTGTATTTCAAGCACACGCAGATCCTTCTTTACGTCTTCACACCTGTGTCCTTTCCCCAAAGGGAGTCACCCGTGGCCGTGGGACTCTCAAAAGACGATCTGTTCTGAGAGTGGTGTTGGGAGGGTGGCTCCCACAGCCCACAGGCTCTTTGGGGCAAGTTTGGCTTCTGAGGTGAAGGAGGTGGATGTTTTAAACAATCAGTCTAATACCTTACTTTATTGTATTGACTTCGGTGTTTTGTGTGCCATATTGATGATTGATGCTACTGTATTGATTTTGATGTTTGGTCTGTATGACATCTGTCTGACTTTCCTGGACTTATTGTATTGATTATTGATATTACTGTGTTGATTTTGATGTTTGGTCTATCTGACATCTGTCTGACTTTCCAGGGTTCAGGATAAGTTGGAGGTGCTGAATTACACATCCGTCCCTGTCTTCCTCCCAGAGGTCACCGTCGGTGCCCACCAGAGTGACCGGGTCTTCCAGGAGTTCACGGAGGTAAGGCCCTCGGGCAGCCTGTGCACAGTCGGTTCTGGAGAGTGCTTTCTGTGGGCCTGTTTTCGCGAGCGGACTCCATTTCTGCTGAAATCATGCTCCTGTCCCCCTTCCCCTCTGTACTCCCGCAGCTCCTCAGGCAGCAGGGCCGCGTGCAGGGCGTTGCTCTCCCAGGCAGCCGTCTGAGCCAGGCTGTCGCTGTTCCTGTCTCTGTCTCCGTCCTTTCCCGCCGGCTCTCACTCCTGGGGTCACAGTGTGTCATCCACAAGGAGGGGAGGTGTGCGTTTCTGCAGAGCCCTAGGGTGGACAGGCGCCCTGGGGGAGGACGAGGGCAGGCATGAGAGCTGGGCAGGCCCACACGCTTCATTCTGAGTGGCGTGGAGAATCGTCGAGGCAAGACTGGGTAAACCTGGAGGGCTCTGGAAGCTCCATGTTGGAACCTGGCCAGCAGCTATCACTCCTGAGTCACAGCTCCAGTGGGGTAGTGAGAAGGTCCGTGGTGGCTGTGATTGGTTATCCGCACAAGCACAGAATGACTGTATTTAAATCAGAACTTCAGGCTGGGCGGTCAGTGCTCACGTGTGTTAGCCGCTCAGTCGTGTGCGACTCTTCGCAGTCCCATGGGCTGTAGCCCACCAGGCTCCTCTGTGCATGGGCTTCTCTGGGCCAGGGCGGTCGGTGCATGGGCGAGGTGGCATCTTAGTTGGGCGTTGTTGTGTGGCTGTAGTTCTCTGACTGGTGTCTGCACATTGCTGGCACAGCACTGACCGCTGTGGCTTTCAGCATAGGTATTTGGGGAGGACCGTGAAAGTGCAAAGCTGTCGCTCGGGGCCCCTGCAGGTCGTGTTCCCCTCTTCCTGAGGTGCGTGTCTGTGTCTCACGTCTTCTGTCTGAGGGGAGCTGGCAGGTGTGGGTCGGGGGCTGAGCCGGCCCGTCGCCACAGCTGCTGCCTCCACGCTGCTCTGCCGGGCCGGGGGCCTTGTCCCCTCACATGCTGACCCAGCGGCCTCGACAAGCCTGGCATCAGGGCTGTTCCTGCATGGTGGCCGCGGCAGTCCTGCTTGAGCTCATCCTGCCACACCCAGCTCCGGAGTTCCAGCTCCTGAGGCCAGAAACCTGGAAGTCAGCCGACCTGTTTCTCACTTTCCAGCGCAGTAGACTGCAGCAGAATCAGAAGTTCAGTAGACTCTGGGTTCTGTCCGCAGTCTGACCACCTGACCTGTTCAGAACAGCCGCAATGACCGCGCTGGTCCAGATGGCACGCCTCCCACCCCGTACTCATCCACCAGCCTCCCAGCTAACTGCCCTGCTTCTGTCCACACCCCGTACAGTCTGCTCTTTAACCAGAGACCACGATGTTCCCATCAAGTACATCACACCCGTCTTTTTACCTCCCTGTATCCTGCAGAGGACAAGCCAGGGCCCTCTTGACCGCCGGAGACCTCTCTCCCTCCCTCCCTCTGCTCCAGCCGCGGGGGCCTCCTTCCTACCTAGTGAATGGCCCGGAGCACTGAGCTGCACTCTGCATCCCCGCGTGGACCTGTATGGTCCCCCCCCCGGCAGCATCCCATCCACCCGCCTCGCCCCTGCAGGCCTCTGCTCCCCCGGCACCTTCTCGGCAGGGCCCTCCTGGACCATGACCGGGACCTGGACGCCAGCCCCTCAGCTCGCAGCAGCCCTGCCCTGCCCTCTTCTGGGAACTCAGGTTTCGCCCCAGCGGTTGCTGCCACCCTTTACGGTTCTCTCTCTCCCCTGCTGCTTGTTTTCCATTTCCTCCCACTCGGATGTCAGTGCTGTCTGAGGTCAGGAGTTCTCGTCTGTGTCATGCACGGCTTCGTTCCCAGGGCCTGGGACACTCAGTGAATATTTAGTAGAGTAAATCATTGTACTAACGAACAAACGGAGTAAATGCATGAAGGCGCTGGCGCCTGCAGAACCCGAGTGAGCACAGGCGGCTACCCCAGCGCTCCAGGGGCACCTTGCCCGGCAGGTCGCAGCAGAGGCGGCTACCCCAGTGCTCCAGGGGCACCTTGCCCGGCAGGTCGCAGCTGCAGGTCAGGTGCCCTGCCGTTCGCATTAAAAAAAATGTGGCACCTTTTTTCCCCACAAATGTATTTTAAAAGGAAACTTTATGTCAGTAATGCAAGTGAAAAGCCACTGCCACCCATCATCAACAGTGGGAGGACTGGCGCAGCCCGCCACGCCGCTGAGATCTACACTGGCAGGCGCGGGAGACGGGTGCCGCAGCCAGGCCAGCGCCATGGTGCTGCGGGAAGCACTGGGGCTCTCGGGAATTAAAGCTGCGTGCCGAACGGGTGTTTACAGTTCCCATGTGAGAAGGGAAACGCGCCAGCAGAGGATTACAGTTTCGTTTCTTTCTAATCTTTAGACTTTTTCTTGCCGTTACTGTGTTGGGTGCATCTCTGGTTCGTGGCTGGATAGACGTCATGCAGTGCGCATCCCTCTCTTGTTTCTGATCTCACGGAGAAATTTCTCAGTAATTCACCAAAGCGCTGAGTTGGCGAGGTTGGTCATAGATTCTCTTTCCCAGCTCAGGGCAGCTCCCTTTTATTGGTGGTTTCCCAGGGGCTGCTGTTGAGTGTGGGTGTTGCGTGTGACCACAGTGTTTGTCATGGGGGATTGTCTCTTCTTTCTGTTAACGTGGTCCTAAAGTTGCATCGGTTGATTTTCTAGTGCAAGGCCGACCTTGGTTTCCAGAAGTCCTACTGTGAGCTTTGTCCTCTGTGTGTGTTTAGTTCAGGATTTTTGTATTTATATTCCTGAGAGATTAGGTTGTAATTTTTCTTTCTTGTAGTATCCTAGTCAGATTTGTCAGCAAGATCGTGCTGACGTCAAGCACTAAGCTGAGAGGGAGTCCTCATTTCAGCTCTCTGGAAGGGTTTGCTCAAGGTTGTCATTACTCCTTGCTACAGTGTTAAGACGGAGAAGGCAATAGCAAGCCACTCCAGTACTCTTGCCTAGAAAATCCCATGGATGGAGGAGCCTGGTAGGCTGCAGTCCATGGGGTCGCTAGGAGTCGGTCGCGAGTGAGCGACTTCACTTTCACTTTTCGCTTTCACACAATGGAGAAGGAAATGGCAACCCACTCCAGTGTTCTTGCCTGGAGAATCCCAGGGACGGGGGAGCCTGTTGGGCTGCCGTCTATGGGGTCGCACAGAGTCGGACACGACTGAAGCGACTTAGCAGCAGCAGCAGCAGCAGCACAGTGTTAAGAAGGCTTGATTGGTGGAGCTGTGTGGAAATGTTTTTCATTATAACTTTCCTTCATAGATGCAGAATATTCAGGATTCCGTTACTTCTTGGGTTTTCAAAGTTGTATTTGTTGAAGAACTTGCCTCCGTTTCATATTTTCTAATTTCTTGGCATGAAGTTGTTCAAAATGTCCTTTTTAGAGTTTTTAATTTGATCACAGTGATGGTGACCCCTGTCCGCTTCTTCATCCTGTTACTGGTCCTGGTGTTTTCCCTCCTTCTATTTCAGACTCTTGAAAGAAGTTCGTCGTTCAGGGAACCAGCTTCTTGCTTGTATTATTGTACATTCCGTTCACTGATGACTACTTATTTTTCCCCTTTCAGTTGCTGTTTTTTTAACTTCTTAGTGTGAGTGGGTGGATCATTGATTTTCTGCCTGTCGTGCTTTTGAATATATGCATGTAAAGCTGGTCACATTGCCCTCCAAATTTGGCTTAATTAACTGATTCTCATAGTTCTTGATGTTGTGTTTTCATTATCATTCAATTCAAAATATTTTCTAATTTTAGTCTGATTTCTTTTTTGGCTATTGTGCTAATTTGAATTATATTAGATAATTTAGAAACAGTTGGAGTGTTTCTAATGGTCTTTTTGTTGCTGGTTTCTGGCTTAACTCCTCTCTAGTCACAAACAGCCTTGTGACTTCAGCCTTGGAAGGCAGCTGAGACCGACTTTTCGGCTCAGCATTGGTTACCTTGGTGGCGATTCGTGGTCCTGGAGGAGAAGGCCATTCCGCCCATCGTGTGCCGGGCTCTCGCAGCGCCCTTGAAAGGAAGTCTGTCAGTCACGTTACCCAGCCGGTCTCTCTCCTCGCTGACTCTCTCTGCTTCCTCTGCCAGTTTGCCATGAGCGGTCTGGGGAGGCTGCCGCTGCCTGTGGGTCTACAGGCTTTGCTTCGTGTGTATCCTGAGGTTGCATTATTAGACTTAAACACGTTTAGAATTGCTGCACGTTCCTAATAGAGTTACCCTTTTGTGGGTCAGTCGCTCAGTCGTGTCTGACTCCGCGACGCCGTGGCCTGCATGCAGCACGCCAGGCTCCTCTGTCCGCCGCTGTCTCCCGGGGCTTGCTCAGACTCACGTCCGTTGAGTCAGTGATGCCATGCAAGCATCTTATCTTCTATCTCCCCCTTCGCCTCCTGCCCTCAGTCTTTCCCAGCATCAGGGTCTTGTCCAGTGAGTTGGCTCTTCACATCAGGTGGCCAGAGTTTTGGAGCTTCAGCGTCAGTCCTTCTCTGTGTGATGAAATTCTCCTTGTATCGTTGGTGCTGGTTCTTACTTTCAGGGTACTCACTGGTCACTTCAGTAACGTCCACAGCTCTCCTTTGGTTGATATTTGCACGGTAGTGCTTTTTCCACATCCTTTAATTTCATTCTTTGTCTATCTTGCATTTCTGGTGGACACCTTCTAACCTGAGAACGGTTTTGTCTTTAGTTGTTGCCCAGTCTAACTATGGGGGATGTTTATCTGTTCACAGTTAGTGCAATTGCTGATACATTTGTGTTTAAATAGTTTATGTTAACTATATATTTTATACTTTTTTACCTCTTCTTTGTATTTATTTTTTTTTCTTGCCTGCTTGTGGATTAAAGTGTTGTTATTGTTTTTTTTTTTTTTAACATTTTTATTCCATTTCCCCTACTGTTCGCTTACTAGTTACGATTTCTTCAATAGGCTTCAGTGGCTGACCTGGCCGATTACAGTGCTCATCCTTGATTTGCTAACTTCTCATGTGCGTTAGTGGTCCTCTAGTTCCACAGTATCAGGGCCCTGCAATACCATTGCTTCCCTTTACCCGGCTCTTGCGTGCTGTTTCTGTCATCTGTCGTCACTGTCTGTATGTAAGCCTTCGGGACACCGTGGTTATTGTTCATGCGGTCAGCTCACACACACTGACCCCTGGCTGCCCTGCTGCTAAAGCCTCCCTGGTCTGCACACCTTCCTGCAGGTCATAGTCTTTCTGTCTGAGAAAGCTTTGCTGACAGCAGATTCTCACTGTTATTGGTTAAGATGCTCTTTAAGTTGTTCTGATTTTCATCTTGGAATTTTTCAAATTTACAAGAATAACAGGAATAGAAAACTAACTTCCAAACCTCCGTCAGTGATCAGCATCATGCCTGTGATCTTCAGCCGTCCCGACACACGGATTCTCAGAGTGTGGTCAGGGCACCTGGGCGCCCGGAGGAATGCCAGTTCTCAGGCCCCGGCCTAGTTCCCTGGAGCAGTCTCTGGGGATGGGGCCTGGAGCCTGTTTTAGGGAGGCCTCCAGCCAGTTCTCGTACACACTAAGGTTTGAGAACCATGGCTTTAATGTATAATTCTTACAAACAAGGACATTCTCCCACATGGCCACAGCACAGCTATCGAGGTTAGGAAATTAACATTCATGCATTCCTGCCTCTGATCCACAGATCTTGTTCAGAGAGCATCAGCTGTCCCAGGAAGGTTCATGTGCTGCCTGATAAGATGCAGTAAGTTCCCTAACATCCCTACAAAAGCCACACAGAACCTGTCTGATCATGGGAAAACATCCAAACCAAACCAAATTGAGGGGTATTAAAAGATAACTGTCCTGTGATCTTCAGAAGTGCCAAGGCCTTGAATATCAAGGAAAGTCTGAAGAACTGATCATCTTCATGGGTTCCCAAGAGACGAGAACACTGAGCGCAGCCGGCTGTCTTGGCTCAGGTGCCTTTGCTCTCAGGCAGCGCGAGTCCTGTTTGCCTGTCACGGGCTCTGTGATCTCTGGTCGCCTGCAGAGGTGTTGCTCTCACTGCAAAGTTACCGTTTCACTGTTTGTAATTAATAAATGTCTTCAGCGGAAGTGCTTTGAAGCCATGTAAATGTCCGTTTCCTTAGGACTCTGACCTGGTAGCTAGCATCTGTCCATTTTCTTGGCTGATTAATGGTTAATATGATAGCTGTCCAGGCGTGATTATCCAGATTCTGTCATCTTCTACATTGTTAGCTACTGTTCTGCTGTGAAGAGATGGTCTCTCCTCTCTCTGCTTATTCAGTGATAAATTGGTATCACTGTGGATTCCCAAGATCCCTGTTTTATACCCGTACGTCTGTATTCACTTCTGCCTCTCAGTGTACTGACAGCCGCGAGTGCGCACCAGCACCTTTAATTCCAGGCTCCTCCTCATTGTCCCCCGTTCCATGTCCTGCTCAGGCAGCGAGACACCTGGCCCCCTCGGTTCAGTGTCTCCTTCCCGGCCGTGCCCCCGGGCGTCACCACACTCCCTCCGCTGCTGCCTCTGCCCATTGCACAGCCCGCGGTGGAGCCTGGTGACACCCCGCGGTGCCCGCTCCGCACCCCTGGCGCTGCTGGCCTCTTTGGAAAGGCTTTTCCGCACGCCCCTGCAGGGTCTTGCTGTGACTTACGGCGGTGTTCTGACTTGGCTCTGGGCGTCTGTGCTGCCTCGGGGGTGTGCGGAGCCTGGTGACGCCCCGCGGTGCCCGCTCTGCACCCCTGGCGCTGCTGGCCTCTTTGGAAAGGCTTTTCCGCACGCCTCTGGCAGGGTCTTGCTGTGACTTGCGGCGGTGTTTCTGATTTGGCTCTGGGCGTCTGTGCTGCCTCGGGGGTGTGCGGAGCCTGGTGACACAGCGTGGTGCCCGCTCCACACCCCTGGCGCTGCTGGCCTCTTTGGAAAGGCTTTTCTGCACGCCCCTGCAGGGTCTTGCTGTGACTTGAGGCGTTTCTGACTTGGCTCGGGGCGTCTGTGCTGCCTCGGTGGTGTGCGCCTGCACCTTCATGCCTGCTTTGCTTGGAGCTCGCGGCATCCTTCGGCTGGCGCGTGCTGTCGGGTTGGGGACGGCCCGCCTTGTCCCGTTGCTTTCCTCTGCTCGCACCGCACGTTGGGCCCTGTCTGCCGTGTCCTGTGTCCTCTTCCCTGTCTTTGCTCCTGTTTGCTCTGTGACCTTCAGCCCAGATGTGCCCTTCACTCTGTCCTAATCACTAACTCTCTTCCGGATCTGCTCTTAGGCCTGTAGTTTCTATGTTTGAGATTTTAGCTTTCATCATACTTGTTTTTGATTTTAGAGTTTCCTTCTTTTTAAAAAAAAAAATAACTTCAAGTCATCTGTTGAAATTATTTTGTTATCTAATTTCTCTTGCGTATCAGTCAAAAAGTTATCTGGTAACTGTAATATTTGGACCTCTGTTAGATCTGTTTAAACTCATTCTCCCTCTGGTCTTTTCGTTTGAGGACATCTAATCTTGTTTTGGTATGCTGGTATTTTTTTAAATGCCAGTCGTTATTTTGGAGGAACAGTTAAGATGGTGTGAGGCTGCGGCGCTGTGCTTACTGTTGTCCGGCAGCATGTCAGCCGGCAGGCCCCGTGTCCGTCAGCGGTCCAGCCAGTGGGCGCTGCTCTGGGGTTTGAGAGGTCCGGCGAGTTTCCTGTGTGCCCTTCCTGATGGAGCCCTTATGCTGGGCTGCTTCTCTCGGGGGGTTTTGACCCCTGCTGGGGGCCCACTCAGCTTCCGACTCCTGCCAGTAAGTGTGGGCGGGGCCTCTGGACGGAGTCCGCCCCCCTTTGCTGTCCTCTTCTGGGGCCTTGGAACTTCCCTGCCTTTGATGTCTTGGCACACATGTTTTTTCGGATGTTGTCCATTTTTCCTGGTGGCTCGGGAGGACTGGGCCTGTGCTCGTCCACCAGAAGCTGGACATATTCGCCATTTCACCGAGCAACTCAGTGAGGCTGTGCGGCAGCTCTTCATCATTGTTGTGTTTTCTCTTACTTTTAACCTGTGACCATTAAAGGGAGGCTGCTATATCGGACTTCGGATTGTAATGGTTAGAAATGTTGGGATTTTTAGTCAATATTTAAATGATTGGGGAAGTCTAGTTCTTAAAATTCTTAAGTGTTTTTAAAAATACCTTTATTTTTTAAGACTAATTTTACACTTATGAAAAATTATGATGATGTTAGAGTGGGCTTCCCGGGTGGCGCAGCGGGAGAGAACCCACCTGCCAGTGCAGGAGACTTAAGAGATGTGGGTCGGTCCCTGAGTCAGGAGTATCCCCTGGAGTAGGGATGGTCAGCACACTCCAGTATTCTTGCCTGGGAAACCCCATGGACAGAGCAGTCTGGAGGGTCACAGTCCATGGCGTGGTAAAGAGTCGGACACGACCGAGCGTGCGCACACAGAGGGCTCTTGCTGTTGCTGTTCAGTTGCAGCCAACTCTTTGCGACCCCATGGACTGCAACACACCAGGCTTCCCTGTCCTTCACTGTCTCCCTGAGCTTGCTCAAACTCATGTCCATTGTGTTAGTGATGCCAGCCAGCCATCTTGTCCTCTGTCGTCCCCTTCTCCTCCTCCCCTCAATCTTTTCCAGCATCAGGGCCTTTTCCAGTGAGTCGGCTGTTGGCATCAGGTGGCCAAAGTATCGGAGCTTCAGTTTTAGCATCAGTCCTTCCAATGAATATTCATTCAGAGTTGATTTCCTTTAGGATTGACTGGTTTGATCTCTTGCTGTCCAAGGGACTCTCAAGAGTCTTCTCCAGCACCAGAGTCTCCAGCACCAGAGTCTGAAATGATTACTTCTTTGGTGCTCAGCCTTCTTGTGGTCCAGCTCTCACATCCATACATGACTACTGGAAAAGCCATAGTTTCTGCCTTTTAATACACTATCTAAATTTGTCATAGCTATTCTTCCATAGAGCAAGCGTCTTTTACATCTGTGACTGAGATCTTACACACCCAGTTCCCTGTGTTGATGTCTATATGCGTGTGGTGTATTTGTTACCAATACTGAACACTGTTGATATGTTACTACTCACGAGAGACCATACCTTATTTAGATTTACGTAGTTTTCCCTCAGTAGCCTTTTTCTGACCCAGGATATAATGCAAGATAGCTTGTGGCTTTTGGTTGTCCTGTCTCCAAGCCCCTCCTGCCTGTGCCCACTTCACAGACTTTCCTTGTCTGAGTGATTCTGCCAGTTTTGCAGAGCCCTGGTCGGGTGTTCTGTGGAGTGCCCGTCACTTGGAGCTTGCCTGGTGCCCATCTCGTGAGTGGCTTGGATGTGCGTCTGGGGGGAGCAGAGTTGAAGCCCCGTCACTGTGCCGTCACTACTGGTGCTGACAGCGGGCCAGCCGAGGCGCCTGTCAGATCCTCTGGACGCCCTCCCCTCCCAGCGCTCAGCAGGCCGTCAGAGCCTTTGGGTTTATTTTGTGAGGTAAAACTTGTCTCATTATTTAGATGGTTTTTTAAAAATGAAATTCAGTTACTTGATATTTTCCAGTTCAGTTGCTCCGTCGTGCCCAACTCTTCACGACCTCATGGACTGCAGCACGCCAGGCTTCCCTGCCATCACCAGCGCCTGGAGCGTGTTCAGATTCATGTCCGCTGAGTCAGTGATGCCATCAACCATCTCATCCTCTGTCATCCCCTTCACCTCCCGCCTTCAATCTTTCCCAGCATCAGGCTCTTTTCTAATGAGTCAGCTCTTCGCATCAGGTGGCCAAAGTATTGAAGCTTCAGCATCAGTTTTTCCAATGAATGAATATTCAGGACCGATTTCCTTTATGATTGACTGGTTGGATCTCCTTGCAGTCCAAGGGACCCTCAAGAGTCTTCTCCAACACCACAATTCAAAAGCATCAGTTCTTCGGTGCTCAGCCTTCTTTATGGTCCAGCTCTCATATCCATACATGACTACTGGAAAAACCATAGCTTTGACTTAGCTGGACCTTTGTCATTAAAGTGATGTCTCTACTTTTTAATATGCTGTCTAGGTTGGTCATAGCTTTTCTTCCAAGGAGCAGGCATCTTTTAATTTCATGGCTACAGTGACCATTTGCAGTGATTTTGGAGCCCAAGGAAATAGTCTGTCACCGTTTCCATTGTTTTCCCGTCTATTTGCCATGAAATGATGGAACCAGATGCCATGATCTTAGTTTTCTGAATGTTGAGTTTTAAGCCAGCTTTTTCACTCCCCTTTTTCACTTTCATCAAAAGGCTCTTTAGTTCCTCTTTGCTTTCAGCCATAAGAGTGGTGCCATCTGCGTATCTGAGGTTATTGATATTTCTCCCAGCAATCTTGGTTCCAGCTTGCACTTCATCCAGTCTGGCATTTAGCATATTGTGCTCTGCATACAAGCAAGGTGACAGTATACACACTTGATGTACTCCTTTCCCAATTTGGAACCAGTCCGTTGTTCCATGTCCAGTTCTAACTGTTTCTTGACCTGCATACAGGTTTCTCAGGAGGCAGGTCAGGTGGTCTGGTATTCCCATCTCTTTCAGAATTTTCCAGAGTTTATTGTGATGCACACAGTCGAAGGCTTTAGCATAGTTATTGAAGCAGATATTTTTCCGAAATTGTCTTACTTTTTCTATGATCCAGTGGATTTTGGCAATTTGATATCTGGTTCCTCTGTCTTTTCTAAATCCAGCTGGAACATCTGGAAGTTCTTGGTTCATATACTGTTGGAGCCTGGCTTTGCGAATTTTGAGCATTACTTCACTAGCATGTGCTGCTGCTGCCGCTAAGTCGCGTCAGTCGTGTCCGACTCTGTGCGACTCCATAGACGGAAGCCCACCAGGCACCGCCATCCCTGGGATTCTCTAGGCAAGAACGCTGGAGTGGGCTGCCATTTCCTTCTCACTAGCGTGGGAGATGAGTGCGATTGTGCGGTAGTTTAAACATTTCTTTGGTGTTGTCTTCCTTTGGGATTGGAATGAAAACTGACCTTTTCCAGTCCTGTGGCCACTGCTGAGTTTTCATAATTTGCTGGCATATTGAGTGCAGCACTTTCACAGCATCATCTTTTAGGATTTGAAATAGCTCAGTTGGAATTCCATCCCCTCCACTAGCTTCGTTCGTAGTGATGCTTCCTGAGGCCCCCTTGATTTTGCACTGTAGGATGTGTGGCTGTAGGTGAGTAATCACACCATCATGGTTATCCAGGTCATGAAGATCTTTTTTGTATAGTTCTGTGTATTCTTGCTACCTCTTCTTAAGACTTTCTGCTTCTGTTAGGTCCATGCCATTTCTGTCCTTTATCAAGCCCATCTTTGCATGAAGTGTTCCCTTGGTATCTCTAATTTTCTTGAAGAGATCCCTAGTCTTTCCCATTCTATTGTTTTCCTCTGTTTCTTTGCATTGATCGCTGAGGAAGGCTTTCTTATCTCTCCTTGCTCTTCTTTGGAACTCTGCATTCAGATGCTTATATCTTTCCTTTTCTCTTTTGCCTTTCACTTCTCTTCTTTTCTCAGCTATTTGTAAGGCCTCCTCAGACAACCCAATTTGCCTTTTTGCATTTCTTCTTGGGGATGGTTTTGATCACCACATCTTGTACAGTGTTACAAACCTCCATCCATAGTTCTTCAGGCACTCTAGCATATTTAATGCCTTGAATCTGTTTGTCACTTCTACTGTATAATCGTAAGGGGTTTGATTTAGGTCATACCTAAATGGTCTAGTGGTTTTCTTTACTTTCTTTAAGTCTGAATTTTTAAAAAATGATAAGTTGAAATTAGAATGTAAATAATAGTGAGTGTATCTCTTCATTCACAGAATTTTGTTTGGACCTTAAAGACGTGAGGAACAGTTATTGCCAAATTTCGCTGTAGAAAGGGCGTTGCAGCGAATAAAGATGAACGAATAAAACCCTTCTGTGAATTTCTTCTCCAGTGGTCTGTGTCCAGAAAGATTTCTCTCTCCCTGAAGCTTCCCTGGCCCGGCTATGAGCATAGTTCTAAAAATGGCTGAGCTAGCAGCCGGCGAGGTCACTGTCCTCTGAGACCCCGAGATAAGGGTGGCTCCTTGCGGGGGTGAGCAAGCGGCGTGGGGACATTTTAAGGGATTGTTTCTTTCCCAGCCGGATTGATTCAGTACTAGAGCAGAGGGTGTTTTGCGGCCATTTACTTCCTGGAATAAGTGAGAGTTGGTGGGGTGCTTTCTATGGCGATGGTCTGCTGAAATGAGTTCCCCTGGTTTCTCACTGTCCAGGAAAACAGCATCTAAAAATGAGGGTTTTAGCCAGTCTGAATATGAGAAGTTTGTCCAGTTGGCCCTTGTACAGCGTGGGGGCAGGATCTTACAGGTGGCCCCCTCCATCCCCACGGTCTGTGGTTCCCCTGCGTTGTTCCAGGGTCAGCGGTGTCATCCTGATCAATGTAATAAAGGTGATAAACGAAACGCGCATCGTGGTCTCCTCAGAAGCCTGAGGGGCTCTGGCCCTGTGCTTGGGGGGCCTGGGAAGTAGGAGGGGGTGGTGTTCTCAAGACACACCCGTCGCCTCCTGTGATGGTATCGGAGAGGCGAAACTTAGGTCCTGCGGGGCAGGCGGAACTTGTTGATGCTCTGTGGTTGGAGATTATTGGGTAGTGCTTCCAATTCTGGGAAAAAGAAATTGCATATTACCCTTTTGTTTCTTTAATTAAATATTTCAGTCTCTCTTTTTTTTTTTTCAGGAACTGTCTGCTCTTTCTGTTCCTGGTGTGTTTGCGTTTAACCAGGATGGATCTAGATTTAAATTTCTTTTCTGTTAAGCTGACAGCTTCTGATTCGTTGGTGGGGTCTTGCTCCTTGCTTCTGTCTTCGGTTTCTTCTCTTGCTTTAAACATCCTGAACGTAGTCGCTGTATTCCGTGTGTGGTGCCGGGTCGGAGCCTGACTCTTTCATTTACCATTTTCTCTGATTCCTACCCGTGCTGGCTTATTTGCTGCTGCCTTTTGGAGACTTGGACCCTGAGTTCATGCTCTGAGGTGTTTACCCTGACGCTCCCCAGGACAGGATGGTTCCGGAAGTTTTGAGTTCAGGTGAACCCAGACTGTCTGGAAATCAGCTGCCTTGGCTTGTAGCTGGGTGTACTCCCGCCCCGCGTATTTCACGCACAGGTCATCCTGTGTTGTTTGCTGACGCTGACGGCCCTGCTCCTGGATGGACTGTGCCGGCTCCAGGCCCAGGGGTTCCAGAAGTGCCAGGGTTGAGCTTCCTTTGCTGCCTGTGGGATTCCAGGCCCGGATGGTGAGGATCAGAAGCCCATGCTGTGTGAGGACGGCGAGGCAGTGCATTCTTAAGGTCCCCGCTGAGGCCTCCTTGCGCATTCTCCGCCCACCGCCCCACTTCAGAGCGGCACACCTAGGTGCAGGCGACCGCCTGAGCCTCCGCGGGCCCTCCGGCAGCTCTGCAGGTGCGCCGGGGGTGGAGCCTGCCACCCGCGCAGCTTTCCCGCTCCCTCTCCACTCCAGCCTCAGGTGAGGTCTCTCATAGCTCAGCAGTGCAGCTAAAAGCGTTTCTGGAGGTTCCATGTCAAAAGGTTTTTCAGGGTACTGGGCTGTTGTTTTGCTGGAAGCGGAAGGCTTCTCTGTTTTTGTTTGTGATCTGAAAGCTGATTTGGAGCTGGGTCTTCCGTGTCCCCTCCACAGAGGGTCCGAGCGGGGAGCTGGGTCTCCCTTTGCACAGTGGACAGAGAACTGTTAGTCCCAGTTCGGGACGCGTGAGGGAACCCTTGCGCTGTGATGCTCCGAGGAGCTGCGGCATCTCAAGAGAGCTGAGTGGTGGGAGCCGCGCTCCCCCAGCCCCTGCTGCCGCGGTGCCCTTGGCATCCTGTCGCGTTTCCTGTTTCAGGCGCTGTTCCCGGCACTGGGGACGTGGAGGGATGAGTTAGCGGGGAGCGCGTAGCGAGGCCTCTGAGTGCTGGGGGACTCGGGTGGGAGCCACCGTGTAGGAGAGGTCTTGGGTGCCTGCCCGCGTGGGCACTGCGGCGGGGGGCAGTGGTCCCGGGAGGCAGAGGCAGGCTCGGCTCACTCCAGGGATGGAAGCATCCGCGCGGCGGGGAGAGTGGCAGGCAGCGTGCAGGGGAGGGAGCTCTGTCAGCAACAGTGAGGCCCGGGGAGGCCATCTGGCCCCGAGGCTCCGGCACGCCACCCCCCGAGACTGGGCTGGCGCCTCGAGTGTCAGTCCTTGTGTGGGCTTGGCCACTTCACCTGCGTGACACGGGGGCCTTGACTAGTGAAGGGTGGGCTTTTTAGGAGAGAAAGGGTCTCGGAGTTTCACGTGCTAAGAAGGAACGGTTTGGTTTGGTTTCGCTGACCTGTGGCCTGGGCGCTTGTTTGCAGACCTGTGGCGGCCCTGGTTGGGCTCCTGCTGGCCTTCGCCTCCATGCAGTCCCCAGGAACTGCCCGGAGTCTCAGAGGGACGTGAGAGCCGTTTATCAGCACGTTTTCCATGCACACACTGCCCCCAGCTCTGAAGTTGGAAGTGACCTTGTAAACAAATTCTTGTAAATACTGAATATGTGCATGAGTGCCTGCTAACTTTTTTAAGCCATTTTCAAACGCTGATTCAGGTCACTTTATTTCTGCACAGCCCTTCCTTGGGGTAGACAAACCGTGAGTTGGTTTCCACTTTACCGATTCTGTCTCTTTCCAATTTAGGGAGGCCAGATGCTATTAAGATACTGTGTTCCCTCCATGAGTCAGATCGCGTCCAAGACAGCTGCCAGGACAGCAGGACCTTCGGTTTCCTCTCCTGCTGCTTACATTTCCTTAGCGCCTCAGCTTGCTGCTTTCATTTTCAGTGTCAAGTTCTTTACCATTTTTAAAATAGAGTTGTTTGATAACTTTAATATGTGAATATTGTATGTTCTTGCCTTTACAAAGTTCACTTTACTAAAGACAAACTTGCAATACACAGAAAAGCCTTAGGATCAATTTATCTGAACCTGCTGGAGACCACAGGTACAGACCTGGCTGTTGGTACCTCCTCTGGACATTCAGACCGTGGTAGGGACTGCTTTGGCGCCTGTTTCTCTGTTGAAATGCCCGCTCGCGGTTCGGAGGCTGTTTGCTGTGAGCAGATGTCTGGTGCTTCCAATCTGCCCTTCGTTGGCTGTGGCTGAAGAGGCGCTAAGACCTGCCTCTCCCCGCGCCTCCCCTCGGGCTCCGTGGAAAGCTCTTGTTGAGGGTCAGCGTTGGGCTGCGTGTCCCATCATTCGCATTGCTGTGTATAGGCAATGCCGTGTGTCCCTCAGAGAGGCACGCCAGCATCAAAGGTAGGCACCCTGCCAGGTGCACAGGCTCGTGTGGAAGCGCGGTGTCCACGGGGGCCTGCAGCTCTGAAGAGATGGGCAGCCTTTCACCCACAGCCCGGCCAGCCGGGCGCCCGCGCTTCGCTCACGTTCAGTTGTCGCTTTTGTTTTAGGATTTTTAGGAAACGTCCTGTTTTCAGGTGTTTGAACGAGTACTGAGTTAGGAGCTTTCCTTTTCAGCTAATGTGAGTTGAATGGAATTAAGATGTCTACCTGACTGATACCGAGACGCTATGGCGCGGAGATGAGCCCCGAGTGTGGGTGTGTTTGCAGTGGGCGCTCCGCCTGTCCTGAACTGTGTCCCCTTCTCCCGTGTCCGGTTGGGCAGGGAGCGCTCAGACCCCTCCACCCCTCCAGCACTTTCTACCCGCTGCTGTCCCACTTCCCAACTGGCTCATGTGTTGTGTGTATTTTACAAGCTTAAAGAACATAGAACTTGGTTCATGTCTCTCGAAGCAGCTAGGACACAGCGTCAGAGGCTGAAGGATCTGTTTCCTCCAGGAGGATGAGTGAATATGTGTTTCTTTTCTCAATTGGCTGGTGTCTGAGCAGCTGGCTAAGTCAGCCTGTGCCGGCATCTCTAAGCATCCGGAGTAGCCTCCGTGACCTCGGACCTCTCAAGCCCCTTTCGGCACTTTGCTGCCCAGCCTGGAGCGGGTGGAGCTGGGTGCCTTTCCTGACGTCAGGGCTCACCGGGGCCTCAGGCGCCTCGCGGTCAGACTCAGTGCATCACCTCATTTCCGCCACCTCTGGAGCCCCCCTCAGAGCTCACGCCCACCGTCCCTGCCGGCTCCCCCCCGGCGCAGGACGGACCCGCGCGGGCCAGAGCGCCGAGCTCCGGCCAGGCCCGGGGCTGCACTCCTGCTGGCTCGTCAGGCACTTCCTGACGGACGCGCTGGGCAGCCCTGCGACCTTTGCCTTCACGGCTCCACGCAGGGGGTGTACAGTGAGGACCTGGATGGGCGGTGGAGGCGCAGGCTGGTGGAAAGGGGATATGGAGTGAGAGAAAGGAAGGCGCTAGTTTTGCGTCTCACTGTGAAACACGGCAGACGGCAACCTCCTGGGGTTCTCTCTTGGCTTCTCTCCACTGAGAGCGCCGCCCGGACCTGGGGACCCCGCTTTGCGCCCACGGCCAGTCGGGTGCTTCCCGAGAGGGGCGGAGAGCAGACTGGCACAGAGGCTGGAGGCTGGCGGGCTCTGCGGCTGCAGACTGCTCGCGGTTATTCTCTACTCTGTGGCTTAAAATCCGGTTCACAGAGAAGACGGCAGAGCCTTCCCGGACTGTCCTGCAGCGCTGGCGGCGGGCCTGGCGGGGTCAGGGAGGCTGGAGAGCCTCTCAGAGCGTCCCTGAGATCCGAACTCTGTTCTCTGGACGTGAGGCTGCAGCTCCTCATGCAGAAAAAACGTTACTTTCTGGTGTGATAAAATTGAAGGCATGATGAAATCTTAGATTGTTCTTGCTCCAGCTGCTGTGTGTTTGTGGCAATTGGCTGGGAACGCCTCGTGGACAAGAGCAGCGGAGGGGAGACGCGCCCGCAGCTCCTGCTTCGTGGCCGCTCCTGGCTCCCACCCGGTGTCCCGGGCCCCTGCCCCTGACCGGCATGTGGTCCCTGCGGGAGGCGCGGGCAGGTGACAGGAGGGTCGGGGAAGGGCTGACACGCCCCCTGCCGCCACCCTCCCCCGTGGCTGCGGCTCCCCTGGGCCAGAATCGCTTCTGCCCATGGCTCCACGGCCCCCTCCTGGCAGCAAGGCAGGGCTTGGGTTGGTGTTGACAGTATTTGGGTTTACAGCGCCCCACCAGGATGGAAGCTCCCGGGGCGGGGTCCTGTTGTGCTTTATTCCTGAGGAGCCCCTCACCCTTGCAGCAGGAAGCCCCAGGGGCAGGCCCCCCTGCCCTGGGGGACGAGGGACGGAGCGGGGAGGCTGTCGGTGAGCGGGGGACACGTCTCTGCTGTAAACTGCTGGTAACCACACTCTCCATTCCGCAGCTGCCAGGCCGCAAGTACCGCGCCGGGTACAACGAGGATGTGGGGGACAAGTGGATCTGGCTGAAGTGACGCCTCCCAGAGGCCGCCTCGCAGTGACGGAGACACGCCCAGGCCCCCACTGCTGGACTCCGCTAGCCTCAGGCTGGGGGCAGGGGTGCGAGCATTGCACAGTGGACGCAGGGTAGTCCCGGGAGTGGACGGAAGCCCCCCAGTTAGGGGGCCCAGCTTCCTTCTGCAGCGCCGGTCCCCAGGCAAGCAGCGTCCGCTGTGAGAGAGTAGGCGCCGCCCGGAGCATCTCCTTCCCCACAGCCCGGCTGTGTCGGGCCCAGTCTGTGCCTGTGTCTTCAGACTTCGAGAAATAAAACTGTCTCTGTGGCGCCACTCTCCGTGATGCGTCTGCACACGCACATACGTGACACATACATGTATGTGTGCACATCATTAGCTCACAGTTTGCTTGGATGTGGTTTGATTTGATTAAGACCTGGATTAGGACTGAAGAGTGGTTCTGAAGCGTTTATCCTGTGTGTTTTAAAACGCAACTACCGCGTGAGAGGGAAAGGGAAGAGGCAAGGAGGAAATGGCCAAAGGGGGCAGGGATTACCCCCGGTTTATAGAACCGGGCGTGTGCTGCAGCAGAGCTCTGGAAGTCTCCTGCGAGGACCGTGGTCAGCCGACCTCGTGACTTCTTCCTTTGAGGGGAGGTTCACGCCGAGGATGGCGGTGGGGTAAAACACAAAAGCAAATCAGCGTACCTTCCCCTTCATCGCCTGAAAGTCCAGTTGTCAGAAAGGAGTCACGCGAGAGGAGGTCACACTTCTTCATTCACCGCCACTGAAACTTGGAAAACGGAAGCGAGATTTCCTGCAGGCTAATTGTCACCATTGAGCTCTTAAGCTGCAGAACCACTCAGTCAGGTTTTCTGCCCCGGGGCTCCGCGTGCTCAGCACACAGCTCCAAGCCACAGGTGACTGCTGAGACGTAATAAGGTGAGATCCCGTCAGTGTGGGGCTCAGTTCAGGCGCTTCCTCGCCGCGTGGCCACTGGACGGGGCGCTGCAGGAGCCCAGCCGCCTGCCGCCTTCCCCTCTCTCCCCCCCTCCTGCCCTTGCTGGCCTCGCTTTGGTCAGATTTTAAGGATTAAAAAGTTTCCCAGCAATATCTAGGTTGGAATCCAGAGGCATTTCACGAAAAAGCTGCTTTTGTCATTAAAAGTGAGTGCGCCAGGCGGGGGGCCAGTCCTGGAGCCCCTCGCAGACCCATTGGAGGAGAGGAAGGGAAGGAAACTTGTCTGATTATCTGCCAGCGTCTCGGCCTAAAGAGCCAGCGCTCACTGCGCTCACTGTCACAGCCACGGGCCTGAGGTCAGCGGGCAGGCCGGTGACGGGCCTCGGGCAGGACGGTCACTGCTGACCCGGTGACCCTGCTCCGTAAGGAGCCCGCACTCACTGTCAAAGCCGTGGGCCTGAGGTCAGCGGGCAGGCCGGTGACAGGCCTTGGGCAGGATGGTCAGTTCTTACCTGGTGACCCTGCTCCTGCCAGGCCGCAGGTGTGATCGCGTTGTGCTCGGAGTTTCTTTTCCTGGAAGGTTGGGCAGAGGAGCTCGTGTCCGAGGCTCTGCACGCACAGAAGCCCCAAGAAACTGGCGTGCCTCCGTCTCACAGGAAGGCCCACAGCCCCGAGAAACCCAGGGGGGCGGTCACAGCGCGCTTCCAGCCTCTCCTGCTCCAGGCTTGGGAAGGAAGCCCGTTGTCAAGCCACGTGTGTGTGTCTCCAGGAGGGAGACTCTGAGAAGATGTCAGTTTCCCCTAAAGCACCTTTTCTGTCAGGTTTTGTCACCAGGCGGGTGAGGCCACCAGCTGCTTAGAGGGAGTGGCAGACAGGTCCTTACGTCCACCCCAGCTGGCGGGTCACTGGGCCTCACTGTCCCTGCGGCCCTCGGCCCAGCGCTGACCAGGCGTGTGGCCCAACGCAAGGCAGGTGACCCAAGGACGCTGCTTACCTGTCCTCGTCTCGTCTCGGGCCGGGATCCGTGATGCGACAGGAAGGAGACGCGCCCTTGCCTTGCCCGCTGAAGCCCATTTTGTTTGTCAAAAGCCCGTCGGCCGCCAGTTTGGCCCGGGGTCTCTCTGTCCTGTTCCCTTACCAGTGGTCCGTTTCTGGGCTGGTTGTTCTTAGCGGCGCACATGTCAGCACCGAGAAGCAAGCAGGGAGCACGTGTTGGTCGGCGGCGGGTTCTTCAATACGTGTGCGTGTGTGTGTCTGTGTATAGCCTCCTGGGCCCCAGCCGCCATTTGCAGCCCTGGACAGGGGGCAGAAAGGACACAGACCCCAGCTGCAGCTGCAGATGCGGGGTCCCTCATGGGGAGAAGAGGGGCGAGTGGAGGTCCAGGCAGGCCCTGGGGCATCACAGCGCAGACGCAGCGCTGTGCTTCTTTAGAAGAGGGCAGTGGGCCTGGAGCTGGCCGGCAGCCCCAGTGCAGCCCTCGGAGTCTGCCTTGCGGGCTGGACCTGCAGCGGGAGGGCTGGTGCCCAGCACCGGGTCCGCATCGCAGTCCCGCTGTCCTAAGGCCTCTGCTGTCGGAGGCCTGCACGTCTCCCTGGCTTGGGCCTTGCACAGCCGACGCCCTCCGCCCTGCTCGGGCCCCTGCACGCTCTCAGAGGGCCTCGCTGCCCCGGCCCCGCGAGCGCTGCGGTCGCCGAGCGGCCCTGCCCCCAGCGCAGGTCTCCCCGCACTCAGGTCTCCAGCGTTCGCGTACTTACCGTGGCGCTTGCTTTCTTAAGAGATGCCTTTAGTACACTCATTTCTGTTGAAGTAAAAAGCAAGGAGACTTTGCGACGCACCAACCGAAGCCAAAATGAAAATGGATCCCTTCTGTAAAGAGGGAAAATCTTGCTGAGAGAATGTAATGTAGATGAAGAAGGAATTCCGGTGGCTAGAGGTCCCCACTGCACAAAGCCATCCAGCCATCTCATCCTCGGTCGTCCCCTTCTCCTCCTGCCCCCAATCCCTCCCAGCATCAGGGTCTTTTCTAATGAGTCAGCTCTTCTCATGAGGTGGCCAAAGTATTGGAGTTACAGCTTCAGCATCAGTCCTTCCAGTGAACACCCAGGACTGATCTCCTTTAGGATGGACTGGTTGGATCTCCTCGCAGTCCAAGGGACACTCAAGAGTCTTCTCCAGCACCACAGTTCAAAGGCATCATCTCTGGTCTGGCTCTGGCTTTTTCTGACAGTTAACCAATTTACATTTGAGAGTACAAAAAACAAAAGATCTAATGGTAAATCTTTTACCTGGTCAGAAGTGCCTGGAAAGGCTCCAGGCTTTTTTCTTGGCTTTAAACTGAAACAGCCCCTTCTCTGCTCCGGCGAGTGTCATCAGGCCTGCCTGTCTGGTGAGCCCGGGCCTGTCTCTGCCGCTTCCCTGGAAAGTGCAGGGCCGGCATGTGTCCAGCCACCTCGCCCTCCTCAAAAGCCGCTTTCGCTTCTCAGCGCCCTCTGCTCCTCAAGCCGGCTGGCAGGAGTCCCTCGGGGCTGAGATAGCCCCCAGAGGACGCCACTGCGGGCGCCGTGGGGACACCGCGGGCCCAGGCCCGGGATCCCTGGGGAGGCGGCGTGTCCTCCGTGAGCTCCTCCTGGAGGTGTCGGGAGGCGGGCGTGTGAGTGCAGTGCTGTGGCCACACAGAGCCTTCCGCGGGGTCTGGGCGCGCCCCAGCCCCTGCCCGGAGGTTGTCCACGTGGCCTGCAGCAGCCTCCAGCCTGCGGAAGGAGTGGTGGGCTGACACCCCGAGAAGGGCCGTGTCCAGAGCTGCAGCCCCGCTGAGGTCACGGCGAGGGCCTCGGGGTGGGGCGCTCAGCAGCGTGTCTTTGCCGGGACCCAGCCCCCGGGGGTGATCCCGCCTGGTCTCGGTGGGGCCACCACTGAGCCTGGAGTGGCCTGTGGTGCCGTCACAAGTGACTGGGGCTCAGCGGCTCAAACCACGCGCGTCCTCTCGCAGGAGGCCTCGGGGCCAGCTGTGCACAGGGGATCTGTTTCCCTGGCGTTTCCAGCTTCAGGATGCCGCCCAGGTCCCTGGCCTCCTTTCCTGAGCCTGGCCCTCCTGCCTCCGTCCAAGGGCCCCGGGAGGATCCGGCCCCAGAAAATGCAGAGTGGCCGACTCCAGGCCCACAGTCACACTGCAGGGCCGCCGCCCCACCCACCACGTGCAGTCACGGCCACGGGTTCCAGGGGCAGGACGTGGACATCTGGAGCCCAACACCCCCGCACGAGCCCCACGAGGCAACAACGGGAAGGCCGTCTAAGGACAGCGGGCGGCCTGGGGGTGCTGCTGCTGGGCCCGCCTTGCGCCCCCCCTCCCCGGGGCCTCCTCGCTCCCTGGGGCCCCTCCTGGGCTCCCTGCCCTCCCCTCCCCAGGACCCTGCCCTCCCCTCCCCGGGGCCCTGCCTGACCCAGGCCAGCTGCCCCTGTGCAGCTCGCATCCTTGGGGGCGAGTTCAAGCGGTCACCCTGTGACTTGAGGGAGGGTCTCTAGGGGCTCGCCTGGCGCAGAGGCTGCTTGGGGGGCAGGGGTCCTCCAGGAGGCAGTGACAGCCTCGACTCAGCACGGAAGTTGCAGAAAAGCCAGAAAAGGGGCCCAGTGTCGCCGAGGCCAGAGCCCCGTCCTCTCGGGGGCCCCCACTCTGTGCCCCGCCCTGCCTGCAGCCTGTCTGTCCACCTGCGGACCGGCTGCTCTGAGACCAAGCCTCGGGCCGCGTGGCGTGACGGCGTGGGCCAGGCCCACAGGGTGCCCCGTGTGCAGACCTCGTGCAGACCACGGGCCAGAGCGGAGGCTGCGTGGGGCGCGCCGGGCCCCAGAACCCCAGCCAGAGTGCTGGCAGCACCGCGAGCCCCCGCTGGCCCGTGGGCTGCAGGGGCACGCCCTCCCCCACCCGCTGCATCCCCGGGCGACGACCAGGTGGAGCGCCGAGGTCAGGGCCGGGCTTGGGGACCCGCCTCAGCCCACCTGGAGCGTAAGCGTATGCTCTCTTTACCACCCTCCTCCTCCGCCTCCGCATACCACCGCACCGTGGACAGGGGAAGCGCATTTCCGTCCACAGCCAGTGCGGCCCTCGGGCCTGGTCAGGGCCCAGACCCAGGACCCCGCTGCGAGTGGGCAGCGGCCCCAGGGCCGCCAGGGGGCAGTGGAGCCGTGTTCCCCGAGTTTGATCCCGTTTCCTGGGAAGCCCCGGCTTCCTTCTGATTGCAGGCTGCCTGGTGAAGAAAAACCCTCCCGGGCTGGTGTGGTGGGAGCGCCCCACTCCCCTGGCTGGTCCAGGCCCGGCCGAACTCCTGTAGCAGGGAAACCTCAGCCCTGTGGGCTGCTGCCACCAAGTCGCTTCAGTCGCGTCCGACTCTGTGCGGCCCTGTCAGCTCCTTGACAGCAAGTCTGCAGCCTGGGCCTTGGGGCTCAGGGCACCCTGAGGGAATGCAGACGCCCCCCTAACCCCATGGCCTGCTTTCCTGCTACATCCTTGATGGGAAAGGCCTCGGCGTCCGTGGGTCCCTTCAGGCCTGGCCTCAGGATGCCCGGGAGCCAGCCTGCCAGCAGCCTGGGTCTGGATCTGTGCCCTGCATACTCGGGAGGACCGGCCAAGGCCGCCTTGCACCCTCAGGCTGCTGGGGGGGCCTGTGACACACGGGAAGGAATGAGCCGGGACCTGGAGCCCGAGGTGGCCTGGCCGTGGTCGCCAGGGCGCCCTCAGCTTCCAGCCCCAAGCACCCGTGTGCCGGGGTCCATCCCTGGGAAGGCGTGTAGGGACCCCAACCCTGAAGTGAGGAGCAGAGGAGGCAGGAAGGTGGTGCCGAGAGGTGATGGGGAGGAAGGGCCGCCGCAGGCTGGCAGCTCCCTGTCCCACCGAGGCCCGAGGCCCCAGGGCCCCGACTGGAGGATGCTCAGGAACCCAGCTGTCACTCGTGAGAAGCTGAAGCAACGACGTGGGGCGTGGGTGATCCCCAGATGGGCTGGCGTCCAGGAAGGGGTCCACGGCATAGAGGGAGGGAGTGCTGGGCGCCCGGGAGCCCATTCCCAGGAGGGACCGGACCCGTGGTGTGTGTGGAAGGTCGGTGCGGCTGCAGAGCGGGCGTGAGGTCCGAGGGGACGGGCGTGGAGGAGGATGGGGGCGGGTGAGCGCCATGCCAGGGCAGCTGTGTGCCTGGGGTGTTCCAGGTTCCGCCGGCATCGTTGTCTAGCCCAGCCGCCTGGGGCTTCGACAGCCGCAGGGCACCCGAGAAGCACCTTGCTTGCCACGGAGCGTGTGTCCCGCCCAGGAGGGCGCTGGCAGACCCGGAGCCTGCCGGGGACGCCTCCCTTCTTGGCCTTGATGTTCCTCTGCCTTTCTGACCTGGATTTCGGGCACTCCAGCGCCGAGAGCACCAAGCTGCTCCTTCTCATGGACGTTCCCAGCGTCCCCCAAGTCAGGTGTGTTCTTATGGGACCGAGAGTCATCCCTGCTTGAGGACATTCGAAGAGAATGTCAGAGACAGTGGTGAGGCAGAATCTCCTGCCCCCAGAATGAAAGGAAAGGAAATAGCTAGGAAAAATCAGAGAAGAATCCTGGAAAAAAACAAGCAAGAACACGAGCTTCAGACACTGGCTGCTGACCAGGGAGGGGACAGCTCCCCTGAGGATCAGAGGCGCAGACCGCGTGGTCCCCAGGCCGCCCCCTGCCCCAGAGCCACGCCAGCCGGTGACTGGGGGCCGGGAGCCCTGGTTCGTCTGCACATACGACCCTGGGAAGTCGTGGAGCAGCAGAAACGGGGCAGCTGTGGGCTGACCCTCCCAGGAGGGCGTGGTGGCTCCAGGCACAGCAGCCGTGGGCCCCGGACCCGAGACTGTACACACCGCCCTTCTCCTGAGTCCAGGACATCTCGCGGATTACAGGAGGAAGCAAGGCTAGGCTGCTCCTAACCACACCCCTCCCCCTAGACTTCCCTTCTGCCACCAGCGACCCCGTCCCCGAGCTTCCCGTGGCGCCCAGAACACAAGTATTCGTGCCTCTGACGGGAAAGCAAACCATTGCCAGGATTTGAGGGACAAGGGTTACAAACACACGGGCACGTGGACAGTCGCTCAGGCTTGAACAAGATGGGAAGGGGTGGGGAGGCCAGGGGTGTGCAAACAGCGGCAGGAAAATAAGTGACTCAGTGCACGGGATAGGGCATAGCAAGATGACCACACAGCCACCTTGGGATAGACAGCCAGCGAACAGAACCGAGTCTCCTCCCACGCTCTGCCCGAGAGATTTGATAAGAACAGGGACTCGGGAGATAAACATCAAAAATGTACAAAAGGCTAAGAAATTAAAATCAGACTCCAGACGTCAGAAAACAAACTGAAAACCAAACAGTATCAATAAAGAACCAGCAAATGAGTTATAGACAGCAAAGAGCAAAACAGACAAGGTGGAAATCGAGCGATCGACAGAGCCGTGTTCTGAGTGTGATCCCTGGGCCCACGGTGTCAGCATCCTGTCACAAATTAAGATTCTCAGAAGAGTGGGGCCAGCAGCCTGTGGACCGACAGGCCCTCAAGGTGACGCCGAGGCCACTGTGTGGGAGCCACTGGCCTCAGAAAGGTTTCAGGTGACCCAGTAAATGAAGTAAAACAAGAGGTGTTTATTATGAGTTTTGTAACCCTAAATCACATTAAGAATAGACAAGACAACCCAACATAAGGATATGTTTCAAAGCTGGTGCTTTTGAAATAATACACCCAGCAAATGGAGCAGAAAAAGTGTACCTGTGTGGGGGGATGTGCATGCAAGTGTGTGCACATGTGTCCTGGTTGTGTGTACACGTGTGGGGTGTACATGTGTGTGTGCATGCACCTGTGTGCATGTGTGTGCATCTGCATGCCTGTGTGTAGTGGCTGTATGTGCATGTACAGGGTGTACGTGTGTGTGTGTGTACCTGCATGTGTATGTGTGTGCATACGTGATGTAAGCTTTCAAAATACAAAGCCAGTTTAGGGTTTTTTTTCCATTTCAAGGGATTTTTTTTTAATCAGAAGTCCAGACTGTCAGACCTCCCTGGTAGTACAGTGGTTGGGAGACAGCCTGCCAATGCAGGGGACACGTGTTCGATGCCTGGTCTGGTAGATGGGCACATGCCCCAGGGCAACTAAGGCCGCGTGCCACAGCTACTGAGCCTGCATGCCGTACGGCCTGCTCACAGCTGGAGTGGCCCCTGCTCACTGCAGCTAGGGAAAGCGTGCACGCAGCACGGAGAGCCAGCACAGCCGCAAGCACGCGAATCAGCGGAGAGGGGCAGACTGCTGTGATGCCGAAGCACGCCAAGTTCAGGAAATGCAGCAGCTCTGCTTGTTATGTTAAAACTGATGTTAAGTGAAATTAAACATACTCTACAGTGTTGAGAGCGTCCACAGGAAGATTCCAGTTACGAGAGTGCAGCTGCCCTCCTATTGGTACACGCCTGTGTATCAGGCTCACTTAGGTTAACGGCGGCCTTGCTGAAGAGAAGAGCTTGGCCGGGTTCCCTTCTGCCCCACGTGGTTCTGTGGTGGGGACGTCTGACAGCAGGGATCCAGGTGACCAGGCTCTCGTTCGGGCCTGCCATCATGGCCGTGCCACAGCCTCCTCGGTCGTCTGCTGATGTGTGTATATCCTGGGTCACCCCAACAAGAGGGCCACGTGCCTGTGCCGCGCACATCTGTGCCACGTGTGTTGTGCTCACACCTGCGCTGTGTGTGTTGTGTGCACAGCTGTGCTGTGTGTGTGTGTTGTGTGTACATCTGTGCTGTGTGTGTTGTGTGCACATCTGTATTGTATGTTGTGTGCACATCTATGTCGTGTGTTTTGTGCACAGCTGTTGTGTGTTGTGTGCACACCTGTGCTGCATGTGTGTGTTGTGTGTATATCCATGCTGTGTGTATGTGCATATCTTTGCTGTGTGTGTGTTGTGTGCACATCTGTGCTGCGTGTGTGTGTGTTGTGTGTATATCCGTGCTGTGTGTTGTGTGTAGATCTGTGCTGTGTGTTGTGTTTACATCCGTGCTGTGTGTTGTGTGCACATCTGTGCTGTGTGTGTGTTGTGTGTATATCTATGCTGTGTTGTGTGTATATCTGTGCTGTGTGTTGTGTGCACATCTGTGCTGTGTGTGTTGTTTGCACACCTGTGCTGCGTGTGTGTGTTGTGTGTATATCTGTGCTGTGTCTGTTGTGTGCACATCCGTGCTGTGTATGTGTGTATATCTGTGCTGTGTTGTGTGCACAGCTGTGCTGTGTTGTGTGCACATCTGTGCTGCGTGTGTGTATTGTGTACACAGCTGTGCTGTGTGTTGTGTGCACATCTGTGCTGTGTGTGTGTTGTGTGTATCTCTGTGCTGTATGTTGTGTGTATCTCTGTGCTGTGTGTGTGTATTGTGTACACAGCTGTGCTGTGTGTTGTGTGCACATCCGCGCTGTGTATGTTGTGTGTATATCTGTGCTGTGTGTTGTGTGTATATCTGTGTGTGTGTGTTGTATGCACAGCTGTGCTGTGTGTTGTGTGCACAGCTGTGCTGTGCGTGTTGTGTGCATGCATTTTGATGCACACTCGTGGCTGCGGGATCCCTGGCCCCTTCTGCTTCCTGGATGGCCCACCCCCGCTGTGTATTTCAGATCTGTCTTCGCTGTGTGCACCTGCCCCAGGGGACCGGTGGCGCCATTCCTTCTGTGAGGATGGACACTCAGGCAGGGCTGCGAGGACGGCCCGCAGCTGAGCAGGGTGTTCCCGCTTCAATACTCAAGTGTATGTTGTCCAGAGAACACGGTCCAGGTCCCCTGATTCTCGCCCGTCACAGCTTTGGGCTATTTCCCAGGCACGTCCCGCTCCCCGCCGTCCATGGCCGCTCAGGACCACTCACTGCCGCCTCCACGCACAGCGTCCTCAGCCCATCAACCCGGGTCCATCAGCGTCAGTTCCCTGGGTTCTCTTTGAACCAGTCTGATTCTTGGAGTGAGTAGAATAAAGTCTCCAATGCGTTCCATTTTCTATGTCTCCTGAGGGAGATCTGGCCTGACTTTCTTTCTGCAAGTCCTCTCGTCCCCAGAGGGAGCCTGTCTCCTCACGGAGCTGTGTGAAGTTCTGTGGGAAGCATGTCAGTGGAAGAGCTGGCTGACGGGCCGGGCATCGCTGGTCCACACCAGCGTCACCAGGGTCTGCTCTCCCCAGCCTCCTGTGCCTCACAGCAGAGGCACCCTCTGCTGGGCACCTGACCCCACTGGGCCAGGAGGAGAGGGGACACAGTGTCTTCCAGACAGAAGGGCCCCCTGATGAGAGAATCGCTTCCCTGGTCCTGGGGATGGGTGACGCTCTCGATCGGGGGTCAGCTCACTGTGGCCCGCGGGATGACTCACCACCCGTGTTTGTAAATAAAGCTTTATTGGAATGCAGCCTGGCACTTCTGCCAGGCAGTGATGGATCTTTACAGCAGACAGGAGTCTTGCTCACCCATCCGGGGTGGGGGAGCGTCCATCACGTGACACAGACCCACTTGCCGCCCAAGCTCGAGGCCTGTCCAGGATCCGGCCCTCTGCCAGGCGGCCGCTCAGATCTGCCTGCTCGGTCTGCCTGTGACGACGCAGGCTGCTCCCCAGCGCAGCCCCTCCACATGTCGGGCCCATCCCCTCCCTGACCACTGCTCCCTGCAGAGCCCTGCTCTCGAGGCCCAGTTTCCCACGGGCACCTCCTTCAGGACTCTGCTCACGCTGACCTCGGATTTCTCCTGGGTTGCCCCTGTGTTCTCGGCCCCTTTCTGGCTGGCAGAGCTGTCCCTTTCTTGCTGACGTAGAGAAAATCCTTTTCTATTCTCGCAATTGTGCACGTTACAAATACCTCCTGCTATTTCTTAAGTGTTTCTGCAGGTCTGGAATCCTTTTTAATGAACCTGCATAATCTTTACCCCCCAAATGAGAATTTTCTTAAAGGTACACACAAGAGTATGGCAAGCACAGAATCGCTTTGTGCAGCGACAGAAGCCTTGGGATGAGTGAACACTGGGGAGCCGCTCTGGGTTTGGCAGCGTCACTTCCTGGACACGTGAGCTTCACTGACAGGTGTTTCTGCCTCTTTCCTTCCATGAAGCGCTGCCCACCTGCTCCCCCCAAACCCACAGTCATTTCAGCAGCCGCCCTGTGTGGGGAGGAGGGCTGCCCAAGTCTACTCCTGGGAGAATTGTTGGAAGGCGCCGGGAGGGTGGGCCCTGCCGAACTGAAGCCCTGTGGACCCCAGGGCACCGCCTCTCTCCCCACTTGGTGACCCCCAGGGAGGATGGATGCCATCTGCCGGGACCCTGACTGGACACAGGCCCCAGACCTGCCCTGTCTCTTGGGGTTGCCTGCGTGACTTCCTCCACTGAGTGATGTTTCTCCCAGCTTTATGACTGAACGGGAACCAGATGGTGGACGGGAGGCCCTGCTGGCCTGCGTCACCGTGGGGTGTTTATGGGCACAAGCTTGCCAGTAGACATTCCTGCACCCCTGCCCGCAGGCCCCAGGCAGCCCGTCTCCCCTGGCCACCCCGGTTTAGGGGTGCAACCTCGCAGGACTTGCAAGCTGGAGTGCTACCTGGCCAATGCCCCTGTGTCCCCGTCTAGCAGCATGGCCTGCAGCTTGGCAGGACCCAAGGCAGCAACTGCCTGGAGCCCAGGGTCAGGGAGGGGACGTCTTCTCCGCACAGACATGGGGTCCCTTCCTGCACTACCTGTACAGCCTCTGCCAAATGAGGAGCGAGCCCCCCGTTAGATGAGCCACAGGACATGCATGACAGCTTGGGATGCCGAGAACTCTTTGGCAGTGATACTGGGTCTGGGCACTGGGTCGGGTTTATCTGCCAGCAGGGCTGACAGCTGAAGACCTTGGGCAGCCGGCCTGGTCAGGCGTGTCTGCAGCAGCAGCAACACAAATGTCCCAACAATGTGAACAGGTCCTGGGGACCTGGCGTGAGAAGGCTGGGTCGATGCTGCTCTCCAGGGCGGGGACCGTGACCCGGGGACCCATGGTGACAGTGTGCTGCATCAGGGTGCTGGGAGCAGCCGTGAGGCGTGCGACAATCCGCTACAGTGAAGGTTAGTGGGCTCCCACCAGAGTGGCTGAAAACAGACTGAGACAGTAGCAAGTGTTGGCACGGATGTGGAGAAGCTGGACTCCCTGTGTGCAGATGGAAACGGGCAGCTTCTCTGTAGACAGCGAGTCGCCCATGACCCAGAGTTCCACTCCTAGGTTTACACTTGAGTGACGTGGAAACACACGTGCACACAAACCCCTGTACAGAGGCGTTCAGGCAGCCCAAAGCGGGGGCCCAGAGTCCATCAGGATGGGGCACATCCATACAGTGGGGTAGAATTCGGCCACAGAAAGCGATGATGCCCTGATGACATGACACAGCGTGGATGAGGCTTGAAACATGGCACTGCATGGATAAAGCCGCTCAGAGAAAGATCCCATTTTACAGGGACTCCGTTTATTCGAAACATTCAGAGTTTCAAAGCCCGAGAGGCAGAAGGCAGATTAGTGGTTGCCAGGGGCTGGGTGGGTGGTGGGGGTGGGGTGATGGCCAGAGGGCAGGAGCTGTCTCTTATACACATCTCAAACCACGCGCGTCCTCTCGCAGGAGGCCTCGGGGCCAGCTGTGCACAGGGGATCTGTTTCCCTGGCGTTTCCAGCTTCAGGATGCCGCCCAGGTCCCTGGCCTCCTTTCCTGAGCCTGGCCCTCCTGCCTCCGTCCAAGGGCCCCGGGAGGATCCGGCCCCAGAAAATGCAGAGTGGCCGACTCCAGGCCCACAGTCACACTGCAGGGCCGCCGCCCCACCCACCACGTGCAGTCACGGCCACGGGTTAGGTCGGGGGAATGTTCTAGCGTCGGATTGCTGCACGACTCTGACTGGTGAAAAGTCATTAAGCTGCATTCTTAAAATAGGTGAATTTTATGGTATGCGAGTTATGCCTCTATAAAGCTGTTAAAAAAACCGAGTGGAGAAAGATCCAGTTAACGGGTTCCAGTCTGCATTTTACCAAGGCCTTTGTCAGTGTCAGCTGAGTGGAGACTGTCTCAGGCGGCGGCTGCTGGCTGAGCCTCTGTGTCCTTCCGGGGACCTGAGGCTCCATCTGTGTTTCCAGCTTGGGGAGGTGAGGCGAGGCTCGCAGGCCTGCGGTCTCTGCTCCTCTATCGTCATGGAGACCTGGGGGGTGACAGGGAGAACATGGGCTGGCCCAGCCGATGGTTCTTCTGGACAGAAGCGACGTCAACGCCCTACGCTCAGCCTCCCTGGAGCACGGAGGGGCTTTGACAGCAGCAGGCCGGCTGCCACCCCGACACTTGGGGCTCACTCTTCCCGTTCCGCAGAGGGCTAGCCCTGGCCCGATCCACCACCTTCCTGGGAGCAGGCCTGCATCAGAGGACCCGCCCAGGCTACGAGCCACTCAGGGCCTCGAGGCCCCTCCAGGCGATGGGGTCCAGGCCCTGAGCCCAGCTTGCCGCCCGTCACCTGGAGAAGCATTTCTGGGGGGAGACCAGCTATTCAGACATCCTCCGCCCTGGCCCCAGCTGCCTCTGCCTGGACAGAATGGGGAGAAGTGGGCCCAGCAAGAAAAACCCTGTAGCACAGAGGGGGTCTTGCTCGCCTGAGAGGCCCGTCACCGGGGCGCCCCACGCTGCCCTCCTGGGGCCAGCTCCCTGCAGCCCATGCCACGCACCTGCCTCTGCAGCGGCAAGGGCCCCGGGCGTCAAGGCCATGAAGACCTCCCCGTGCCCTGGACTCAGGAGGGCTGCGGTCTCCCCGGCCCCTGCCGCCCCAGGTGTCCTGCTGCAGCGGGGCCAGCGCGGCCGTCTGTGAGCAGGGACGAGAGCGGCTCTCAGAGCGGCTGGACGGCGGGAGAGGAAACCGCAGGAAATGGGGGACATGACGGAGCCGGGGCAGCCCTGGCCACGCGTGTAATGGGGATCACTGACGTCTTTCCTTAAGAAGGCTTGCGGGTGAACGCCAGGCTCGTGCAGCAGGGCCGGACGTGCTCATGTCGCATCCGTGCCTTGGGGAAGAGCAGGTCTTCAACCCGGGAGCCGCAGCGGAGGGACCTGCTCTCGTCCCTGACAGCTGAGGGCCGCTGCCCGCCAGTCACGTCCAGAGCAGGGTTCACGAGGGGCCTCCCTGCTCCACGTTCGGTGAGGAGTACACGCATGGCGTCCCTAGTCATTATGGCCACGTTCCTGGAAGACTCAACTGAAATTCAAATCACCGTCGAGAAGTCTGCTTTTCTAGAGAATTGATTGCAGCTTTTCACGCTGCTCATGGGGCTCTCGTGGCAAGAACACTGAAGTGCTTTCCCATGTCCTCCAGCAAGAGAGGAGGAAAACGGTTTGCCATTTCCCTTTCTCCATTGCTTCCTGCTCCTCATCTTTTATCAGCTATTTGTAAGGCCGCCTCAGACAACCACGTTGCCTTCTTGCATTTCTTATTCCTGGGGAATGATTTTGGTCACTGCCTCCTGAACAATGTCACGACCCTCCATCCATAGTTCTTCAGGCACTCTGTCATGAGGGGTTTGATTTTGGTTATACTTGAATGACCTACTGAATTTAGGTTATACCTGAATTTCCCTACTTTCTTCAATTTAAGTCTGAATTGGGCAGTAAGGAGTTCATGATCTGAGCCACAGTCAGCTCCTGGTCTTGTTTTTTCTGACTGTATAGAGCTCCATCTTTGGCTGCAAAGAATATAATCAATCTGATTCCTGTATTGACCATCTGGTGATGTCCATGTGTAGAGTCATCCCTTGTGCTGTTGGAAGAGGGTGTTGCTATGAGCAGTGCGTTCTCTTAGCAAAACTCTGTTAGCCTTTGTCCTGCTTCATTTTGTACTCCAAAGCCAAACTTGCCTGTTACTCCAGGTATCTCTTGACTTCCTACTTTTGCATTCTGGTCCCCTATGATGAAAAGGACATCTTTTTTTTTTTTTTTTGTCTTAGTTCTAGAAGGTCCTGTAGGTCTTCATGGAACTGGTCAACTTCAGCTTCTTCAGCGTCAGTGGTTGAGACATAGGCATGGATTACTCTGGCATTGAAGGGTTTGCCAGGGAAAAGAATTGAGATCCTTCTGTCGTTTTTGAGATGCCACCCAAGTACTGCATTTTGCGCTCTTTTGTTGACTGAGGGCTACTCCATTTCTTCTAAGGGATTCTTACCCACAGTAGTAGATATAATGGTTAGTTTAGTTCAGTTCAGTCACTCAGTCATGTCTGACTCCTTGCGACCCCAGGGACTGCAGCACATGAGGCTTCCCTGTGCATCAGCAACTCCCAGGTGAGGTGAGGTGAGGTGAAGTCGCTCAGTCGTGTCCGACTCTTTGCGACCCCATGGACTGTAACCTACTAGGCTTCTCCGCCCATGGGATTCTCCAGGCAAGAATACTGGAGTGGATTGCCATTTCCTTCTCCAGGGGATCTTCCCGACCCAGGGATCGAACACTCAAACTCATGTCTATTGAGTCGGTGATGCCATCCAACCATCTCATCCTCTGTCGTCTCCTTCTCCTCCTGCCTTCAATCTTTCCCAGTATCAAGGTCTTTCCCAATGAGTGAGTTCTTTACATCCAGTCTCCAAAGTATTGGAGTTTCAGTTTCAGCATCAGTCTTTCCAGTGAATATTCAAGACTGATTTCCTTTAGGATGGACTGGTTGGATCTCCTTACAGTCCAAGGGATGCTCAAGAGTCTTCTCCAACACTACAGTTCAAAAGCATCAATTGCTCAGATTTCTTTATAGTCCAACTCTCACATCCATACATGACCACTGGAAAAACTAAAGCTTTGACTAGACGGACCTTTGTTGGCAAAGTAATGTCTCTGCTTTTTAATATGCTGTCTAGGTTGGTCATAACTTTCCTTCCAAAGAGCAGGTGTCTTTTAATTTCATGGCTGCAGTCACCATCTGCAGTGATTTTGGTGCCCCCCCAAAAAAAGTCAGTCACTGTTTCATTGTTTCCCCATCTATTTGCCATGAAGTGATGGGACCAGATGCCATGACCTTAGATTTCTGAAGGTGTCTTTTAATTTCATGGCTGCAGTCACCATCTGCAGTGATTTTGGTGCCCCCCCAAAAAAAGTCAGTCACTGTTTCATTGTTTCCCCATCTATTTGCCATGAAGTGATGGGACCAGATGCCATGACCTTAGATTTCTGAATGTTGAGCTTTAAGCCAACCTTTTCACTCTCCTCTTTCACTTTCATCAAGAGGCTCTTTAGTTCTTCACTTTCTGCAATAAGGGTGGTGTCATACGTGAACTGTGAACTCCCTGATGTTCAAGCTGGTTTTAGAAAAGGCAGAGGAACCAGAGATCAAATTGCCAACATCCGCTGGATCATGGAAAAAGCAAGAGAGTTCCAGAAAAACATCTACTTCTGCTTTATTGACTATGCCAAAGCCTTTGAC